>JAWNZC010000406.1:2037500-2515000 GCA_035771165.1 Paragorgia papillata
ACATTGTTCGGGAGGGAGAGGGAGGAAACCTTTGTTTTAGTGACCGATTACATGGAGATTTTCAGCCCGGGCTAAAATTTCAATTATTTCAAATCTAATAATATACATGACAAAATTACTGCATCCTGATTGGTCGAGAGGAGTGCAATTTCAATGTAATACAGTGCAGAAAAGGTGTAATACAGTGCAAATTTCAATGAGTATTAACCATTCTGATTGGCTAATAAACAACCGGAAACTACCGGAAAGCCAATGAAATGCTTATACGGATTTTGAAAGATGGTTTTTCCTCACGAAAAAATCCAATATGGTGACCAAAACATAGAGTTGTCGAAGAACATTTCGATGAAATACAGAGTGAATTTTGCTTTAATATTGTCATTAAAGTTCCGGAAAGAAGACTAGAAGAGGTTAGATGCTATGAGTAAAACGTTTTACGTATTTAGTGAACAAAGCGAAGCAGTTCTTAACCATTTATGCTCCGAGAAGTGGAGCAATGAGTGGTATGTAAACTTTGTAGCCGGAAGAACATTTGTCTAACATTTCATGTATATTATTAATAAGTAATAGCATGGTTTCGAGTGCAATTTTGGAAAAACACGCACTCGTGAGTTTTTCAAAGACCTCAAATAGCACTCGTCCTTCGGACTCGTGCAATTTTGATAGTCCTTGAAAAACTCACTCGTGCATGTTTTTTTCCAAATTGCACTCGAAGCCTTGCTATTCCCTATACTTATTAAATCCTTGTAATACAAGCATTTGTATAGCGATTACATGACAAAAAATTCAGCCTGGGCTGAAAGTTTAGCCTGGGATGGAATTTTCAGCCCGGTCAACTGCGCTGAACTCGCCCATGTAATCGCTCAAAATTCTCAGCCCAGTCTGAACTAAGCGTGTGAATGGTGTCGATCGTTCATTACGCAGTTATTGACTAAAATTTTAGTTTCAGCCCGGGTTGAAATCGCCCATGTAATCGCAATAAAAACTCATCCCCCTATAAGCGGACTGAAATTCCAGCCCGGGCTGAAGATCTCCATGTAATCGGCCCCTCAGCCTTTGTTTTAGTTTAAACTGTTTTAGCCACGGGCGCGCGTGTACCAAGCGAGAGACTTGAAACAAGTTTCAAGTCTGTGTCTCTGTTATTCATGATATTAGTAGCAGTGGCGTGGTGGCCGGGGGGGGCCAGGCCCCCCAGCTGGGGTTGCAGAAGGGGCGCCCAAACTGAACAAAATAAATATATATATTCTTTGTATAGCTTGGTCTTCAATGGGGGGATATAAAGATTTGAAATCTGTAATCTTTTGTGTTTTCTATGAAGTTTTATAATCTTCAGAATTCTGTAAAATCTCACTCCAAAATGCAGGAAATGGCACATCAGAGACTCTAGATTTCAAAATTTTCCGGGCGAGCATGCCCCCAGACCCCCCTAGAGGTTTGGCGCTACTTCGCCGATTGCATTGGCGTGGTCTTTGAGAGAACCCGTTGTTTGTTGTAATATTATATATTGCTACTTCAGTTATTTTAAAACAAAAAATGTGATCATTTATCAGTAATGTCTTTTCATTTTTTTAATTTTTTTTAATTTTTTTTTTGGGGGGGGGGGGGGGGGGAGGGGCGCCAAAGCTAATCTGGCTACCCCAGCCTGAAACTTGCCACCACGCCACTGATTAGCTAGTATGTAGCATTCATACCGTTTTTTGGCCATCCATTCTCTTCAGTTTTGCTGTGCTTCACGTCGCTTAAGATTGAAGTAAATAAACGCTCATTGGAAAATGTATAACAAAGTCACAAAAGGAGGCAAAGTTAAGAACATGGGGCAAGGATGGGAGAACGCACAGACTGCTTACATAGCTGTCATGACAGGCATACAAGACCGGACTTTAACGGGATTGCATCCTGACTATTTTTCTCTATTTACAATGTGTTATCACGTTTATAGCCATGGTGAAAATATTTTCCAGGGCGTTTTTTGACCCGTCCCGCCTAACCTTAAAACCTTTGTAGAACGGAACAATGTTTGCCCCGTCAAATCGAGATCTGACCATGGTCCCGATTCCTAGTGATTATCCTCATTCTTAGCTGTTTATTAGGTACAAAACAACAAATGAGTGTAGGACAGCAGTTCTGTCATAGAATGGGCTTTGCTCTGCCAGCAACCTCGATATTTCTTTTTGAGCATGCGTGAACTGTTGCCAAGATGCTATTTTGGGCCCAGGCTCTAACGCGTTACTTGCTATTTTGCTGCTTGCGGCTTGCGGGTGCTCATAAACTAGAACTTGTTTGACCAGTTCAAAACCTGACTGACTCGCCCCAAACTTGGGGCGAAGATCGAGTTTGTTGGCAGAGCCCACTTTCCCCGAAGCTTGCGTAGGTCGGAAAGGGGCTCTGACTTGCAGGGCACTATACCGGGTGGGATTCGAACCCGCAACCTTGGGTTTACTAGTCAGGACACTTTATCTGTAGTTTTTCGCCACGCTGACCACAAAATCGTCACCAATAATCTGTACACGCTGCTCGGCGGGTATGCATTCGAAAAAATCCTCCATGACCTTTCTGCTATATACTATATGCAAACATGTGCTTTCACAATATATTTCTATTTCCCATTGGCTAATTAATATACTGTACGTAATACAACAATATTGATTGGCTATACATGATGTTGAGAAAGGATGCCCGTTCCAAGGAGATGGCTTAGCAAAGCACGTTGTATACTTACTCGATATATGTCTTTAAAATATCCATCAGATCACTTTCAAGCAAGTAAACGTTTTCAAGTTTCTCTTTTAGTTCGACGTTCGTCACCGACGACAAAACACCAAGACTAGACGAAATATTTATAATCCTAGAAGGAGAAAAAGTTAAAACTTTTTATTTTCTTTATATTTTATTTTCTACTTTTTGCCACGCTTCTTACTGCTAACCATGCTTCTTACTACTAACCATGCTTTTAATTAGTGGTAACTATGCTTTTGACTGCTAACTATGCTTTTAGTTACTGGTAACTATGCTTTTGACTGCTAACCATGCTTTTAATTACTGGTAACTATGCTTTTGACTACTAACCATGCTTTTAATTACTGGTAACTATGCTTTTAAGTACTGGTAACTTATATGCTTTTGACTGTTAACCATGTTTTTAATTACTGGTGACTTATATGCTTTTGACTGCTAACCATGCTTTTAATTACTGGTAACTTATATGCTTTTGACTGCTAACCATACTTTTAATTACTGGTAACTTATATGCTTTTGACTGCTAACCATGCTTTTAATTACTGGTAACTTATATGCTAACCATGCTTTTAATTACTGATAACTTATATGCTTTTGACTGCTAACCATGCTTTTGACTGTTAACCCTGCTTCTTACTGGCATCTTACTGGTAACCATACTTCTCACTGGTAGCCATGCTTTTTACTGCTAACCATACTTCTCACTGGTAGCCATGCTTCTTAATGCTAACCACACTTACTTCTATGACCATGCATCTTACTACTAACCATGTTTCTTACTGCTAGCCAGGTTTCTTACTGCTAACCACACCTCTTACTGCTATGACCATGCTTCTTACTGGTAACCATGCTTCTTATCGTTAACCATGCTTCTTACTGCTAACCATGCATGCTTCTTAATGCTAACCACGCTGCTTATTGTTCACCATGCTTATTGCTAACCATGTTCTAATTGTTAGGCACGCCTTTTCCGCATGCACGGATAAAATGAGGATCGAAAAATTTGAGCGAACGAACCGAAACAACGTAATTGGCTTCTGGAGTATGACGTGGTTAGATGTTATAAATTCATGTCCGTACCTTCCATGTGGTCGAAATAGCGGGAGCAGACAGTGGATAACATTAAGTGTCCCCACCACGTTAGTCTTTATAGTTTGCTCGGCCAGTTCAACACGTGGGTCTACAACAACTTTCTGTAAAAGAATGTATGCTCGGTTCAGGCGTTATTTGCCAAATTATGGCGTTTTATGGTGGCTCCATACAGTTTCTAGAAAAATGGAAAATACAAGTTTGAGAGTCCAAAACACGTGCATAAACAATTCGGGAAAAGAATAAAACTAAATGTTATACATAGTTAAACAGTCTGACAATCAAAAACTGTTACCAAATAAATAACAACAGTTGTTGCTATGGCAACAATGACGTTTCAAAATGGCTGCCAATTACCCTTCAAACTAATTTAATTAAAAAAAAACTTTGGTGACCCCCAATTTTTTTTTTATTAAAACTTTTCTTAAAGTATGGGTAATCAATAGGCCGATTTTAAAAAAATTCTAAATTTTTTGAAAACTAACGAATATGATTTTTTTGGGGAAAAAATTACTCCTTCTACAGAATTTTTTTTAAATCGGCCTACTGATTACTTCAAGAAAAGTTTTAATGAAAAAAAAATTGGGGGTCACCAAAGTTTCTTTCGAATTAAATTAGTTTGAAGGGTAATTGGCAGCCATTTTGAAACGTCATTGTTGCCATAGCAACAACTGTTGCTATTTATTTGGTAACAGTTTTTGATTGTCAGAATGTTTAACTATGCATAATATTTCGTTTTATTCTTTTTCCGAATTGTTTATGCACGTGTTTTGGACTCTCAAACTTGTATTTTCCATTTTTCAAGAAACTGTATGGAGCCACCTTAAGGGGATGATGTCATTTTGCTGTTTCACCATGAAACCTCGTTAATCTGGTGTTATACATTTGACCTTTAACTTTAACCCCTTGCCTACCCGGGTCTTTTCTTGACGAGTAAAGTCGTCCGACGTTAGCCAGAGTAAAATACTAAAGGTTCGTCTACATGAGCGCTTAGAAGTCAAAGGGTTAAGCATTGAGATAGGTTTTTAACCCCTTTACTACACCACTTTACTACATCTGGCGTTAAGCCAGAGTCAAAGGGTTAAAGTGTTTATGAAACGAAAATTAAGTTTGTCTTATTTGAAAGAACTTTTGAAATGACAAAGTAAGATCTTTTGCTGTTTTTTGTTTCCTTGCATCGTTTATGAGATATTTCAGTTTGTTTTATATGTGAAACTAACCAGTGACATCACAAGGTGCATAATGACTTACTGGGAAAGGTTATATATCTTTTCTGTTATCAAACGGAATCACTTCAAAGCAATTATGTGTGCGTTTTTCGCTTACAACAACAGAAATATACATTTTCAACTGATTCCGTTTAGTAATAGCAAAGATATATAACCTTTCCCAGTAAGTCATTATGCACGTTGTGATGTCACTGGTTAGTTTCACATATAAAACAAACTGAAATATCTCATAAACGAAGCAAGGAAACGAAAAACAGCAAAAGATGTTACTTTATCATTTCAAAAGTACTTTCAAATAAGACAAACTTAATTTTCGTTTCATAAACACTTTAAAGGGAATTGGCAATATTTCACGGCCCTCGTAGTGCACTGATCTATGAAGAATTATACAATACCCTTGTTGCTATGCGTGTTTTCATTGGTTGTTGCCAATGATCTATTAGAGGACAGACGCATGGTCACGTCAGATCACGTCAGCTGACTTGCTTTTTTCTTTCTTCATGCCCCAAAACCCGACAGGGTTTTTTTAAAAACCTTTTAAGTTTTTGTATTGTATAAAACAAATAGATTCCATTTTTTTGTTGTCTGTTCAGTTATAGATGCACAGAAGACGTCACAACGTGGTAAGAACATCAGTGACCCACTCGACTGCGTCTCGTGGGCCACTTTTTTGTTCTTACCACGTTGTGACGTCATCTGTGCATCTATAACTGAACAGACAACGGCAAAATGGAATCTATTTGTTAAACTGATATCGACATCAGTGTCGTATCCAGAGATAATTTGGGCACCCCGGTCACTCAGCCGTCATTGGCGAATTCGGTAACAATATTCAAGTACAGAAGACGCGAGAACCGCATCTAAGGGGGTGCTGGGGCATGTCCTCTCCGGGAGGATTGAAAACCGGAGAACCCGGCGAAAACCCCCCGCGAGCAACTGTGCTCGAGACCGACTAAAATTCTACTCACATGAGTTCCAAGCTCGAGAACGGGGTTATTCTCAGACGTTCTCTCATCCAAGTGCTTAGCCCGTCTATAACCGGGCTTAACTGTTGGTAAGAGGCAGCGCCCTAACAACTCACGCCACCCGTTCTTACAATGGACGAGTATTTGGATTTATTTTACCCTTTATAGTATCATCATTATTTGAAAAAAAACCCAAAAAAAACCCACGGCGAACTACAAACAAAAACATACGCAAACCAGACGTAAGAAGACGAGTTAAAAATATTACTGTATGTGACAAACACTTCTTACCGGTACCCAGAAGTCTTCGATAGGGTTGATTTGTTTTTTGTGCGCTTTGTAACTTTCGGCCAACAATCGGCTCTCTTCGGCAGCTTTTTCTTCTTCTTGGGTGAGTTCTATTTTCTTCTCGCCGTCTCCTGTCGCTTCTGCAGCTGGTTTGTTTTCATCCGCTGCAGGTTTTTCACCGCCACTCTCCTGGTTGGTGTTTATAGACACTTCAATTGTCTGTTCTTCTCCATGTTGCGCCTCCTGTTTCGTTTCTGCATTTTCTTCAGCGTTTGTCTCGCCGTTTTCTGCATTTTCACCTTCTTCTTCTTCTTCTTCTTCTTCGTCGTGGTGCTCCTCGGTACTCGACGACTTAAAGAAATAAATCAAAAACTTGACTACACAATAAAGCCAATGAGCCAAGAATTGGCTATAAGAATAATTAGGTTTTGGCATGGATGAAAAGTAAAGTGAGATTGTGGTAGAAAAATGGTAGAAGCAAAATTATATCCGCTGGAGCTAGAAATGCGGTGGTCGAAGAGGAAATGATAAAATAACTAATTAGGGGGTGTTTATATGAGAGGCGAGCCAGCCCGGTAAGCGGGATAGCCCGGTAAGCGAGATCTCACCGCGTAGTTATATCCCTGTTAAAAATTCCTCTGCGTTTATATGGCCAAGCGGGCTAGCCCGGTTAGCGAGATCTCACTTGAAAGAGGCCTGAAATAAAGTTAACATTGCGATGCGGAAAGCAAAGATTGAAGATTGTAAGAAAACTGATCCTAAAACGACTTGGAAACTGATTAATTCACTCATTGGCAGGGTTAACAAAACTAGTCATGTAAATGAAATCCACATTGGTGATAAAATTATCTCAGATGACAAGGGCATATCTGAGGCCTTTAACAATTTTTTTATTAATATCGGACCAAAACTAGCTGCTGAATCAACGAAACAGTCTAATAACCAGGTTAATACGTATATGAAATGTAGCTCGGATATTCCACCGTTTCGCTTTTCTAACATACCAGTGGAAAGTGTTTTGTTAACCCTTAAACAGCTGAAAGTGTCAAAAAGCACAGGCCTTGACAAAATCCCAGCCAAGATACTAAAAATTGCATCGGATATTGTAGCTCCATCATTGACTTTCATTTTTAATTTGTCACTTTCAACTGGGATATTTGTGGACGAATGGAAAAACGCACGAGTAAACCCAATTTACAAAAATGAGGACCGTTATGATATGGGAAATTATAGACCAATTTCTATCCTCCCAATAATAAGTAAAGTTTTTGAAAAAGAGATTTTTCAACAATTTTACCTTCATTTAAATGATAACTTTATTTTATCAAAATTTCAATCTGGTTTCCGCCCGTATCATTCCACCGTTTCCGCCTTAATTCAAATGTGTGATGTTTGGTTTGATAACATGGATAAGGGAAAATTGTCAGGTGTAGTTTTTCTTGACATACGAAAAGCGTTTGATTCTATTAACCATGAAATTTTACTTGAGAAATTGGAATTTTACGGAGTATCTGAAATAGAACTCACGTGGTTCCAATCCTATCTTACTGCTCGACATCAACAATGTTTTGTAAATGGCTCTCTTTCGACACGAAGTGAAATAATATGCGGGATTCCACAGGGGTCTATACTTGGACCACTGCTTTTCCTTGTTTATATAAATGATCTACCAAACTGTCTCAACTCTACTACTCCCTGTTTATATGCTGATGATACTCAAATTTTTACCTCCTCCCATGATCCTGTCGAGCTTAGCAATAATCTAAATTTAGATTTAGAAAATATAAGTGACTGGTTAACTGTAAATAAGCTTCAGTCGCACCCCTCAAAAACAAAGTTCATGGTTATAGGATCTGCGCATAATTTTAAAACTAAAGCTGGCAACATGGCAGGCACTATAACTATGGATAATAATGACGTCTTGCACGTTAACTCCCAAAAATGTCTGGGCGTTGATATTGACGAAAAACTGACTTTTGCTGTCCATATTGAAAACTTATGTAAAAAGCAACCTCGTACCCAGGATCTTACCTCCGCTCCTCCCTCCCCACGGAAAGACCCTGGTACACGCTGGTCACGTGTCGTCTATCAAAATTTGCGACTGTGGGAGTGTCCCCTGCGTATCAATGCTTGACCTCGCTGGAATAGTCGAAGAAATGCATGTATATATACGTATCTTGTTTTGTTTTCTGGTATTAGATTTTGAAATGTATCGTTAAACCGGTGATACGGTTTTAAAATTGAAACAAGTTGTTTTGACAGCTATTGTTTTTAGCTTATAATATATCGCTGTGTTTATTTAAAGAAAGTTTTTGATGTTCCCATTCGTTTAATAATCGTCAATCTGGGTGCTTAAATTATACAATATATAGTCGATTAATCGATATCTTATTATCATTTTTCTATTTATATAAACTCCAGCAAAGGTGAAATGTTGAACCTTTGTTGTCATATGTCTGTATTTCTGAATGCACTGTGTTGTTTACTTACAGAAATAGTACTTTCAGTAGACTTCAAGAAAGCGGGCGAGTCTTATCGACTTTTCTGCTTCTTTGCTGTCACAAACTTCTTGTCCGATAAAGAAACCCCCGTTGTTGAATACCACACGCCGTTATATTTAAGTGAATACGTCCAGTTAAAAGCCTCGCGATTCGAATGCTTAAAACGAATATTCTCCCATCAATAACACATGTCGCCAGCGCTACAAAGCCAGCAAAATATTGATCTTTGAGACTTTGGCATTCTTATTAAATTATATCTCGTTTCGGATTGTTTCTCCAAGCCATTGTGCACCTTTCGTGAGTCGTGACATTTCATCTGGCAAGATGTTTTGCGTTTTGTATAAACACTACTCCGGTCGGTAAGTCGAGAAAGTTTTTTGTACCACCCTACTCACACTAATTTGTTTTGTACTGCCCATATTTTGGGCAGCACGTGACCAGCGTGTACCAGGGTCTTTCCGCAGCGAGGGGGGAGGAGGGAGCGGAGGTAAGACCCTGGGTACGAGGTTGATGTAAAAAGGTGTGTTCTGGAATAGGTTTAACCCCCCGGCATTTTATAGTTTCATATTCATGATTGGCTAGTTTCAGATTCACTTGTTGATTCGAGCCAAGAAGCTGTCGTTGATTATAAAAACGCGGATCGTGGATAATCCTTGCTGGGTGATGGACTCGCATATCAAATATACCCATGTTGAATAAATTTTGCTTTCGACAGTGTTGTTCTCATTTTTTTACAACTTTTTAGAAAGTCAGGAAAAATCCGGAAAGCTTGTGATAATGAATTATCGAAGAAAGTGAATCTGAAACTAGCCAATCACGAATATGAAACTAGAAAATGTCGGGGGGTTAAACCCCAGAATGGGGCTAGTTCTTTGCCGCAATATAGACTGGTTTTAAAGAGTTTGAGCTTATATATTTTGAAATGACAATTGTTAGAATGTTAGTGTTAAGATATTTTTACAAACAGTTTGTAAGTTGGGTTAAAAAAACTATAGGAAAAAAAACTTAAGTTGATTAACCCCCCTGATTTTGCGCTTAAGCACTCGTTTCACTTCTGGATTTTTCCTATCCAAACGACAAGTGCTTTGAAAGAAAAATTACATCTACAATTTTTTATGATATTTGAGGATAGGTATATTTGATAAAAGAAGTCTTTAAAAGATAAAGACAACTCTCACGAAGCGATTTCGTTGTCGACTTTGTTGCTTATGTTCGTGTCAGATAACTAAAGCCGCGTTTCGCTGGCTGTCTTTCTGGATTTTTTCCTGGCCAAACGGTAAGCGCTAGAAAACTGTAATTTGCTTCAAACTATTAAGCATATTACAACAATGGATATATTCGACAAAAGAATCGTGTAAACTTTATACCTTTTGCTAGGAAATTATATAATACTTTCATCATGCAGCGCTCAAAATAACGTGTCGGAAAGTTGTGTCAACGTTATGTACTGCAAGCTTTCCGGATTTTTCCTGACTTTCTAAAAAGCCGTAAAATAATGAGAACAACACTGTCGAAATCAAAATTTATTCCACGTGGGTATATTTGACATGCGGGGCCATCACCTTGTAATGTTTATCCACGATCCGCGTTTTTTGAATCAGCGACAGCTTTTTGGCTCGAATCTGAAACTGAATCTGAAACTGGCCAGTTACGAATACGAAACTAAAAAATGCCGGGGGGTTGAACCACAGAATTAGACTATTTCTTTGGCGCAATAATAGCAATATAGATTTGTTTTACGGAGTTTGAAAAATGCCAAATTTTAGAATGTTAGTGTTAAGATATTTTTACAAACAGTTCATAAATTGGGTTAAAAATACTAAAAATAAAAAAAAGCCCGCTTGGTACCCCCCTTGATTTTTTGTTTAAACATTAGTTTCACTTCTGGATTTTTCCTGTCCAAACGAGTAGTACTTTAAAATAAAAATTAATTCTACAATATTTTCCAATGGTTGAGGATAGGTATATTTGATAAAAGAAGTCTTTAAAAGATAAAGATGACTCTCGCGAAGCGATTTCGTTGTCGATTTTGTTGCTTATGTTCGTGTCAGATCACTAAAGCCGCGTTTCGCTGGCTGTCTTTCTGGATTTTTCCTGGCGAAACGGTAAGCGTTAGAAAACTGTATTTGTTTTAGGCTATCAATTATATCATAGTGATGGATATATTCGACAAAAGAATGTCGTAAACCTTGTACATTTTGTTAAGAAACGGATTATATTTAAACAAGTGCTCGAGACAACATGTCGGAACGTCGCAAGAGCGTTATGTCTGGTTGGCTTTCTGGATTTTTCCTGACCAAATAAAGCGCTCTAAAGGCTCCAAAATAGGTTTATTTGAACCTCACGTTCATTGACATGGGTATATTTGATAAACGATTAGCACCCACAGAGGTACTCCGCGGCAATCTACAGTTTTCTACGCAGAATGCATCTCTAGTTTCAGATTCGAATCTGAATCTGAAACTTGCGAATCTGAATTATTCTGTGCCGTAGGTCCGACTGTGACAAAGCAGAAAATCAAATCCCGGGGGTGGGGAATTGTTTTAATTTTGTCCCGGGGGTAAAGGGCCGGGATGCAAGGAGGCGTGGGGGTCTGGGAACTAAAGTATTCCGTATTCGAAATGGCGACGACGAAAATCGACGAAGGGGTTGCTGAAAAAGCGAAAAAAACTAGAGCTCAAAGGAAGCAGCAACAGAAATGAGCCACTGTTTAAGTTAATTTACATTTGATGTTAAAATGTGTTTAATTATACATTTGTTTGATGTTAAAACTCCTGTGTTCTTGTATTAGTTTTTCAGCCTTGCCCCGGGGTGGGAAATTGTCAAATTTCAAAGTCCCGGGGCTGGGGAATTTGCCACGAGCTTCATAAAAAATTACAAATCCCCGGGGTATTTCCCGGGGGGGTTTACAGGAAGAATTGATCCATGCATTACGAATCGATTACATGGAGCGGGCTAGCCCGGTAAGCCGGGATGATTTGAGACCGAAATTCTCAATTATCAAGTAAATAAGGGCAAAGCTACGTTAGTTTTACTTCAGTTTTATATATATATATATACATATAATTAGTCTATTATTTGTTTTGTAAGCCCATCCTTAGTAAAAAGATTGTTATAATCTTCGCTATGATCACGAAACACACAAACAACGTTTTGATGTTCTATTTCAGTTCCTTTCAGCACTATTTATTCACACAGTCAAGCAAACGAACGCGTATCGAAGCGAGTTCAACAGTTTTTCAGCCCGGTTTGCCGGGATGAAAACGATTACATGGACATTTTCATCCCGGTTAACCGGGCTAGCCCGCTTGCGAAAACCGTGTAATCGAAATGTTAAAACAACATGCGTTTGATAGCCTGGTTAACCGGTCTAGCCCGCTGTATATAGCCCGGTCCATGTAATCGCCATTCAATTAATTAATTATATTTAATTAATCAATCAATTAATTCTAACCATTCAGTTGTGCTTTTAGAGCACAGGCGTGATTGTTAGAGGGAATTTGAATTTGAATACAAAGCGCTTAGACGCTGTATATGTTGGAAATGCAGAATAAAAGATGTGTTGATTTGAGGCTTGGGGTTGTCAGACTGGAACTGATTTTGGTCCTACCGGTCTGACCTTGTAAACTATGTGTAAACAGACCATTAATTGCACGATCGGATGACGCCAGACGTAGAATGCTTGGCAGTCTTTTAGTATAGTAACATAAATAGAGGATACTACCAAAGCATGCTGGTAGTTGTATGCACCATATTGGAAAGCGTCCTAGCTAATAGTTCAACAATTTGTTAACAGAACTCGCGGGGTTTTCTTAATTCTTTTATTAGGGACCTTAAGATGCTAGGACGACGACGGCGGTTAAAAAGCAATTCAAATTTTAGCATTAAAAAGAAGTCACGGTTAACTGACTACTGTATTCAATACTTGAAGCTTGTTTTATTATTTTCAAAGTGTTAAAACGGTTGCAGTGTCTGTGTTAAGGCAATCTCAGACAACAGTTCTCATCACCCCACGAGTCAACGTCGTCCTGAAGACGTGAAAATGCTCTGAGTGGCGTTGTACACAGAACGAGGACGGTGTTCAGATTACTCTTGGGAATAGAAATTATTCATTATCTTTGTTTTGCAAGAAGAACGCTTTTGTTTGAAGGACGTCGTCCTCGAAGTTGCCGTCGTAGATCTTAAGGTCCCTATTGATAATCAGGGGGACGGGAGGCGCTTGCTATAGCATAGCATATATATATATATATATAAATAAGTGAGTTATGGTTCACGAAATGTTAGAGAGTGCTCAATACCATATAGATAGAGCAAAATACAAAGTATAAAGTATAGTTTTACCTTAAAGTCTTCGCTACCAGAGGTTTCACCCTAAACGGGATCATCAGGCGACTCTCATGATCCCGTTTAGGGTGAAACCTCTGGTAGCGAAGACTTTAAGGTAAAACTATACTTTATACTTTGTATATATATATATATATATATATATATATATATATATTCAAACAAACAAAGTGTTGTTCGCGAAAAGTGCTCAATACCGTAAAGATAGAGCGAATATACTATAAGTGGGCGTACCTCAAATGTTGATGGTCGCTACTGTCAGTTTCACGCTGGGCGATCCGCCTGAAGATTGCCCAGCGTGAAACTGACAGTAGCGACCATCAGCATGCATTTGAGGTAAGCCCACTTATAGTATATATATATATATATATATATATATATATATATATATATATGTCACATAAGCACATGTTCTACTTCTATTACAAATAAACAAAACAAATACAATGCGAATCGTACTTGTTTCGAAACGCTCTGTTTTCGATCACCGTAGACACCGGATTAGTGTGGACGTAAGGCCTAACCGTATCTCAAAGTCTCCGTTTTCGTTTGAAAATGGCCTAATGCATGTGAAACAAAATTAGGGGGAGGCACGTGCCTCTTCTGCCCCCGGTAAGGCCCGGCTAGCTACGCCCCTGCATCGACTTTTAAGTTAGCCTGGTACCCTGGCCCAATTTCAAAAGAAATATGGGCCAGGTATATCGCGTCATTCAGGGCTAAATCCACTTGTACGTCTGCGCATGCCTTGAATTCGCGAAAGTCTCAACCAATAGGAAAGCAGAAATCTTTAGTGGTTACCTGGCCTTACCTGGCCCATGTTCTTTGATTGGGCCAGGGTACCAGGCTACTTTTGAGTGCGCTGTCCTCGTCACCACTTCCGAACATCTTATAAAATTAAGACATGATTAATTTTTTTTTCGCATTCTTTGTCACTTGCCTTGTAGACTTCTTTTAGCATAGAATTTCATTTTTATTCTTCATTTATTTATTTAGTTATTTTTTTATTATTTTTTTCCTTTGGGCGGGCGGGGGGTGGGGTGTATGAAACTTTACCGTACGGGTGCGGGGATTGGTACCGAACACCGTCTGTTTCCAAATTCTTGTCTTCTCGAAGGCATCCACAATATTCCGAAAAGGAATCGCCGGAACTTCCTTTCTCAACAACTGGTTGCAAAGGAAGGGTATATATAATATAAATTTCTTGCGTATGGGGCAACTTCAAGACAGTCTGATGTCAGTCTGTTGAACTCGATTTCTTTTTAAATAGGTATGCAAATTAGGGCAGGGATGACGAACCAGGGGGCAGAGGGGGCACATGCCCCCCCCCCCCCAACTTTGTCGTAAAGTGCCCTTTTTTAGCAGAAGAAAAGTGCCCTTTGTATGATAAAACGTGTGCTGTAAATGTCCTTTTGAAGCTCTATCTCCCAAACAAAGTGCCCTTTTGAAGCTGTGCACTTCCAACATCAATTTCAGTTTCTTAATTATACACCACTGCACTTTACAGATTTTGGAGGCACATTATAAAGAAAAACAAACAACTGAAAACAGTGGCAATCAAAGCAATGACAATATGCTGTACCTTGTGTGGAACTGAAGCATTGTTTATCAAAACATCAATTCCACCATAAGTCTTCTGAAGGTGTTGACGAAACTCCATGATCTGCTGTCGGTCAGTTATATCAAGTTGATAAAACTTTGGAGCATGCAAACCTTCTTTTTTCAATTGTTCACAAGCTGCTAAACCTTTTTCTTCATTACGTGCTAAAATACACAGACAAAATATTAAAATTACTACCTGCAAGTGGTTTTATGACTTTTATCCCAGCTAGATCGAGTGGCAGAGGGGGGCTCTCTGCAGGCTCCAGTCTCCCTTCCAGAGGTGTGGTGTGCTGGAGTGTGGTGTCACCCCCCCCCCCCCCCCCCCCCCACTATTCACTTAACCTCTCAATAAAACCAGAAATCTGTGGGGAACACCATTGACATTGTTGGTAAATCTGAGTATTGGGATATCGAGGGGATATTTGGAGATATGTGTGGAATATTGGCTGGATATTAGGTGACATTAAGAGAATGATATTCATTGGTAAAAGCAAACCCCCCCCCCCCCACACACACACACACACACACACTCTCAAAATGGTCATGCTACACCACTGCCCCCTTCCAATCATGCCTAGTGAGGCAGAGAATCTAACAGTAAAATGAAATGCAATATGATTGGATTGTCCTGGATAAGTGTAAAACATCCTGTACAAAATTGTTTCATTTTATATTATTTTGTTTTATTTTATTTTTTAAATATTTTTATTTTATTTATTTATTTATTTATTTATTTATTTATTTATTTATTTATTTATTTATTTATTTATTTATTTATTTAATATTTATTTATTTAGTTTAGTGTAGTGTAGTGTAGTGTAGTGTGGTGTGGTGTGGTGTGGTGTGGTGTGGTGTGGTGTGGTGTGGTGTGGTGTGGTGTGGTGTGGTGTGGTGTGGTGTGGTGTAGTGTAGTGTAGTGTAGTGTGTGGTGTGGTGTTGTGTTGTGTGGTGTAGTTTAGTTTAGTTTAGTTTAGTTTAGTTTTAAAGTTAATTTAGTTTAGTTTATTCTATTTTATTAGCCATGATAATTAAAAAAAAATTGAAATCGACAAAATAACACAAAAAAGAAAAGTGAGTGTCAGGCACTTGTTTCTTCCACCTCCCAGCTTCCCTCATATCATTGTACAGTATTGCCCAGACTGGTCAGACATTACTCAATGAGTCAATGTATAATTATCCCACAAAAATGTATGCCAGCCCTGTGTATAAAATGTTGAAATAGCCTTGTTGATTAGTGGATTTACATGTAGGACAATTAAGCAGTGGCGTAGCCAGGATTAAAATTTTGGGGGAGCAACTGAAAATTTTGGGGTGATTTCTGCGATAATTCCCGCGATTTCTGAGAGGAGTTTTCTCTTGGGAGCGTAATTCTGTGCAGTTTAACCAATGAAACTTCATGTGACAGTGCATCAGCATCACGATTATCATTAGCAACAGAAACAAACTTCAAATTTCAAAGAAGCAAAAGTTCTTACTTGAATTTAGCGTCAATTTTACGCCACTGCAATTAAGAGCTTGCTAATCCAATTAAATATATTTACCTGTGACACGGCTGTCACATCAGTGCTCAGTTCATAATATGTTATATACCATGTCATAAACTAGGGGATCAAACATCTAAATATTCTTGTTATGTTACTAGCTAAAAAGTACACCAAGGTGTGGTCTTTATATATCTGCTCTTGATACCAATGCCATTGCTTTCTGCAATTAATGATCTTTTGTGTTGAAAAATAGTATCCTTTGCAACTTATAGTGTGCTTCATTTCTGCATGTTGGTTTTTTTTTCAGTATAGATGACTGTAATCACGGTATTACTATAAGGTATTATTTTATTAACAAGATTGAAGAAGTCATGTGGTTTACTGTGTTTTTGAGGACTATATAATATAACTTAAATATTACAAAAGGTTTTGACAGTGTAACTGCATGCATCGGCGCAGGGCACTATAAATTCGTAAGTTTTTCTAAATTCGGCCGTTGTTGCCGCTAGCCGTGTAGTTTGAATGTTTTCCCCCCGTTTATCAACTTCAACTGGTCTAGCTAGGAAATTATAACATTTTCCGCTTCTTTTGTGCTGTGGCCAGTGGAAGATAACATGACATATATGCCATATATATAGCTCTCAGTATATTCTTCCAAATAGATCTGATGAATCGCGTTTATCCAACGCAACCAAGAGACCGATATTATATAATAAATCAATTTAAATAACTATAACGTTTAATCGTGGTCTCATTTGACTGGGCTATAATTAAAAGTAGAGGGTTGAGTTAAGGCAACAAAGTATGCTAAGGAGTATAATGTTTTGTGCCAAAGATATTTATCATCACTTCGTGCAAAGTAGAATGTACGTTAGTCCAAGAAATGAAATGGGTGTTTATTCAGATTCATGAGTCTTATTTTTGGCTTCATGATTTACTCTGTCTTTGTCTTTTCTATACCGGTATTAATGACATCGACTTGATCCTAGAGTAAAACACATCTGCTCTGAATAGCTATCACCAATTATTCTTACTAACTGTTCTGTACTTATAATAAATAATCCAAATAAATAACACTTAAATGGATAAATGATTATTTAAGTATATCACACTCAAACTACAAGGATATTTTTGACAGACGCCACGGTGTGTCAAGTATAGGCTACTACATAGAATAATTAAACAGCATGGTAGCGACTTCTGTCTTTAAGTTGAACTCTTCTTCGATCATTTTCAGTGACAGGCTCATTTACATTTTAATCTTCATTTATCACTGGCTACAAGTATTAAAAAAAACCCTAAAAAAACAACGCAACAAAACCAGTAACCGATACTATATAGTTGGTGTAAATAAACTCATATAGTCATTGTAAAGGCTGGTTGCCATTTAATAATTAAGTCGTAAGAATCGCGATCAGATAAGTCCGAAGTGATTGCAATCGCAACAAATCTATCTAGTCACTGCCACTGGTGTCGCGAATGCAATATTGTCTCAAAATAAAAGTTGCCTTTATAATCTCGAAATCGCGACAATCACATGACAAAGCCACTGCATGTTCTTAATATCATTACGATAAAATGATTACGCGCAGCAGGTTAAAGCTGAAAGGATTGCTCAAAGAAAATATGTCATAAGACTGGTAAGTTTAATTACGTTCGGAACTATACATTGCTCAACAAGCGGTTAATTTAGGAAACACATACAGAAAGATATCTAATTGCTTCTTTTATCAAACAACGACAGAGGACGAGCCGCTAGAAATCTGCTTAATCCAACATGCGATTAACAAATATCAAGTGAAATTTTCAAACAACAATCAAGAAGAAGTTACTCTATGTAGTAGCAAACTGTAGACGAGACGTCGAATTTTTCACTCCCATTGACGCTACAGCAAGCAGACGAGCAGTGAACAGCACGCTCTCTTCTTAACACCACGAATTGTTTTGATCGCCAGCATGATAATTTCAACGTAAACAATCCACAACTGTTGGAACTGACCGCAAGAAATCACTAGAAATATTCACAATAAACGAATTAGTTTATTGTGAATATTTCCAGTGATTTCACTAAACTCTTCGGATTTAGCTACACTTGTACGGTGGAGGATCCTCAGTCTAATGGAATAATAATTGCTTCTTATAAATACAGCATACAAGTCAAGTGGTCGTTTTCTTCTGACAATTGACAGATGATATGCAAAAACTGTATGGTATGTTGCACACAGTCAAGGCCATGCAGGGTCCTAATCTATTCAATGGGGCCTTTCCAAACCCCGATACCTACAGCGCTGCAATCTCCGACAGAAAGCCTTTTACAGGATCTCCACCTCCGACCTTAATTTTTAGAATGAATGAATTTGGAATAAGTGCTAATCTTAACCTAGTGAGCAACTACAGACGCGAGCAAGACCACGCCTAAATCTCGAATTTGTATGATCGAAATCGTTGTTTTGTCTGTCAGAGCGATCTCGCCGCAGATCACTGTCGGGTTCTTTTCTTATCGTTATTCGTTCACCTGGGGGTGACGTATATTTTGCGACAAAGAATCAATGGAGTTGATTTCTAAAGTATATACGTGGGTAGATAAGAGTATACCAACACGCACAGTTAAAATCAAATAAAGATACTGCCAGATTCGTATAGTCTTGCATTAATCAGACGCGACATCTGATGTAAACCATGGCTTTGGTTGATAAGACACAGCTGTTGCAGGTCACAGTATCACTGCAATTTACAAGTGTCTACCACCCAAAAACACTGTTCGTACAAGTGGCTCACCCAGGAATGGCTATTGAATAGCTAGGCTAAAATCTTGTACATTTTTAATGCTGTGACAACGTGGGATAAAATAACAGGCAAAACGTTAATGTTTTTTATGACATCTGTCATCAGGAGTTTAACGCTTAAAATAAAACACTGCACTGTTTATATCTTATGTCACTAATGTCTACAAATTCAAGAAAGAAAAATTTCTAGGACATTTAGCGTGTTTTACTTTTGTCTTCGATAGTTTTCTCAAGAATATAGCTGATGTAAACAGTGATGTAAACAGTGGCTCTGTAATTTACCGATATTGGTAATGCCTGACACTTTCAAGGATTCTCATTGTTGTTGACGTGAACAATTTACAAGTCAATTAGGTTTTCGTGCTCTTAAAACGTAGCTACCTGTCAAATACACGACTCCGCGAAATTTCTTTGAGAGTTTTCTGACGACTGAATAGCCAACCCCTTTGTTGCCGCCAGTCACCTAGTTCAAAGGGAGAAAAAAAAACAATCGTTTACCACAACTCCGGCGAACGTTGACTACGACGTGAATAGCGCATTGAACGATTTACGTTTCTTTCAACGGAACCATACGCGAGCATTTAAAACTAAATGCTGGTCTTACCACTGCCACTTTGCTGCGGTTCTGGGGTTGAAATCGTTGAAATCCTTGCGACATGTTGTAACTGCGACACAGAATTGTCCAACAAGGCCAGCACCAGAGGTAACCAACAGTTCAACTCGCAGTTTGAGTTACCTTTTGACCTTTTTCGTCAACTGTTTACTTTCTATATTCGTGCGTATGTCTCGCGTGCACAAGAATTTCAAATACGCGCGCATCCGGGGCTGGGAGTTCTTCGTGACAGGACAGTGGTGACAGAATGCACTTGCAAAGAAACATAGATCGCCGGTGGCCATGGTTACTCTTTACGACACTAATCACGCAATCATCTGTGACACGACCACAGAATAATGGAAGGTTATACTGCGAAACGAACGTGGTTATAATATTGTCATTTAGGCTTCACTACTTGGAACTCAAAATTTTAGAGAAAAAAATCACGCATTTTAGCAATAGAATTTGGGGGCGAGCCGCGAAGATTTTCGTGATTAAACGTGATGTGATATAACATGACATTTTGATTTATGTTAAATGTTAAAACACAAACAGCAGTGTTTTATCAAGTTTAAAACTTCGAGCGCGCGCAGATCGACGTTCCATTATTGGTTGTTTTTGCTTTGATTCATTCAATTGCAAGTAAGCATGGCAATATTGTTCATTAGTATTCTTTGTATGTCCGACATAGGCGACATACTGAAACTAGGCTGACTTCCTATACCAGAACATATAGGAAATTTCATTTGTGTAATCTCGCCTTTGAGGCACTAACATGTGTGCACTCGCCAATGTACCTAAAACTTCAACAGTACGTGCCTGCACGGACATTCGGTACGCTCCTCTGGTGACTTTAAATTGTTGGTACTTCACGATTCTGGCACGTTTCAAGATGGTGCATCAAATGTATTTAAACAAGACGCCTGTGCTGTGCCGGCGTTCACTCGGGCTACTGATTTCTAAAAGCTTCGCGTAGCCTGTGCGCACTCTAGCAAGACTACATGGCAATGGCAATGCATAATTGCATAGATTTTCACAAATAGAATCCATGGTCTTATATGAACTGCTGCGGTGCAAGAAGCGCCGAAGGTTTGCTTAAGCCTGGTTTCCATATAGCCGTAAGAGCCGGCGGCATAGCTGCGGCAAGCGGCGATGGTCCAATCATACACAGTGTTGAATTAGCCAGCAATAAAAAGCTGTATATTCCGCCGGCTCTTACGGCTATATGGAAACCAGGCTTAATGTAATATAAATGTAAACAAGGCCGTTTTTCTGAATCTAATATATTTAGTTTCCGAATGTAATACGACACGCGATATCTAGACATGCACTGAATTTGCTCTATTCGATGCTTATTATTATACTTGCATTTTGTAGTTGTCGGACTATAAAGCAAGCAAGGCCAGGACCAACCTGTTTCGAAATAGCTCGTCATCTTTTAAGCCGGTTTTCCACTAGGCGATTTTTTTCGCGCGAAGCGACTTTCTTTTGTTCGAATTCAATAGATTTCTGATTAGTTCCAGCTCAGAGCTCATGAGACAAAAGAAAAAGTCGCTTCGCGCGAAAAAAGTCGCTTAGTGGAAAACCGGCTTTACGTACTAGGTCTACCGCGATCGCCGGCGTGTGCAGTTGACACTCGGTAAAGCCATGTTTATGATGAATTGAAGATAACTGTCAGCCGCATTACTGATCAACTATAACTTGGTCACTTGCAAAGCTATTCAAACAAGTAAACAACTGAGAAACAGTGAAATGTCTTTCAAATATTCAAAAACATCGATAAAATGGCAATAAAAGCTTCGTTCAAAAGAGACAGCCACTGATCACCTGGAGACAACTCGGCCAAACCTCGGTTTCGCAATTATTAAACATGACTGTTCTCACTAAAGTTTCAGACTAAAGTTTCCAATTATTTTTAATACACCTTGATTCGCTGACATTCCGACTACTCTGACATCTTTGTTTGAGACGAAACATCGATAAAATGGCAAGAAAAGCTTCGTTCAAGAGACAACTCGCCATGAAAGTGAAATCTCGGTTTCGCAAAGCCTGTCGGGTCAAGTTTGTCGACACAAAAAATAACAGAGTAAAGGCGGGAACAAATAAAGGCCTGACATTCAGGTTAATAACAGAGCCGACCACCCGAGTATTAATCTTACGTGTAGCATGAACCACTTACACAGGGCATTTTGCCTCCATGTTGGGAGGTCGGCGAAAATGGCCCTGCTGGTAATAATCTGATTGGCCGGTTTATTAAAGAACTCGATTAATTCAGATAGAGTATAATTTATTGATGAAAATTTGAATTGCAATAGTACTATCTATTGCAATTCAAATTTTCATACACTCTGCAAAGTTTACACAAAGAATGGAAACGATAGCTTTGGTTAAAGTCAAGAACAACATTAGATATATATATGTTTGTTTATGATATTTACATGTATCCTGGATAATCGTGGGAGTATATTATGATGAATAATGCTAGCCAGTTGCTTTTATGAGAAAGGGGTTCATGTGAACGGCAGAGCGTTAAATATTTCTCATTTGTTATTCATGTATACGTATTATACAGAAACAAAACACAAAGACTGCATACATTTTCTTGCCATAACACCCCAAAATTGTGGGTGTCACGTGATCAGCCGATGCCAGGGCCATTTTCGCGGACCTCCCGACATGGAGGCAAAATGCCTTGGGTACGAGGTTGGTATAGCATCAGAATCTGCAAGAACCATCGTGCACGTGATTATTATTAATTATTATTCTAATTCCGATGTCAGAATATCTGGTATAAAATCACCGACATTATTAATGCATGAGTTTTTCACTTTGTTTATAATATTCTTATTAATTTATAAAAGAAAAATGGCTCTCGAATTCATAGTAGTTTTAAATAGGATACAGGATTGCCTGGATGGGCCATCAAATTTGATCAACGAAGACTGATAATATTTAATAATATAAATTAGTATAATTTGTGGAATTGCCCAAGAAAAATTCATACCCAAAAGAAAAGTGTTTTGAGACACCTTTATGTAATTGGAATATCACTTCTTCTTTCATTTATATGCCAGATATTTACAGAAAATGACTAACAAAGGTGAACCAGAATCATTTACATATGGCTGACTACTTAATTGCACTCCTCTGATTTCTATGTTGTCAGTTTGAATGAGAATTTTAAATTTAAAGTATCATAGGTCATGAAAACAAAACAAAAATTTTCGTTGGGTTACGAAATTATCTAGAGAAATGTTGTTTGGTCACGAAACTTAACAATAATGTTCAGTTTTCCTTTTCAGTCTGCTCAGCAAAGTCAAGTTAGAAGATCAGAAGCACTTAAACCGAGAGTGTCAACTTTGTATGGTTTTGGCGTGGTCATTATCCTTGTAATATATTATATATCTGATTAATATTGTAAGAGCGGTGTTTCACTACCAGAAAGTACTACGCAGTTTTTAGTGCAACTTGTCTTGCAATAGCTGGATCCATTTCATTGTACTTGTACGACAGAAGAAGTTAAATCATGCTGGCAATTTTGTGTGGAACTTGGCAGGGGCGGATACAGGGGGAGGTGATTCGGGTTAGTAGTCACCCCCCTTCCCTGTCCCAACCAATACAGGATTATACAGCGACACACTAGCTGGTTTATACAAATCACAACATTCACTCGTGTGTAAAACGTGCATAAATTATATTGTATAACAATGCTAATAATATACATGAAAAAATATCTGGACTGTGATTGGCTGATTCCAGTGCAGTTAATCCCGAACAACAGTGCAGAATTGTGTTATCACAGTACAAAAATCTGTAATCACAGTGCAAAAATCTGTAATCACAGTGCAAAAATCTGTTATCACTAAGAACCAATCAAATTGATTGTAC
This sequence comes from Paragorgia papillata, assembly GCA_035771165.1. Lineage (NCBI taxonomy): Eukaryota > Metazoa > Cnidaria > Anthozoa > Scleralcyonacea > Coralliidae > Paragorgia > Paragorgia papillata. Next base: position 2,061,005 of record JAWNZC010000406.1, read on the forward strand.
AGCGGATTTTTCCCGACACAAAACAAACAAAGATGGCGGCCAAGATTCGGCGGTTTTGGGGATAATTTGTTCAAATTTGAAGCTAGTTATGCTTTAATATTGCCAAGTGAAGTACCTACAAGAAGACCAGAAGCTTCTTTATGCCTCGAGTAAACTTTTTCAAGTAGTAAAGGAAGCGAAGCGTTTTTTAACAAATAAATATGCGAGGAGTGGACGGCTAAACACGTACGTTAAAATGTTAGTACAGTTGTTTCGAACATTTTTTCATGTATATTATTAATAAGTAATAGCATGGTTTCTCGTGCAATTTGGAAAAAAAACATGCACTCGTGAGTTTTTCAAATACTGTCAATACTAACACTGTCAATACTGACACTGACGGCACTGTCGTGCATGTTTTTTTCCAAATTGCACTCGAAACCATGCTATTACCTATACTTATTGATACAGGCAGTGCTGTAAAAGTTACATAATTTTTGTAACTAGTTACAGTTACATCGTTAGAAAAGTAACTAGTTACCGATAAAAGTTACAATGAAAAGAAAGTAACTAGTTACAGTTACAAGTCAAAAATTTTGTAACTAGTTACAAAGTTACATTCCTTTGTCCGTGTTACTATAATCGACAAAGAAATTACTGGTTTTTAGATGCCAGTACCATAATTATGTTTTACAGCTAAATGCCTAAATATAGTTGTCACTAAGCAGAAATAGTCAAATGTGTACATAATGTACCTTTATTATTATATCAAAACCATTTTTATCAAGAAAGAATGACATCCTCAACTGAATATCAGTAACTATACTAGTCACATTTTTGAACCAAATATTGTAACTAGTTACAGTTCTTTAAAAAAGTAACTAGTTATAGTTACTTCTTCAAAAAGTAACTAGTTATAGTTACAGTTACTTCTTCAGAAAAAGTAACTAGTTTCAGTTACAATTACTTAAAAATGTAACTAGTTACTGTAACTAAGTTACTCACAACACTGGATACAGGCCGTATGGCCTCTCCTTTGCAATAAGATTGGACATCATGATACGCTAATATCTTGTAAATTTGAAACCCCAATTTTAAAACGGTAAGAACGAAGATTATATAGACGTATTGTAAACAATATACTGGTATAGTGTGGTTAGTATTTAATATACTATCTCAATCTGAAAATATAAGTAATTTTGGAGCATAAAACTTATAAAACATATCCCCATGAGTCCACGACAATGATGACATGTCCTCCTACATGATGTATGCCTTGTATGGTATGGTGTATTCATATATTTGAGTATTTTATTTGGTAATTTATATCCTTCAAACTCTTTCAAATCACCCTCAAAATGCAGGAAATGCTATTTCGGAGACTCTAAAATTCAAAATTTTACGGGGGAGCATCCCCGGACCCCCCCTAGAACTTTGTCGCACGTAGTAAGTATTGCCTGTCCCCCCCCCCCCCCCCCACGTGCGCCCTTGTTAAATATTCTGAAAGAAACACTGAGCACCTTATAGTCACCCCAGCACACTTTTTAGTGTTTGTTGGCTCAGCCGTTTTATCTGTTAGATTCGTTTTTATAAGTGCTTTGATTAGCCTGCGCCGAAGACGACACATGAAGGGCTTTGCGAGATAAGATACAGGAGGGGTATTCTCTGTGTAACGCAACAAAAATCCATTGCAGCGTTGCTGCAATTGTTGCTCAAATAGAACTCAAAGACAGTTGTACTTCGTGAAACTCCTGTTGCAACAAAAATGTTGCTAATTAGATAGCCGAGTCCATACGTTACACCAGAAAACACTCAACTATATCTATGGTCTACATCTACGACTATATATATATATATATATATATATATATATATATATATATATAGTTATATTTAAGTGAGTTATGGTTCACGCTATATCCGGCGTTTTATATTTCGTCTTACGCACGCTGTGATTGGTCAATTACCGTGTTTATCTCAGGTTATGCAAAAACGGTTGTGATGTCATGTATTGCGATATGGTACTATATCTTTGTTTCCAACAAGCTCACAACGTGACAAGAATTAGACTCTTAGAGACTATGTATCTGCTGCAGGTATTTCGCAGTATTTTAACTACACAGTTGTTTTAGTTTTCTTGTCAGTTTCAAGTGCAATTTAAAGGTTTCTATTTCTGACATACGAGCACTGATGGGATCTTGTAATGTCACTCTACAGGGTATCACTCCTTCTTTGTTGTCTGAAATTTTCAGAGATAAATAGTTATCTACTCGCTTCCTGGCGTCATTTAAAGAGGCAACATCAAAATTTGAACTTGTCCAAATTATGCAATACAAATACAGGGTGTCAAACGAATGTCGCCCATCCCGTTTTTGACCACAGCTTCGTTTGAGTGCGGAATACAAGTTTGAATACATATGCATGTGAAAACTGACCACAGGTAGCCTGCGTGCAGACTAAGTTTGATTCCAAATGAAGCAATGCGGCATCAAATCATGTGGGGTTCCTTGGGATAATAACAATGCTCATGAGAGTTCCATGCACATGTTTGCCATGTAGGCAGAAGTGCACTTTACTTCATCTGTCTTAGGGCCTGTTTATATGAGCCGGGTTAACTGGGCTCACGCGATTGATTACGATCTCACTGTGGTTCTGAAACTCGCATAAACTAAATGTACGAAGAAGAATTGGTTTAGTTTATACGTAAACGAATCCTAACGTTGATTAAAATCTCCTTTTGTGGCCGAGGAAAGAATTTCGTGACACGAGTCAGCCCGGTTAGCCACGGGCTAGCCCAGCTCATGTAATCAGCCCCTTAAGATGGTTGGACAACAATTCACTCCCGAGGAAAGAGCATTCATGGTACTTTCCTATCATGAAACAAGAAGCCCAACAAGGACAAGGGAAGCCTTTAGGAGAAGATTTCCAAATCTTGACGCATACATAATTTGGACAAGTTCAAATTTTGATGTTGCCTCTTTAAATTACTACAGGAGGCGAGTAGATAACTACTTAGCTCTGAAAATTTCAGACAACAACGAAGGAGGGATGGGCTTTCGGCGTGATATAAAAATTTACTTCTTGTACCATAATTAAAGAAGGTGCACCTCATAAATGGATGGGGGGCATTTTTTTGGGGACACCCTGTATAATCACTATAGATAGCCGGGAATTGGCTTTTGGCGACTTTAACTTAATACACTTGACATAAAAGAATAGTCATTTCTAATTTTATTTTATATGTTGAAATATTAACACTCCAGCAAGTATAATAAATATTGTTACCTGTCCCACCTCCGCCGGGATAATCATTGATTGGTCATATATAATTATATGCTTTACGTTGAGAATCTGTTATGAGATCTGGGGTTATTAAACTCGGTTTAAGCGATTATTTTCGTATTGTTATGACACATGTAAAGTTAATCAACATGTCAATTACTTATCATCAGAAACGTCGCCGTAGAACAAAAAAACTTAAAGGCGATTGGCAACAAAAATTAAGTTTGTCTAATTTGAAAGAACTCATAAAATTGTAATAGAAGATCCTTTACAACTTTTTCGTATCTTTCTGCGTTTTCAAGATATTTCAATTTGTTTCATATGTAAATGAGATGGTCTCTGCACGTCAGGAGTGGGGTATATTTTCATACAGAGCAAAATCACTTACCTATCTAACATGAAATGTTCAGCGTCGCAAGGAGTTTTTATGGCACAGTTTCAAATGATTTCGCTGAACAAACTTAGATATATAACTGGTTTTGCTACATGTGAAAATATTTTACCCCACACCTGACGTCAGAGACCATCTCATTTACATATCAAACAAATAGAAATATCTTGAAAACGAAGAGAGATACGAAAAAGTTGTAAAGGATGTTCTATTACAATTTTATGAGTTCTTTCAAATTAGACAAACTTAATTTTTAGTGCTATTGCCCTTTAATAAATTAGTTTCGTAGTGATCTTAATATAGCTGGCATGCATTTACCGTTTGTTAGAAATATGTGATAACCCTGATGACTTTAGGAAATTTTCTGTAGGCTAACGTCTTTTCGTTTCTGTTTTAAGCAAACATATTTCTTTAATTTATTATTACTTAAATAAACCATTAATAATTCATGAGAAAACACAAAGAAAATCAGTCAAAAACCAAGACCATGCAGCCGACAGCTTGAAAAAGTATAGATGAAAAAGTATAGAACAACATATTCCGAAAAATAATGCCATCCTGAAAACTCAAGATATGACTTAAAACAAGTGGAACTACTGTGAAATTGTAATATTTCGAGTTTTCGACTCTTTTTCAAAGTCATCTTCAGACAAGTGAAAATACAAAAAACATGCCAGGTCTATATTAAAGACTCATTAACCGAGTGCGAGGTCTGTACGGGAAAGTATTTGCCTTCATTTTATTTTTAAGTTTCAAGCGTTTTCGTCTTTGGAGTATGCTGTTTACCTTTATACCTTAATAACTTTTGACCTGTTAACTCGTGTCGCTACTTAGCCTTCAGGTTTACACCAGTTCGGCTTTTATTTGTCGTGCTTTTAGATAAACAGCTTTAAAGAAAACCATTGTATTCAAATCAACTCAGAAATTTTCTCGTCAAAATTTTAATACAGGGCCGAGAAAAGCGTATTGACCTGTCGGTCAATATCGTAAAATCCCGACCTCTCGGGAACCAATCAGCGTGCGTTGTTTTGCGTACGAACTGGAAATCAAACCCAGCCATATAATAAATATATATATATATATATATATATATATATATATATATATATATATATATATATATATATATATATGTATATACAAATCAAATGTTCGATGACATGATCGGAAAGAAAAGAAAACCTTTCACTATTTACAGGAGTTAGGACGCTAATTCACAGGTGTAGGCCTGTCTACAAGTTGCTCGAAATTTTGCAAAAAGTTGCTTAAAAAATTATTAAATTTTGCTTAAAAATTGCCCAATTTTTCAAAAAATTTGCCAGGTTTTAAGAAAGTTGCTAAAGGTAATTGCTAGTTCATTTGCTCTGTCAATTAGGAGGTATGCCGATAAATGCCTTGTCTTGGTGTCTGCAAGAATGTTTTTGAAAATGTGGGAACAATTTTTTTGATAAAAGTCGGCATAAAACATTGAGTAAACACAAGTGCTTTTAAAAGAAGGTTAATGATATATAACTACATACCGGTATACCATATTCAAAAGAAATAAAAGTCGAGATTTATTACAAACAATTTACTGCTAAAGCAAACACAAACCTTAAATTAATCTAATTAAAGATTTGCATGTTTACATAAACTGTTAATTAAACAATCGAAACATTCACTCAGCTTTCTTCCTCTGACTCCCATTGTTCTTTAGCATGAATGATGCTTCTTCTAATGTTTCATTATAGTTAAAGGCCTGGCCAAACGCTTTCAACATTTTCATCAACAGTGATTCAACATGTTGAAAGCGTTTGGCCACCCTGTTGAATGATGTTGAACGTTGTTGAATGGTGTTGAATGATGTTGAACGAAATTTGAACATGTTCAAATTTTCGTTCAACATGCGTTCAACAATGTTGAACGATGTTGCATGAAATGTTGAAAGCGTTTGGCCAGGCCTTAATAGAACATATACATGGTTTGGAAACTCGTCCAAAGTGATTGTTCTATGTTTTTGTTCAAGTTCATGGAAATTTGTGCAATTTCATGGTATTGTATTTTCTGTATAATGAAGCAGTCATCCAATAGCAATGGTCGGGCTTAATTAGTGAGTTGCTTCATCGTCACGTGTTGTGGTGCTTCATCGTCACGTGTCCATAGAATTTACTTCCATATATTAAGGAACTCCGTTGTCAGTTCAACATGACCATGCTTCATGTTGAAAGGCAATAGAGCTTCCAAACCATGTATACGTTCTATTAACTATGGTTTCATCCAAAGCTGCTAGCCGGCGCTTTTGAAAAGGAACTATTTATGAAACTGAAGGCTAAATATGAAAAGACAATAACTCGATCCACTGCAATTAATTCCCCTGCCGGGATCTTAGCTCGTGTTACGGGCGTATTAAACACCAACATGACATAGCTTCTTTGAAAGTTTTCATGGCGATAATGTAATATAAATAAGTTTTGTGGAAACACCAAAAACTTAGCAAAGAAATAGTATACGTGGTGTTTCCAGAACTTATCAGTTTATATGACATAGCTTACCATAAACTTTAATAACCTGATAAACTACGTAGACTGCATGAAGAGTGAAGAACCAATTTTGAAGCTGAAATTATTTATTATTAGCGGGAACAATTGAACAAAATTCTTAATTTACCTACACAGATAATAATAATCCCTAAAATTGTCAAAATTGCTGAATAAATGCCAAATTTCAAAATAGTTGCTTGCAGCTAGAAAAGTTGCCAGTTCAAAAAAATGTTGCTCATATAAGAAGAAGTTGCCGAAAAGTTGCCGAGCAACTTGTGGACATGGCTACACAGGTGCAATAGCAGAAAGATAACTGACAAGCAAGTGACAGTTCTTTGCTTTAGTAATTTATTGCATGCATGTGGCACTGATTCTCAATGGTGGTCCCAATGTAAGACAATTGCGAAATAAGACCGTTCATTAATTTAGGCCCCGTTTACACTAGAGCAAAAGTATCCGGATTCACATTGTTTTTCATCCTCATGGGAATAAAAAACAATGTGAATCCGGATACTTTTGCTCTAGTGTAAACGGGGTCTATTCTTAGGGCCTTTACACGAGCCCGGGTTGAGAGCCAACCCAGGTTAGCTCGCCAACCCGGTGACCCTTTCCAAGACCCATGGTCGACTCGGGTTGGAGAGGTGCGACGGTGCGGAACTTTGGTCAATTCCTTCGGTCAATTCCTTCGTGTAAACACGGGTTGACTTGATCCGGGCTCGTGTGAAGAACGTGTTGGCAATATGATAATTTGTGTTGAGAAAAGCTGACCCGGGTTGGGAAAAGCTGACCTGGGTTGGGGAAAAAAGCAGCCAACCCAGGGATGGCGAGCTGACCTGGGCTGGCACTCAACCCGGGCTCGTGTAAAGGGCCCCTTAGTCTAAATTTGAAAATTAAAAATTCATACTTTAATTAGCTCTTAAATAATAACGAAACAAATCCCGAACAACTACATGAGAGTGTTTTAAATTAAATGAATTCAAACTGTACCTCTCCCGCTATCGCTGTCATTGCATGTTGATATATAAGTAAGATACTAAGATATGAAAAACACAAGTGTGTCCGTAACCTTTCCAACCTACACTTTATCATTAAAGTCGACATATTTTACCTGATGGAATCATCTGGTGGTGAAAACTGAAAAGACAGCTTCATTTTTACTCCTGAAAAATCTGTGAATATATTATTCTTCATATAACGTTCAAAAAGATTTGCGACTTACAAGTTCTTAAATAAACTGAATATTTTTCTCAAAATATCTAAAAACATGATAATCACTACAGATCTTTCTGAATGACGTCAAAACCGCCGATCTGAAGGATATAATTTCAAAATTCCGTCGTTTATATAATATATAGAGAAAATCATTAATGAGAATTTCCTTGTTTAAAGGGGATTGGCATTAGAAATTAAGTTTGTCTAATTTGAAAGAACTCATAAAATTGTAATGGAAGATCCTTTAGAACTTTTTCGTATCTTTCTGCGTTTTCAAGATATTTCAATTTGTTTGATATGTAAATGAGATGGTCTCTGACGTCAGGAGTGGGGTAAAATATTTTCATACAGAGCAAAATCACTTACATATCTAACATGAAATGTTCAGCGCCGCAAGGAGTTTTTATGTGCACAGTTTCAAATGATTTCGCTGAACAAACTTAACCCACACCTGACGTCAGAGACCATCTCATTTACATATTAAACAATTTGAAATATCTTGAAAATACGAAAAAGTTGTAAAGGATCTTCTATTACAATTTTATGAGTTCTTTCAAATTAGACAAACTAAGTGCAAAGGGTCTATAGACCGTTAGTTACCATTTGGAATCTGATTATATGAGCTTTGGCATATATTTCTCTTTTCTGATATTCCAAAAACTGAACGAGGTACAAGATCAAACTCACTCTAGTGCCTCAAGACCAAGTCCTTCAAAACTCGCAGTGTAATGGTTTTTTGTTGATTCGTCAACTGGAACATAAGTACCTGTAGAAGTGGGATTTTTTTCAGCCGGTTTTCTACTAAGCGACTTTTTTGCGCGAATTGACTTTCTTTTGTTATAATTGAATAGATTTCTAATTAGTTACTGTTCAGAGTTAAAAGACGAAAGAAAAAGTCGCTTCGCGGGAAAAGAGTCGGCTAGTGGAACCGTCTTAATATTAAATTTACACTTTTCATGATTGATTTTTCACTTTAACATTTTTTAGATCGTTATGCATGGTCCTGAGCATATGCAGTGACTGAGACATGACGTGTCATCTGCATCTGTCTCTACGATAGATGAGAGAATATTTTGATAAATCGTTTATATAGATTAGAAATAACAACGGTCCAAGAATGCACCTTTGCGGAACCCCACCGACAATTTGACGACACTTCTGCATGAGAGGGAATTATTTACATAAAAAATAATGTGTCTGCTTACAGTCTGAGAAACTGTAAGTGGAGTGAACCGTCATTAAAAGACATGGGAATCTGCTCCATGTAATTGTGTGAGCTTTTTCACTCCTTTACCACCGAGGGCTCTCCACTTGGCAAGTAAAACCGAAAACGAACCCCATATGGTAGACAGAGTTAGTTAAGGAGATCCTTAACTCCTTAAGTACCGAGGGCTCTCCACTTGACAAGAAAAAACATCTGGCGTTAAACAGATTAAAACCGTACGGTAGGCAGAGTGTTAAAGTTTAATATCTGATGGTCCACCGTGTCGAAAGCTTTCTTTTTTCAGGTCTAGAAACTAATATCATCATTGTTTTCATGATTGAGTCGGTTTTCTTTCATGTACCGCGGGCTGTATATAGCATACAGCCCTATGAATACTAATTACATAAGAAATGAAGAAAGAACTAGGAAAATCTTTGTCCAAGGTGGAAAAATAGACAAAACTTTGTTGGAAAAACTCCTCAATCAACTCGAACGTCGGGATGTATATATACAGCCCTCAGACGCTACGCGTCGTCGGGGCTATATATAGCATACATCCCCCGATCTTGGGATTTATCTCTTACTTACACTGACAAGGAGGAGTGCAGTTTATCAGGATTTTCGCCTCAGTTTTCGACAAATGTCTCGGTGTTTGGATATCCTGATGAAGCACTCTTCCAAGTGTTTCATATAGTATCTCAAACAAATCAGTATTATAAGAGAAAATCGAGGTGAAAGTTTGCTTAATTTATGCAATTTCTTCCTCCACCTTTTATCCAAACCACAGACATGGTACTGATCTCCTTTGTGTCATCCTCGTGAATTATTGAGACCCTGTCCACACGCATCCGGATTTTTTTGGAAACGCAACATTTTTGGTACGGATTGATGGCCTTCCATCCACACGTAAACGATGAAGCGGTTATCAAAAAGCGGAACTTTTCGAAGACGGTCTCTAAAGAGGAACGTTTTGAAAACGCCGTTTTCCCTGTTCTCGTCTGGACGCGGATTTTTTTGAAAACGGACAAAAAGAGTTGCGTTTGCAAACGAAAACGGATACGTGTGGACATGCAGAGGCATCGTGGCCGGGGGGCCAGGCCCCTCCTAATGTTGTAAAGTGTTGGAAATGTAGAAACATTGTGGTTTTATCGGAATTTTGGACATGATTAACAGAAGGTGCAAAAAAACACAATGAAGCAAATGTTTTACTTATGCTTAAATTGTTCTTTTTATTGAATATTTTGCAGAATATGTTTATACAACCATAATTCATCAGAAAACAGTGCAACTTGCAGTGCCTATAGAAGCGCTTTATATTCCGCATGCGTGTTCTTTCGTTTGTAGTTAATTATAGTTTGTTCGTGCAGGACAAGTCTAGGTCTTGACAAGGTCTGATATCTATGCTAGGCGTAAGCTGGCGAGCTAATTTAAATTTTTTTGGCTTGTGAGTTGTGAATTTCCATGCATGTATCCTTCTAAAGCTCTGCAGTAACATTTGAAATGATACTATTACTATTAAATTGTCGGGAAAATTATGTTGTTTTTGGAAATATTGTGCTCTGGGCCACCCCTAAAATCTCAGAGCCACGACGCCCCTGTGGACATGGCCTGAGTTTGAGATCAATATTTTCATACATGTCAGCTGTGGCTTCATGCATGTAAAGCTGTGAGGGTTGATTGAAGCCGTCTGAAACGATGATGAGCGGAGTCTTCGAGAAGATATTTTGATTTTGAATAAATATGCATTGGATTAAGCAAAAACAATCTTTGCTATATAATTTGTTGACGACAGGCAAGACAGATATTGGTCTGTATGTACTAGCTTCTTTCCATGTTGGCGGCGGACTAAATAAACTATTATCGCGTAAATAAAAATTCTCCAATCATCAGGAAATATTTTCACTTTAATTTGGATGGATAAATTTATTAAGAAGATAATTTTTTCTATGTCACGTATTTTCGGTGAAAAGTGCTCAAAACCCTGGAACTTTTTGGCGTACCACTCAAAATCTTTTTATTTTAGCATTACTGTGTATAGGCTATAGCCTATAGAATCAACAAACGTTTTATAAGCATATTTGGGGGTTGAGAAACATCAAACGATAAAAAAATCATAATTATGCTACAAAAATTAAATGTTGAATCCGCCATATATTTATACAGTAATCAATGCAAAATTTGTTTTTGTTCAACGAAAATGTTCTTTTTGGCGTGTCCCTCACAATCTCTTTATTTTAGCATTGTTGTGCAGCTCATACAGTCAACAAACTTTTTAAATACATGTGGGGGTTGAGATACATGTCAAAAGATAATTTTGATAATTGTGAATGTAGATATGATCAGTAGAAATCAGTTTTGAGCCCATGTTACGCGACATACAAAAAATTCTCCTCTTAATAACTAGAGGGCAGTCAGAGACTTCATATACCTACGCCAGCAGGTTATTATTAGAGATGTTTAAAACGAAAACGAGCCAACTCGCTAACCAGGCTAGCTCACGAGACCAACACAATATAGGATAATGAGCGCAATCAAGCATTTCTTCTACACGAAGAACCTTGCGGTCATATTTTTATTAGTTTCTCATCCAAATTGTGAGTAAATTCCACGAAAATTTAATGGGTTGGTCTATGGTCAACCCTTCTACAAACATTCATGAAAATCGGTGCAATACTTTTTGAGCTATCCTCGCGACAGATAGCCTGCGTATAGCAGGCGTTACTGGATTGGGGGACTGGGGAGAGGGCTGAGAAGTAACGCCTGCAGTGGAGCTCTTTGGTTTTGTAAAACCCGTTCGCTGACGAACGGGATTTTAATTATTGATTACGCTGAATGTGATTCGCTTAGCGCCCATAATCTGTCAATCAAGAAGGTTTAATAAGTAAAATTAATAATTTTAATTCTAATTTTCAAACAAAGCTGAAACGATTGATATCAAAGGAAATATCTAAACAGCATCTTGCAGTGCTTTTGCGATTTGATCAAATGAAAATGCTGAGTGTCAGCCTCCTCGACTCCCATACCATTCAACTAAGTTTTATATTTAAAGCCTCCATACAAGAGTTTGGAATATATCTTAATAATAGGAAAGCGAACACCGTGAGACGCTTTGCTTTCATATGTCTCTGTCAGTCATAAAATTTCTGAAAATATTTGCGAGCGAACACCGTGGGACGCCGCAGACATTTCCGTTCAATAATAGTATACATTTCACTCAACTGTTTTATTTTGGTAAACACTCGCTGTCATTACTGTTCTCTTCATGAATATTCGTTGCCATTGATAGAAACAGGGTTACTCTGCCATTCACACCTAATTTTATTAATTTCCAGGCCACAGTTTGAGAAATATTTGTGAGCAGACACCGTGGGACACCGCAGACATTTCTTATAAGTAATACCATGATATGAGGGAAATTAGTGATTAAATGTCCCCGAAGCCGAGGGAGGTTTGTGGAATTCCCGAGGGCGAAGCCCGAGGGAATTCCACAAACCTCCCGAGGGTGAGGGACATTTAATCACTAATTTCCCGATATATCATGGTATTAGTTTGTAATACCATGATTAATGAGGAAATAGCATTTGAATTGTAAGGACTCGCTTGGGAATAAAGCCATCAAAAATTGATGAATACATGTGTATAAATATGAGACACATTGGATATCGATTCAAAGTGAGTAAGGCAGGCGAGATCATGGCAGAGAACCGTTTTGCATTTGTCACAGAATACGCTTGATGGACTATTTAAGAAGATGTGCAAACAAGCTGGCTTGAAAGGGAATTATTCAAACCACTCCGGGCGAGTAACCGCTGTGACTCGTATGTATGACGCCGGCGTGCCGGAACAGGCAATTATGAAACGGAGTGGTCATAAATCGATTGAAGGCGTGAGGACGTATCAAAGAGAAGACAAGAATGAGAAAAGTGCTGTGTCAAACGTTTTGTGTGGCATTAGTGATTGCTTTGACGTAACGTCTGTTGATGACGAAGCTCTTGTAAATGCATGTATTGATTATGAAAAGACGGTGAATCCTACAGTTAATTTTGGCGGTATATTACAGGGTGCTAACGTTCAAAATGTCAGCATAAATATAAATATCAATAAATGAACTGAAGTGTGTGGGAACTGATCCTACTTTTCTAGTTGGGTAGACAATGATGAATTGTGTGCTCTTGTGTACTATATCTTAACTTAAACATGTATAATAAAGTCATTATTTTGTTGTGTGAGACGTTTATTTGTTTGGAAACTACTCATGCATACAAATTAGGGAACATTTCTAATTTTTCCCCGTTTTGGAGGAAAAATTAGAAATTTTCCCTAATTTGCATGCATGAGTAGTTTTCAAACAAATAAACGTGGGGAATTTAGCGATTAAATTTCCCTAAGAGAACAAAAGAATCCGAGGCGATCATGGTATTACGTTAAATAATCACTACTATTTATATACCTTTCACAACTGTTTTATTTCGGTAAACACTCGCTGTTATTACTGGGTTTTTTTCATGAGTATTCGTTGCCATTGATAGAAACAGGATTACTCTACCATTCACACCTAATTTCATACATTTCCAGTCCACAGTTTTAGAAATATTTGTCAGCAGACACCGTCGGACACTGCAGACATATTCCGTTAATATTAATTTATCCCTTCCACAGATTTGCGACCAACTCTCAGTCTTTTAACTCCCTTGTACTATAATTGTTTTTTATACAAAGATAATTATTGAAATAATAATTTACGCGAAATTTTACTGAATTAAATGCCATGGATTTTGAAATATTACAATTAATACAAACAGTTATTTAATTTAATAGCTTCAGACATTGGCCGCTCGAGATCATATTTAATTTGGGGATGTTTGACAAAACCAAAGAGCTCCACTGCAGGTGTTACTTCTAAGCCCTCTCCCCAGTCCTCTCATCCAGTAACGCCTGCTACGACGGCTACGCGACAGACAAACAAACAAACAGACAGACAGACAGAAACGGGTAAGGGGTTGGAGAGCAGCGTAGTAACCCAATCGTGTATGCATGGGTGTTCTTTTTATACTCGGGCTCCTATGGTAGGCCGAGTCTGGGTTTCGACTTGGTTTTTGTTGTTTTTTTCTTTTTGGGTGTCACGATCTTGCATTTTTGCATTATTAATATTCATACTTCCGGTGAGTTGTTAGCCGTGTGACTGTGGACTGAGTCACAGTGAGTGAACTGAGTTCTTTGCTCCTTTCGCTTTTGTAGTTGGACACAAAGTTGAACAGCTTTGCCTTTTGATCAAGGCGTTCTCGCACGTTGTTGGTAGATTTTGAAAATGACTGGCTGAACAGCGATCAGATGACAACTGTCGTGATCGTAAATATATTCACCATGCACCATAATCGTTTAGACACAGTGATAAATGCCGATGTCATGTTGGCATCCAAAACGTCGCGCGTTCAAGAACGTCGCATATCATCAAAAACGCCGATTGCTTGCTATATTCCGCACGGACGGACGAGTGATTGTTTCTTTTTAATACATTTTTATTAATTTCATTAGTTTTTTATTATTAAATATATATATATTATCAAGGCCATGCAAGTAAAAAAATAGAGTAGTTTATCGTCCGAACTTTTGGATTTCTAGTATACTAGCTTTGGCGCCAAACAACATCTACAGGCATCGAATGTTGCATGTAAACCCCGAAATGAACCGAAAAGTCCCGAAAGATACCAAAAAGGCACAAAAAGCCGAAAAAGGGCCGAAAGGTGGTGCAAAAGGCGAGGTGTTGGTGGCACAGCGGTTAGCGCACGTGTTCGATTCCAGCTCTCAGCAGTTATCTGATTGAAAATTTTACCTCGGCCGCATATGAGAAGAGTGCTTCCAGTTTGCCTCTACCACGTGCACCTCTACCAAACACCACAGGTTTTCCCAGGTACTCCGGTTTCCTCCTGTAGTAACACTGGACCAATGAGGGATGGCCCTTACTGGACCTCTAGGGATAACAGTTTAGATATAACAGTATAAATATAAGTTAGTTTAGTTCAGTTTAGTTTAAAGGCCCCGAAAAGTAGACAGATTTTCGGTGCAAACTGGAAAAAAAATATGTGATGCGGCACAAAAAAAGGATTGTTTTTACTGGCTTTTAAAAAGCTTAAGCCCGCAAAGTACACTGGACCTGGAGTACCAATATGGCCGCCAGTGGCTTCAAAATATATACTGCTGTCAAACGTCTGAATTTCAACGTCTGCCTTTTTGTCATGGGAATCTAAACCAAGTTAACGTGTGCTCTTTACCGTTAATTGGAGACAGAATGGTTCGGGTTGCCGTGGTTTGTAGAGCTATGTATTTAATTTTATTTTTGACAACCATTGTATCATTTCTGTTTTATACCGGTGGTGTATCTTTAATTTTATATTTAATGTGAACGAGACACTGAGACAGCTCTAGGGTAAGATAGCACATGCCACATGCAGTTCAGACAAATAATTTATAAATTTCATGTTGAGGTATTAAAGCTAGCACCATGTACTGTTTTATTTTCAAAGCATTGAAAATAAAACACATGGTGCTAATTACTTCAAAATTAAATTTATTAATTACTCATCACCATGCAAAATCTTTTGATAATGTACAATATATTAAATCCTTAATATTGATTCATTATGAAACACATATTACAGATATCAACAAAATTGAAGGTGCCGGTGATTCTTCTTTGGGTAGAGGAGAAACAATAGACAGTTCTGACAATAGAAGTGTTCCTAAAATATTATTGCAATTACCATAGTTGACCGGGTAAGCACCCACCCCCACAATGTTTTAATTTTTGTCAAAGGAAAGGGGTGGACACTTACACGGGCAGTGGGTGCTTCCCCCGGTCAAATATGGTAATTTGCTCATCTTGACCAATTCATTTGATGAAATATATTGAACAATGGCCTGCTTTGAGTTTGATTCAGGTTTCTGAACAACCACTAATTTAGGAATTATGATTAATAATATCATGTTTGCAGGAATTTCTTTTGTTCTCACAGGTCCATTAACAACTAATATACCTCATTATATTCATTTTTACTAATCCTACCTTTGTTGATGTCAAACCAGGTCTGATTAGAACCAATCATACCCGGTTTGACATCAATGGAGGTGACAACAAACAAAATTCCTGCAAACATGATATTACCGGTACAAAAGAATAGCATAAAAAGAGGTGCATAATAGCTATTAAAAAACCCGTTTGATTTGGGTCATTTAGTAAAATTCTGTTGGGCCTTTGTCGGCTTTCATGAATTTTACTAAATGACCCACCCTCATCGAGTGGGATCCATGTTTAATAGCTATTTAATAAATACACCTCTTTTTATGCTATTATAATTATTATAGTCAAACACCAATCAAACTCAAAGCAGGTACTGGTAGTTGTTCAACAAACTTCATCAAATGAATTGGTCAGACAGAGAAAATAAATTGCAATATTTTAGGATTGCTAGGACAAGCAGTAGATGACAACTCCATTTAA
Organism: Paragorgia papillata; assembly: GCA_035771165.1. Lineage (NCBI taxonomy): Eukaryota > Metazoa > Cnidaria > Anthozoa > Scleralcyonacea > Coralliidae > Paragorgia > Paragorgia papillata. The sequence goes on from JAWNZC010000406.1 coordinate 2,077,090, forward strand.
CATTCTTTTCTGAGTATTTTGATTGCAATCCCTTAGTAAAAACGTTATCCTAACACTTACCCTAATTACAACCATAACCTTAATTAATTAAAGAAGGTGGATGTCCACCTAACATTTAATAGGCCAAAGTGAAAAGGTGGTAAACTGCTAACTGAAGATTTTTAGCAATGAAATACTGACGTTTTGAGTGAAGCCCTTGATCAGTATTTAGTATTTTGTTGCCAAAAAAAAAAGCTATACCTTTTCACTTTATTTCTGATGGGTGTGGTGATGGTGATGGTGGGTGTGGTGGTGATGGGTGTGGTGATGGTGGGTGTAGGGATGATGGGTGTGGTGATGATGGGTGTGGTGATGGTGGGTGTGGTGATGAATTCTAACAACAATAGGTTTGGAACCAGGCAGGGGCGTATTGGTTTGGGAAGACCTGAGGGGTCTGACAGATTATGACCGAGTCATCCCTGGACCACGAATTACACTTCCATGCACCCACCCGCCGGCCCTGCCCCAAACTCCTAACTCTAAAAAACAGCCAGTATAGTAGTATTCAAGTATATATATATATATATATTTATGGATTCTTCACCTTTCTTTAGGTATACTGTATACATTTAATATTTTAACAGCAACAATATTCAAAATGACTTGACTGAATTGATCAAAAATGCACCGAGTGGGCATGGCAGGAATGCGGACCCCCCTTCCCAAATGCCCCTGGAACCAGGGTAATTACTGTAAGACCTTTCTTGAAACCCAGGCCTTGTAATGAAAAAAATAAAGGAGATTGACCAATCGAGCTCCTAAATTTAGCCAGGTGCTTAATTGAGCTCCTGGGTTAAAAGTCAAAATATTTTGCCATAAACGTAGAACCCAAATGCCTAAAAAGTGTTAATCCAAAGTGAAATATTAACAATTCAATTTTATTGAATTACAGTATATATTAAGTAATATAAAAAAGAACAATGTCAAACAATAACATGGCTATTAATTAATATATTAAATGTGCATTTTGATTTAAAGATAAAATCAATACTATAATATCAAGTTCTGACTCTGTATTCTAATTGTTAGAATTAGTACGGTACTATAGTAGAGTCAAAAAGTTCCTGATCTGACAGATCTGTAACATCACTGGTGGAACTGCTAATGCTATCAGTATCTGTGTCATCATCAAGGACAGATGGATCTAAACCTTGGACCTTTTCTGGTGGTTCAACGTGATCTGACCACAGCACATGGCCAGGACATGGCAGGAAGTGAGGAACGCCTGATCGCAGGTTGCCGTATAAACACGCACTGTAGTTTGCTGCTGTACAATTTCCGAGCGATTATATTGCGCTCAATAAAAGCAATTTCAAGCTAATTTGGGGACAAAATTTTCAAAAATAAAGCACAAAACCACAGTATTTTTCAACCTAATCATCTTATTTTAGGCGCTCGATTCACAGCGCTAGAACATTGACTGAGGGGAGTGCGGAGGCAATCTGGATCGATCGATCGCCTCTCCTCACAAGGCCTGGAAACCTGAAATTTAATAATATGTCCTTGGGAGCTACTGTACATGTAGATAGGGTATAGTACAGGTGTATGCAATTTTGTGTTGTATTTCTGCAAATAATAAATGATGAGAAAGCCAACAAAATTCACTGATTTGCAATTATTGATAACTGTTAGAGCCAGGCATATAGGGTCTTACCTCCGCTTCCCCGCCCCCGCCCACAGCGGTGGGCGGGGGCGGGGAAGTGGAGGTAAGACCCTGGGTACGAGGTTGAGCTGAGTGCAGCTAGCCTGGGGAGTGCTTTCCCAGAAACAGTTGAGGATTGTATTATGGACAATATAATATTACTTATTGGATTCATCTAAGCCTGATATGGCAAAATACTTAAGTTGAGAATTCAATATTGGGTGAGACCAAAGGTCGAGCCTAATATTAAAATTTGAGACTTAAATATTTTCCATATTGGGTGAAGATGAATCCAATAGGTGAACATTTTATTATATCGAACAAATAACCGTGCAATTGGCAAGTAAATATACCTTGTGTGACCTGTCCAAAGGTTGCTGTCCAATATGAACTGAAGTTGTCCAACATCGTAAAATATTGGGTTGTTCTCCCCCCCCACACACACACACACTACTACAATTTTACTCATCAAAGGACAAACCCATGCACATCCTAGGCAGCAATAACAATTATATACTATTTATTTAGTTTAACAATAAATTAGAGGTAAGCTATAATAAATTAGGGTCTTAGTCACATGCATGTTCTCAATATGAACATTTCCAAAAATCCAAGTGATACTTCAATGACATTCTTGATACTTCAAGTTGACAACTTCCTGTTTTGAATTCGCTTTTGAATTTGATTGGTGTTTGGCAAATAACCCTGTTTCTAATTGGTTGTTTAAAGGGTATTGGCAATAAAAATTAAGTTTGTCTCATTTGAAAGAACTCGCCAAATGATATAAGAAGACCTTTTGTAATTTTTCTGTATCTGTCTTGTGTTTTGAAATATTTCGACCAAAGACAGCGTGCTGTCGGCCATCTTGTTGTAATATTGGGTCTAATCAACCTCGTACCCAGGGCCATTTGTAGGGAACTGGGCCAAGATGGCGGGAACAAATGGCCCTGGTGGAGGCCAGGCTATCTCAGCCTCTGATTGGTCAAGAGCTTATGGCGTAAATCAGACGGTTTGATTTTGTATTTTTAAAAAAAAATATTGTATTTTGACCTTGTCGGTTGTTCCTGCTCACGGCACGGGAAATTATATTTCAAACCATGCAATAATTAGGTGTAATTAGGTATAATTACTGTGTAAAGGGCTGAGTTCTAGTTATCAAAATGCGCAATATACTGCGCATTTTGAGCTAGCCTCCACCAGGGCCATTTGTTCCCGCCATTTTGTTTTTGGCCGCCATCTTGGCCCAGCCCCTACAAATGGCCCTGGGGACGAGGTTGGGGTCTAATTAACTAGGAAATTGGTGACGTCACAAGCAGGGTAAACCTGATGAAACTACTCCGTGGGTGCCCAAATTTCCACGGAAGACTTTTTAAATGTTGTGGGTCAATTTAAAATGGAAATAGCGCAACAAAAAATCGAGTTTCTAGCTCATGTCATAAGGTTTGCAAGATAGAAATTTCACTTTGCCCTGCTTATGTCGTCACATGCATAATTTTGCATATCGAAAATAATTCCAAGATGCTGGACAGCACGCTGAGTTTGGTCGAAATATTTCCAAAACCAAACCAGATACGGAAAAATTGTAAAAGGTCTTCTTATACCATTTGACGAGTTCTTTCAAATGAGATAAACTTAATTTGTATTGCCAATACCCTTTAAAAACCAGAAACCAATCAAATTCAAAACAGGAAATTAGCAATAATTTTCATCAAATGAATTGTTCAACTTGAGGAATACAGTCAACTCTCGTTATAGCGGACACCCTGGGGACTGTCATTTGATGTCCGTAATAACGAGAGTCCGCAATAGCGGGATGCGATGTAGCCTGCGTGCAGACTTCCCCCGTTTCTGTTCGAAACCGGGGAAGTCTGCACGCAGGCTAGATGCGATGAAAATATCCCGATTTCAGGTTAAATGTCACTACAATGTATTACTGCTTTTTTGTTTTAAAATGTCCAGTTTATTTCAATTTCTAGTTGACGTTTACTGTGATACATGAGTACACAGTACAAGTGAAAATACAAGTCAAAAATTTGTATTCAAATATTTTTTTATTCCAAAACCAAAAATACAACCGTAACATGAATCAGTAACATAAATATGTCACTCGATAAATTAAAAAGTCATTCACTTTCATGTGTCGAGAGAAAAATACGTCCAAGGTGTCCGTTGTAACGAGAGTAGAACAATAAAAATGTTTGTTGGGGACCACATGAAGTGTCCGCAATTCCGTAATAGCGAGAGTCCGTAATAGCGAGAGTTATTTCAATACATTTCATAGTAGTTTTGGCCGAGGATTTACCAACTGTCCTTAATAGCGGGGTGTCCGTAATAGCGGGGTGTCCGCAAGGCGAGAGTTGACTGTATTACCACAACAGTAAATAGCTTTCACCAAGATGAAAAGTGATGAAACTCAGGGGGCTTTCCATTTATATGGTTACACCGGTCAGTCCGGTTAAATGGAACACGATTCGTTTGAGACCTGGGATGGTCTGACTGGAACATTTGGTGCTAATCAAAAGCAAGTCCATTCTGGCCGGACTGATATACTTTAATACTTTAATAATAATTTAACATACAAATACAAAAAGAATAATAAGCTAAATATGCAAGTATGGAAGGATAGCAATAGGGGGAAACTAAATTCCCATTTTACAACTGCTCTCCCATAAAAAGAAATAATATATGATAATAAAACGATACCCAAGATAACATCATGCAAAGTAAAATAAAAAAAAAAACCCAAAACACAAAAAAAAAACACAACAAAAAAACAAACCCCAACTAAATTACTAAATTAAGTTTCCAAGTAAGCTTTAAGAGCTTTTTTAAATGTAACTATACTAGAGGAATTCACAACATAAGAAGGAAGAGAATTCCAATCAATAACATAACGATTAAAAAAAGAAAATTTGAAATAATTAGGGTAAAATATCTTGGGTCTTAGTTTGTAACTGTGATTAGCCCTGATCGGTCTAACCTTGTCAATTGAAAAGCGTCCTAATTAAGTCATATATTTCACGGTGGAGCATGATGCGTGCATGTCTCCTGCCTTGGAGTATCTGGTAAACGTTTGAAAGCAATGGCACTATAAAGGCTAATTAGTACGGTTTTCTGTTAACTCCACAGGTTACTGGTGGTAACAGAGGATTGGGGTTTGCCATTGTGAAGAAACTGTGTGAAAAGTTTCAGGGTGTGGTTATTTTAACTGGTAAGCAGAACTTAATCTTTAAATTATTTAAATAAATGTATAGATGTAACTCCCAGCCGTATCTTTAAAAACATTGCCATTCATGATCTAGAAAGAGCAACTGAAGTAAGAGCTAGGTGGTAAACTGCCAGTGGCGTGGTGGCAAGTTTCAGGCTAGGGTGGCCAGATTAGAAAAAAATTGAAAAAAAGACATTACTGTATTTGAAAAATGACCACATTTTTTTTGTTTTAAAATAACTGAAGTAGCAATATATAATATTACAACAAACAACGGGTTCTCTCAAAGACCACGCCAATGCAAGCGGCGAAGTAGCGCCAAACCTCTAGGGGGGTCCGGGGGCATGCTCCCCCGGAAAATTTTGAAATCTAGAGTCTCTGATATGCCATTTCCTGCATTTTGGAGTGAGATTTTACAGAATTCTGAAGATTATAAAACTTCATAGAAAACACAAAAGATTACAGATTTCAGATCTTTATATCCCCCCATTGAAGACCTAGCTATACAAAGAAATTATTTTATTTTGTTAAGTTTTGGCGCCCCTTCTGTGACCCCAGCTGGGAGGCCCTTGCCCCCCCCCCCGAGATTTGCCGAGATTTTAGTACTAACAAAATACTGAAATTTTGAGCGTAGCTCACAGAAATCTTGTCAGTGTACCATCTTTTCACTTTGCTCTATCCAAAGCGCTCTACTTAATTTTTACTTTATCTATAGATAGATTCTGGGTATGGTTTGTCTAGTAAGTTAAAGGAGTAGTGTAGTGCATGTTCAAGCACAGATATCCCAAGCTCAAACTATGAGACGATGTCTACTAGGTTTACAGTTGTTGTACTTGTTATTATATAAACTTGGAAAATTTTTGCCGTATTTTAACTTATAGTTCTGTAAATCATTAAAATAAACTTACTTTTGACAGTTCATCTCTCATGTTGTTTACCTTCAGTGACTTGAAACTTGTGGCGGCAATAGTTTCGAACGGCGTTCGACCCCGTTCGACCCCGTTAAATAATTTAACGGGGTCGAACGGCGTTCGAAACTATTGCCGCCACAAGTTTCAAGTCACTGAAGGTAAACAACATGAGAGATGAACTGTCAAAAGTAAGTTTGTTTTAATGATTTATAGAACTATAAGTTAAAATACGGCAACATTTTCCAAGTTTATATAATAACAAGTACAACAACTGTAAACCTAGTAAACATCGTCTCATAGTTTGAGCTTGGGGTACCTCTGTGGTTCAAGTTACTGATATTGTAAGAAAACCCAAGTGTTCTGTCGGCAATATCATGAATATGATTGGATAAATGAGGTTGTTGCGACCGATGCTGCATGAGCATACTGTATAAGAGTTGAGAAAATTAGAAACGAAGACAGTAAGAACAAGTCTAGCGGAGTAATTAACGTGAGAGATAAAATGCGAGAAGCATGCAGGGTTGTGTTGACTGGGACACGGAGAAGAAGAAGAAGAAACTGAAGAGGTTGTGAAGGACAGTGAAGAAAGCTTAGACACTTGAAGATGGAGGATGAGTGCATGATGACTAAAGAAAACACCAAAACTGAAATGAAAAGATGTGATGAAAAACGACATGCAGAGAAAATCGACCTTGAATGCACGCAACAGAACACAGTGTACAGGACAATTTAGTTTGCTGACCCTTAAACTAAAATGGATAAAGCGAGAGAAGACGCAGTTATACTCTCTCTATTTTTTATTTTTGGAACTCATGTCTGTTTAGTTTAAGTATTTCTAAATTCCTGGTGATGATTCTTTCAATCTTTAAAAATACATATACAAATAATCTATTCCTAAAGTAGCTAGCTCGACCTTTAGTATGCAATTGAACCTGTTGTGTGGTTTATACGGCTATGCTATCGCCAAAATAGCCGGAACATTATAACCTTGCGCCGTAAAATTCCGTTAATAATTCCTAGATTTACGCAACCTCGTTATATAACAGGTTTTGCGTGTGCTTTACAGTCGTACAGAAAAAACGTTGGTGCTTTATTATACTTGCTATAATTTGTATTTACAAAGGTTTTTTTTAAAGGGTTATGTTGAGAACACGGTCTTAACAATTATTCACCGAAGTGGAGGTGAATATCTACACTATTCACCGACACTGAGGTGAATAATTGTTTTAGCATATACCTCATAGATGAAATAACAAGTTTAACATTCTTATAGTTTTCGGTATTTTCTTACGAGACACGGCCGCTAGCAACTTGGCGTACTCGATATTTGTCGAAAAAACAGTTTTTACAACTTTTGAATATATTAATGGCTAGAAAATTGTAAGGAAACATATCTGTGGACACTCTTCTACTTAATTTTGTTAACTTTTCTCGTTGTTCTACTACATCAGCTTTGTTTCTCAACAAAATCTCCTGCTTCGGTGAACAAAGCAAAACTGGTCGCCATTTTGTACAGTGTACAGGATATCCCGAGCTAGAGGAATCAATGAGATTGCGTGAAAAGCACTATTCACCTGCGAGGTATATGCTAATTCACTTTAGTATATATACACAGGTGGCTGAGCTACTTCGGACTAATTCTCGATAATGACCTACAGCGTTTATTCATAATGGCCGCGAGCCTATTTTTCAATGCGACAGACGAGGAAATTAACAATTTCAAAGAAAATGTTCCTAAAAGTACGAAAATGTGTATTTATACTAAAACAGGCCGGTCTTCGTCGAGGTTATTATTCACCGATATTCACTGAGCCTGAGGTGAACGTCCCTCTTCCAAAGCTAAAGGAGTTCTGTAAAGACTAGAAATTGCGTGGCTTGCCAACATGGTTTTTTTATTAGATATAATAGCTTCTTTCTTAGCAGCAATATTAATGCTCTCACATCCATTTTCTCTAACATTTTCTGATATTTCATATCAAACTCATTAATAATTCATGATAAAATTCAAAAGAAATGAATATTTAATCAGTATTTAGAAATAGCGCTCCGTCACAGAATAGGTAATCAACCAGAAGTCCCACTTCATGATTTTGTTGTCACGCTTTTTTCCAAGCCGCCATGTTCTTGCCGACTCCGTCGTGATGACGTCAGGATTGATGTTTGTCCGCTTTTACCCACAATTCTTGCAGTCCGAACAATAGATAATGGCCATTTGCAATAATTTGAAAGTCAATTTTGCTTTGTTTGTCCGCTTTTTGTACTATTAATAGCAGCTCGACGGTGCGCTATTGGAAGAACATTACTGGTCAAATTCAGGTTTGTTTGAAAGGCTATATCCAACATTCGCGTCGGTGTTCGACCTTCGATGTCTAAAACCGGTTTTCCACTTGCGAATTTTTTTTTCGCGAATCGACATTTTTCTTTTGTCTTATGAGGTCTCGGCTGGAACTAATCAGAAATATATTCAATATTTACAATAGAAATGTCGATTCGCGCGAAAAAATTCGCAACCGGTTTTAATATATAATACAGCCAAGCTGGCTTAAAAAAACTCGGCTTCGCCTCGTACTCTCAATCTGCTCGGGCTTGGCTACAGGTATTTAGAAATCGGAAAAAGAACATTTACTCGTGTTGAATACACTTCAAGTGTATTTCTGTATGCAAAGCATATTGGTAAAATATACCTGCCACCATCTTTTTTACTACAGCAGATTGAGAGGAATTTTCTGTTAGCAAACCAGCGGTCCTACATGGCTTGTAGGGCTTTTGTCAAAGCACTCGACGTGTAAGGCAGGTTTTAGTTTGAAATTATACTTTCTGTGATAATATTTCATTTCAGCACGTGATGAGCAGAAGGGTTTGGCTGCCTGTGAGAGTCTAAGACAAGATGGTTTGCTCGCACACTTTTACAAAGTTGACATTACTAATGAAAGAACACTCGAGGATCTCAAGGATCACATACAAGCACAATATGGTGGCCTGGACATATTAGTTAATAATGCTGGCATTTATTATGTATGTACCTGAATACATGCATTTGTTATATACCATGTGTCTAAAGCCCTGTTTACACGACCAAAATTTATGCACGCTTAAGTTAAGCGTGCTTAAAATGCGCCACCTTGGTGCGTTTACACGGTCATTTAATAATCCCTTACTAAAACACGTACACCACTATCCAACATGGCGGACGAGCTATATTTTTGGTTTTGGAAGCTTCGTATGGGTAGCGTGCGTCAAAGAACAACGGACGACATCGGTACACGAGAAAGAGTAATAGCTAAAAGAAAGAAAGAAACAAAGGAACAAAGAATGGCGAGATGGAAGCTTCTACAGCTGGGCAAAAAAATGCATTTTATCGTATTAATATCACTGTATTAATAGCAAGCGTTTTTCAATCCCGTTGCGTTTACACGGCCAAGTTAAGCGCGATTAACTGATCGTGCTCAGTTTAATCCACCTCCTTGAGGTGGTGCAAAGTAATCGCGATTAATTTAGGCCGATCTGTTTACACGGACATTTTAAGCCCGCTTATAGTCAGATGTGGCTCAGATCCCACTTAAATTTTGGCCGTGTAAACAGGGCTAAAGTATGTTTTTCTAATTTATTGATTGCACGAGAGGTCTTCAGATAACGGTCCGAAAATCGTGACTTGTGTTTACTGCGCAACACATGGAATCGGGCAACATTGCTTTTATTTTGCTAGTGGGTTTTTGTGGGGTGCAAACTACATACATTGAACAGAAATCAATTTTACAAATCGTCGACACGCTTTTGTATGGGCGGATTGGTAGTTAATAGCAACGTACGAAAATTTTAGCGAAAAATATTAAAACGTTGTGATGTTCTAACTCTGCAAAAAAATTGAGCGGAGAAAGAAACGACGACCTGAAAGGTTTTCATGTGGTTATATAATTAATTTGTTTCGCAAAATCTAATTTTTCAAGTTATAAGAAAACGTGTTTCAATTCGATTTTTTTGGGCTGATAGAACATGATTTATTTGTTATACAAAATGAAAACAAAAATTTGTCTTCATATTTTGCCATTTTTTCACTATTGCTACTTTAATTTCTATACGTCAAGTGCACTCTAAATTTGGAAGTGGTTAGCGAACACTAAATAAGTGTAAAAGTACACGAAAGTGGTGTAAAATGGCAATTTGCACTTCCAAAGTGTAAATATATACTCTTTTTGTGCATGCACACATCTTTGGGAAGGTGTGCTTCACTCTGTACGTTTAATGCTTACCGATATTTATTGCATAAAATAGCGAGTTTCAGGGTGTTGAGCGCGCATCGTTTTACAAAGGAATTGGCGGGCTCTTGGCGGACTCTCCACAAAGTAAGCAATGGCAAACAGACTTGCTAGCGAGCCAACAACAGCAGAATAACAGTGTTAAACATCCTGAAACTGTATCTATACTTTGTTGATTTTAAACAGTATGTTTACGTTGAGTGGATCTTGCCAGTTTTTTTTGAAAAATGATGCGCGCGCGCAACACCCTGAAACTCGCCTATTGATGTTTCCGCCATGCACTAATAAAAACGATAATCTCATGCATGTGATTATTTATGATAATCTCACATGTGTCGAATATCACCAGACGCATTTAAGTTTACTGCTCTATTTTTGTGGGGAAATATGACTATTTTTTTATGTAACTATTTTTTACAGGTTAAAGTATAAATAGAGAAAAATACACGAATGCTTGGAAATTTGAGATTTATTTCTCGTGTTGACCAAGATATCTCACTCCTTCGCTTTGCTCACTTGTGAGATATCCTAGCCAACACTCGAAATAAATGTCGTATTTCCGCACTTCCATGTATTATTCTCTATTTATAATTTAGCCCGTATTGAGTTAGTATAGCTCAATGTAAATTGAGCATATAAACTTAGCAAATATAATTTTCGCATCATATTAATTTATTCAATTAATTGCAGCGGTTCTGCATTGTGTAAGAGTCAAATTCATATACAACATGTCGTACTTGTCAAAACCACGAAGATGCATTTATCGTGTTGATTTTAGACGGCATCGTAACATTGCATCGATATTCGCATTATTCCAGTCGTTGCGGTCGAAACTTCGTCCGTTAAAAGATTAATCGGATTCGGATTCACGTGCTGATGTCTACGGTGTTGACTATAATATAGACCAATCTATAAGGCCCCGTTTACACTAGAGCAAAAGTATCCCGATTCACATTGTTTTTCATCCTCATGGGAATAAAAAACAATGTGAATCCGGATACTTTTGCTCTAGTGTAAACGGGGTCTAAATGAGAGTGTTGGGCAATTTGCTTGCGAACACTATAGTTGTTAATTTGATATTTAAATTAGATGCATCAGGAGGTGTGGATGCGCTTTAACTAAGGGGCTGTTTATATGAGAGGCGAGCCAGCCCGGTAAGCGAGATAGCCCGGTAAGCGAGATCTCACTGTGTAGTTATTTTCCTGTTAAAAATTCCTCTGCGTTTATATGGCCAAGCGGGCTAGCCCGGTTAGCGAGATCTCACTTGAAAGAGGCGAGATCTCGGTAAGCGGGATGAAAATTTTCACATGTAAATACTCGCTAACCGGGCTGGCCCGCTTACCTGGATGATTTTTCAAAGGGATGCCGACGCCATCTATTGTTTTGACTAAAATCATCCCGGTAGGCGGGATGAAATTCGTTCATATAAACGCGAGCCAGAAATTATCTCGCTTACCGGACTATCCCGCTTACCGGGCTGGCTCACCTCGTATAAACAGCCCCTAAGACTTGTTTTGCTAAACCTATATACATTGATAACAGTGACGGTAATGATCATAGCCATAACCATAACGATCTTATATAACATGTATATTTCTTATTTGGTAACTTTTTTTATGCTTGTCAATGTCTTAATTGGCATAGGGATCCAACTCAGCGTTGTCATACTCTGAACAAGTAAACCAAACTGTGGACTGTGATTTCTTTGGATTACGGAAAGTTTGCAGAAATTTGTTTCCGCTGCTAAGACCGTATGGCAGGTAGAATATGTTTTTTCTTTTACAGGATTTTATACACGTGATCTAGACTCTGTCTGTCTGTCTGTCTGTCTGTCTGTCTGTCTGTCTGTCTGTCTGTCTGTCTGTCTGTCTGTCTGTCTGTCTGTCTGTCTGTCTGTCTGTCTGTCTGTCTGTCTGTCTGTCTGTCTGTCTGTCTGTCTGTCTGTCTGTCTGTCTGTCTGTCTGTCTGTCTGTCTGTCTGTCTGTCTGTCTGTCCGTCCGTTCGCCTGTCTGTCTTTTTCTCTTATACACATTGTCTTTCCTCCCTTCTCTTTTTCGTATTTTCGTTTATAGGAAAGAAATCATTTCTTTCCAATTTTTACTGTCACTGAGTTACTGTATATTCGTAATGTTTTTGGCATTGTGTTATGTTTTTCCCCCTTTCTTCCTCCTGTTAGTTCTTTTATTCTCACTCTTTTGTAATTTTACTATTGTCCTCTTTCTTGTGGAAAACAAACATGCTGTCGAAAACAATCCGGGTAATTTAAACGTGTCTCGGCATTTAAAACGACATACATGTGACGCATGGCGTATAGGAGATTATGGTTATATCGTCCGACCGCTCGTTATATGTTCGAGCTGCGTCACGACTTCTTTCTTTTTGTGTTATATTTTCTCAAGTTTCTTATGATGAAAAAACCCAAACTTTAGCTATTAATATAATTTGTCAACAAACAATTAGCATAAACAACTGTCGAGTCGTTTGAAGTTGAGAAGTAATATTTCATAAACGAGTGGGAGTGTTTTACCAGCGGTTTACAAACATGAGAGGACAATGAAAATCACGAGGCCATCAACCGAGTAATTTTCATTGTTCTCGAGTGTTTGTAAAACATGGGAGAATAATGAAAATCACGAGACTGCAAGCCGAGTGATATTTATTGTTTTCGAATGTTTTACAAACACGAGAGAACATTGAAAATTACGAGGTAATAGGCCGAGTGATTTTTGTTGTTCTCGAGTGTTTGCAACCCCTGATAAAACAGTTTATGAAATAGCTTCTCAATCGTCAATTATCGTAGAGGGACTTGGTGATATCTGTGCATATTAGATTAGACAATGGTTTTACGTTGAATTTATAATTAAGAAATGTGGTAAGTATGGGTTAATTGATGATCACAAGTGTGATATGGGATTTAACATCGTGAGTGAAGCTTAACAGCCACGAGGGGCCGCAAATCTTTTTCTTTTTTCTTTAACTTACCGAGAAATAAACATGAGTTAGAAAGGAAGATACTCATTAGTATGCGATAAGCAGTCAAAACAATGGGATAACTAGTTATCCAAGTGGGATAACTAGTTATCCCACTATGCGTAGTCATCTGCATGCTAATAAGTTGAATAAAGGATTTAACCGGTCTATTAGAACAATGAAATGTGGGTGTGTCATGAGATAATAAACAGTTCTTTGTTCGTGCCGTTTATTATTTGATTTCTTAATTATAAATTCAGTTTGCGCGACTTTACCGGGTTTCAAAACTCATACACATGACCAAATATTTTTCTCTGATTGGCTAATTAACTCTTGAATTATTTATTAATGAGTTTGAGAAGTAATTAAAATTAGTAACTTTTAATTACTAAGGCGGGACAGGACCCGGGATTTATATTTTGCATTTTCATGACAGTAAAAACAATAATACAATTATTATATATATAATTTAATTGAAAGCTATTTTAATATAGATTTTAAATTTGTCAATAAATAATAATAATAATAATAATAATAATAATAATAATAATAATAATAATAATAATAATAATAATAATAATAATAATAATAATAATAATAATAATAATAATAATAATGGTTTATTTGTAGTACATCCACAAAATGGCTCTTCGCCTACTAAGTTTAACTAATACATCTAAATATATTACTACAAATATATTACATTAACATTATACATTTAAATATCTACTATAAATTTGTTATATGAAAGAAATTAAAAAAAAATGTTGGTAAGTTAATATATAGAAATTTATCGCAGAATGAATTATAATACATACTCATTTACGAAAGCCGGGTAGGGACTTCAGACTTCAGACTTCGGACTTCAGACTTCAGAATTCAGACTTCACACTAAACTTAGTTTAGTTTTTGTTCTTGTTATTGTTGTTATATGCTCTGGTTAGACATAAAAATGAAATTTACACCCTCTTGTCTATTCCATCAATCATATTTAATGATTGTAAAGTTAATAAAAAAGACTTCAGATTTCGGACTTCAGACTTCAGACTTCAGACTTCAGACTTCAGACTTCAGATTTCAGACTTATCTTCAGACTTCAGACTTCGAGTTCGGAGTTAAGGAGTTTGTTAATAGCCGCTCAAAATGGATGAATAAAAACCCCAGGAATATTAAAATAAGCTACCCTGCTGGCAGAACTTATCAATTATCTGATGTTATAATAAGAATTTTTAAGCATGCTGTCTATAGTTCTCTGTTGGTACATATAGGCAATTCGAACGTTTCCAACAGGCGCCTATAGTATAGACGTTTTTTTAACCGTAAACACAGTTTAAAAGTGGACACCGTGGGCACGAGCACTTGATTGTTGTTTCTGTTGTTTGGTGTTTTAATATTGTGTCTCTACCGATAATACTAGTCAATTTGTTAATTGTGTTTGATTATAAACGTCGCTGATGACGTAGTCTGTGCTTTGAAACACTGTCAGACCGAACCGAATCTTAGGTGTACAGTTACGTTTATATATTTACACACGACGTTCGGCGTTCGACGTCCAACGCAGACCGGGTAATTATCGCTGCTCAACCGTAAACACGACGACATAAAGAATATCGTTATTTGATAAATAAAATAAATAAAACAATATTTTCATTATGACGTTGTGTTTACGGCTGAGCAGCGTAATGCGGCCTGCGTTGAACGTAAGCTTGCCAACTATTTGCTGACCTCCTGATGAGATCTAAACAACAACCATTATCCAGTCATTCAGTAACCTATTTATTTTCATCAGGTATATCTACGATCCGCCAAATTATGTTGAAAATAGTAAACAAATAAGTAAAGTAGGTCATGCACCACTGGACCGCCGTAGGATTTTGTTTGATACTTTCAAAATCATCTTTGGTCAAATGTTCCAGGGTTGATATAGAGGAATCTTTATCTGCATGTAATAGATTACATATTGACCAAATTGGCTGAAGTTGTATACCTCTAATTTAACAACTGCCCGACTTGTAATGACAACAAGACAATGGGCATTTTGAACTAAATTTTTTATACGTTAAAGTGTAGTTAATGGGAACCACAAAGGAGTTTTAGTTGTGTAATGTTGAAAACCGAGGGAGAGATTAGAAGGGAATTTGAATAATAAGCGCAATTAGCCTCAGGCTATTTTGCGTATGAAAAAATGACGCGGAACCGCTGTTGGACATGCAGTGTATATATCATGCTTAAGAATCATGTGAAAAAAGAGTAACGATAAAAGATTTAAAAAAAAATCTTTGTCAGGCTCAAACTGACAAACGATAGCTCGAGAGATATAGTTAGTTGACGGATCGTAGGTATACCTGATTTAAAGAAATATAAGGAAGGGAATAATTTGAAAATCGCTGTTGCTTATATATAGCGAGGTCGGCAAATAGTAGGCGAGATACTCAATCAGCAGAATTTTCATTTTAATATGCCATTTTATAAGGACTATGATATGTAAATTAGCCCTTAAGCGGCGGCCATTGAGGGGCATGAATATTAAATTCAATACATTCACCTCTTTATTTATTTTGAACGGCTGGCAAACTTAGCCTGCGAGCAGAACTGCAGAAGTCTGAAATCTGAAGTCTGAAGACTGAAATCTGAAGTGTGACGTCTGAAGTCTGAAGTCCCTACCCGGCTTTCGTACTAATTACATCTACTAGTCCATTTCGAATAAATAGTTCTTGACCATCCTGCCGAATTTATTATAATCGGTTTCTGATCTAATATTATCCGGTAGGACATTAAAACATTTAGCTGCGCTATCTGGAAATGTGCCTGTTTCTTTTGGAATCTCTAATTTTGGTGCTGTCGGAGATCGTAAATTATAAGAGTTTAGGTTAGGAGAAATTCCATAAATTTCATTAACCATACGAGTTTTATAAAAGTTATCTCTTGACACAATATTGAAGAAAACACAACAAAAGCTATTTTAACAGAATCCCAGACAAGATGTGGTTTGCACTGAAATCGTAATTCCATATTTTTACAGGGTTGTCAATATAACTTCCAGAATGGGTAAACTTTCCTGTCTTGGGCCTAAAATTCTGGACCGTCTCTCGTCCCAAGAGTTAACAGAAGAAACACTTGATGATTTGATGAACCAATTTAAAAGGTGAATAAAGTGTGCATACACCAATACGGATTAGTGACGTTTATTGTTACTAAATTGTCTCGTGTAATTCCTCAGTCAAAATTCTGATCTTCAGGACAAAATAGCGATAACAAACACCGACTGGTAACTTAATGTTTGGGTTTGAGTTTTCGAAATGCTAAAGCCTGGCGTACACGCTGCGATTTTAGTCAGCCGATTTTTATCGGCTGGTCAACCGATAAAAATCGCTGTTTACCATACATGTGTGCCATTTTCATGTAAAAGCTCACATCTTTAGCAACTGGAGCCACCATTTTTACCAAATAACTAAACTCAAACCAAATAACTTCATGAAGAATAATAAGTGATCAAAAAATTGGTAATCGCCACACACGGCATGATCCGATTTTTTAATCGGACAATATCAAACCATATTTGATATTTTACGACGAAAATCGGCAGATTAAAATTGCTCTGTAATGACACCGCACACGTAACGATTGTTGTCTTAAGCCCTAAATTTAGTCAACCGATAAAAATTGGCTGACTAAAATCGTAGCGTGTGCACCAGGCTTAACTTCCTCGAGTTTTCTCGAGCAGTGGAATGTATGGTTGAGTATCCTTAGGCCTTAGCGTTATCCTTGAGTTTTTTTGTAAGACGACAAATGAGTTCACGTCATAGAATGCACTTGCCAGCTTGCTCTTTCATCGCTTACCCACTAATGTGACGCAAGTACTTTTGCTGTAAATCCCTGTACCATTTTGGTCGTTAAATTTAAAGTTTAACACATTCAATGGTTTTCAAACTAGTACTGTACTTCATTTTTTGTTGATTTTCTTTTAATATTTCTTTTTGTCAAACGAAAATTAAGTTTGTCTTGTTTGAAAGAACTCTTAAAATGACAGATTAACATCTTTTAGCAGTTTTTCGTTTCCTTGCTTTGCTGTTGAGATATTTCAGTTTGTTTGATATGCAAATTAAACATCTTGACGTCAAACATGCATCATGACTTATTGGGAAAAGTTATAGATCGTTGCTGTTAAAGCAAAATAATTCGTAGGAAGCATGTGGGCGTGTTTCTCCCACAACAACAAACATGTAGAATTTTCAAGTGATTATGTTTGATGATATATTAGGATATATTACCTTCTCCAGTAACTCATTATGCACATGTGACGTCAAAATGTTTAATTTGTTTATCAAATAACTTGAAATATCTCAACAACGAAGCGAGCAAACAAAAAACTGCAAAAGATCTTACTCTGTTATTTTAAGTGTTCTTTCAAATAAAACAAACTTAATTTTCGTTTCATAGGCACTTTAAATGACGAATAGGCGTATTATGTCTTAAGTGCCGATATTCTACTTTTTTTAGAGACATTCAGTTCAACAAACAGGAGCAAGAAGGTTGGCCAAAAGAGTCTTTGATCCATTCTTGGCAAAATTCAGGTATTGCTCATATACCGAGTAAATTGATTTACAAATGAGAAACACGTTGCTTTGTGATCATGCCAATTCAAATTTTTAAAATTTAGAGCCTGGCAATCTCTAATTTTGCAATCGCTTACCTATAGCGGGGGAGCACGGGTGGCGTATGCTGTTAGCGCGCGGTCACTCACCAAAAGTTAAGCCTAATTAGATGGGGTTAGTACTTGGCTGGGTGACGCTAGGGAATGACTCCGTTGTCGAGCTTGGAACTCATGTGAGTAGAGTTGTAGTTGATCTCTCCTGTAGTTGATCTCTCGGGTTTTTCGGTTTTCTTCCCTCCGTAAAATCAACACCTACATGCATCTTAGTTGCGATCCGTGGTCACTGTATTGTATATGGCGGCTGCCTGAAGCGTCTTTGATATGCCTCGATTAAATTGTATTTTTATACTTTTTACTTTTACAATAGTTAAAGTAATATTTTTGAAAAATGTCGGGGTTTTTATTTACTTTTACTTAGTACTTTTTACTAGCGCTTATACTTTTACAAGTTGTTTTATGTTTTACTTTCATCTTTACTCGTAAATTCATATTTTTTTAGCCTATTGCGTCACTAAACTGGCCGTCACGATCTTGACCAGACTACAGGCGAACTACTTCAGGAAACACGAAACAAAAAACGGCATTCTTGTAAATGCGGTGAGTAGAGGCAAGTATAGACAACGTAGAACGAAACCTCACTGTTCTATTTTGGTTTCGAAATAAAACTCCAGAAAACGACACTTTTTGGTTTTTAATTTATTCGTTGGAATATGAGAGGCACGGACTCTTACGGAATAGTCCTACCAATACAAGTATTGCCAATAACTTTTTAGGGAAGAGGGAAGGATCGAAGATGGGGTCGCCTTCTACTTATACCAAGAAGGTTTCTGATTGGTTTAGATAACGTAACGACCCTGGGAACAAACAACCTGGTGATCGACAATGTGATTGGTCGCTTTTAGCCAATCAGAAAAGTCGATTATATTAGGTATGTCTTTATCGGGATGATAAGATGAAGATGAGGCGAAGATGAGGTCTAACATATGTACTATTGAGCCAGAAGTTAAAGGGAGTTTTTCATTTGCTTTTTGTCCTGGACATTTATAATGATGTTTACCGTGGAATTGACATTAAAATTGGTAGTCAGCCGCCACACATTTCGTTAAAGGGCATATGACTCGAAAATTAAGTTTGCCTTATTGAAAAGAACATTTAAAGTGATAAAATAACATCTTTTGCAGTTTTTAGTTTCCTTGCTTCGTTTTTGAGATATTCCAGCTTGTTTGATATGCAAATGACACAACTTTTTACGTCACATGTGCTTAATGAGTTATCAGAAAAGGTTACATATCTTTGCTATTATGAAAACATGGGCTTAACTCAAAGGAAGCATGTGCGTGTTTCTACCCACAACGCTAAACATGTAGAATTCCAAGTGATTTCGTTTCACAATAGCAAAGACATGTAACCTTCTCTCGGTAACTCATAATACTCATTATGCACGTGTGACGTAAAAAGTTGTGTCATTTGCATATCAAACAAACTGGAATATCTCAAAAACGAAGCAAGGAAACCAAAAACTGCAAAAGATGTTATTTTATCATTTTAAATGTTCTTTTCAATAAGACAAACTTAATTTTCAAGTCATATGCCCTTTAAAGGGATCAGGGCAGGATTAGGGGGGCGGGGAGCAGGTGCATAAGCATTTGACTGTAAGCAGCGAATTCTTTGAGGCGACAGTTCGCCAGCTAGTGCTTGCCTGAAAAAACACTACTTGTAGACCTGTTCTTTTTGTATTAAACAAACAAGCGTAAAAGTGCTGCTAAAACTGCTCTCAAAAGGCACAAAGTACCATTTCAGAGACTAATCTCAATTGTTCAAACCATTGAGAATCTTCTTAAAGTGCCTATGAAACGAAAATTAAGTTTGTCTTGTTTGAACGAACACTTAAAATGACAGAATAACATTTTGCAGTTTTTCGCATCCTTGCTTTGCTGTTGAGATATTTCAGTTTGTTTGATATGCAAATTGTGTGTTTCTCCCAAAACAACAAACATGTAGAATTTTCAAGTGATTATGTTTGATAATAGCACATGTGACGTCAAAATGTTTAATTTGTTTATCAAATAACTTGAAATATCTCAAGAACGAAGCAAGGAAACCAAAAACTACAAAAGATGTTATTCTGTCATTTTAAGTGTTCTTTCAAATAAGACAAACTTAATTTTCGTTTCATGTGCACTTTAAGCCTTGCTTGGGTCATCGGATTTCTCGTAAGAATCGTTTTTCTCCTGTCTTTCCCATTTCTAGTGTTGTCCTGGCTGGTTGCAAACTCGCCTTGGGGGCCCAGAAGCTCCTTTGACCGCTGACCAAGGTATTGTTATGTAAGAGTTTACGCATGCAGGAAAAAAGTGGGAGAAATTGTTGGAGCAGTCATTACACTGCAAAAAATTGCGCGTGAGTTGTAGCACATGACTTTATTCAGGGATCTGCACATGATCTAACCAGTGTTTTTTATTGTATATTTTAAGGCGCGGACACTCCTGTGTATCTAGCTCTCCTTCCCTCTTCAGCTAAATGGCCAAACGGAAAACTGTTATTTGATAGGAAAGTCGTACCTTTTGTAAAAGGCAAGTATAATCTTATAATGTTTATAGCATGATTTTACATCAGGTGGTTCACTTGATAACGATATTTGCCAGTTCGACGTATATTTTGCAACAAACTGGAATGGGTGAATTTTCCTTTCATATCAAGGAAAGAGGGAGGGGAAGGAAGGAAGGAAGGAAGGAAGGAAGGAAGGAAGGAAGGAAGGAAGGAAGGAAGGAAGGAAGGAAGGAAGGAAGGAAGGAAGGAAGGAAGGAAGGAAGGAAGAAAGAAAGAAAGAAAGAAAGAAAGAAAGAAAGAAAGGAAGGATGGATGGATGGATGGATGGATGGGTGGATGGATGGAAGGGGAGAGGGAGGGAGGAAGGGGGAGGGGGGGAGGAAGGGAAACAGTTGATGGCTTGTAACCTGCAGACACTAGTATTAATTTGAACAATACATTTTCATGTTAGCCATCAAGAAGTAGGGACTTTAAGATGCTAGGACGACGGACGGCGGTAAAAAGCAAGACATGTTTTACAATTTTAAAAAGTCACGGTTAACTGACTTATATTTGATATTTGAATCTAGTTTAGTGACTTCGAAACCGTCTCAGAAAATGATTTTAGTGTTTGTATTGAAGTCAATCTTAAGCGACAGTTCTCATCTTTTGGCCGTTGACATCGTCCAGAAGACGTGAAAATGCTCTAAGTGGCGTTGTGTAAAGAACGAGGACGGTGTTGAGATTATTCTAGGGATTAAAAATTATCCATTCTTGTTTTCTTTGCAAAAAGAATTGTTTCGTTTAAAAGACGTCATCGTTGAGGTTGACGTCGTATTATTATATCTCTTGGTACGGTGCGTGGGACGGGTACTAATGAGCCCCCAATTTTTACCCCAACATGCATGAAAAGTATCTGATGATTTCCCACCGGATGAACAAACGTTAATTCACAACACTGCGAATACGAATCGCAGCCGTTTTAGTCACCGTTCCTGAGCAACATTCCTGGGTAACGTCTTTCTTATTCTCATTTCTTAAAAGGCACTACCTGCTGTAGTAAGTGAAATTACGAGCGTGAACGATAATTCTAGTTCCAACTCAGGAGATTACCTATATACCTGGGATCTTCCATTCAAACCTGAAGATTCTAGTTTACTCTTTCAACGACTAAATTATAGAAACTGTTGCCGGTAGCAACATGTGTCAATAGTTTGTTTTCTCTGATGTTGGCCACTACTTCAATTTAGCCTAAGAACCTTAATCCTGTTGAGGACATATTTTGTCAATCAGATCTTATCGTGTCCCTAGCTGCAATTTATCTTCGTAGTTTCTATTTTGTGTGCGTAAAATTATTGAAATGACTTCAGCTATACTGTTTGTTAATATGTACGAAAGTTTTCTCGATAAATCCCAATGTTTTAAGAACGACAGCAAACAAACTGCTGTCTATTTCTCGTAATTTATTCTTGTCGTTTAATCCAGCTTGACAATTGACGAGGGGATTATCATGTTAAAAGTGGAGTGCTGCGTAGGCAGTGTTTTTATATAGCGAGCTATATTGGATGTGAGCTGGCGAGATTTCTAGCGAAATACTGATGTTTTGATCTGAGTCTTTCATCAGAGTAAAGCGTTTTACTCTGATGGAGTGACCGTTCAAAACGTTAGTATTTCTTTGCTAAAAATCTCGCCAGTTTACCGCATTTTTGCTTTGCGATAATCGTAATGGGTTTTACGACCACTGTGGGACTTATCCTCAGCCGTATGCAATATTATATATTATTTGTTTCGTCAACGTTGTTATGGATATGATTGGCCAACTACGACGGCAATTAGTTTTTGTTGCTCATTTGAGGCGGACGTTAACGACACAGAGGCGTGATACCATAGCGAATTAAGATGCAAATCGATAAATAAAGGTTTTATGTGGAAAATGTTTGCTTTCCTCTAGACAGCTTGCCTAATCCTTATACTAATATTAGTTTGCAAATTTTGATTTTCTCTTCGATCGAAACATGGACACAGCACCTTGTGTGAGACTATATGGCGTCGTGGGTCATGAGGCTAGAAATAACGACGTGCTATTCTGTGGTACGGAGGCACAACAACATGTCGTTTTCTTTCCAGGCGATGTTCAGGTGAGTATACGACTTTAAGCTCCTTGATTCCTATTATTTAATCACTTTGTTCTTTTTGTATAATTTATCCTGTCAAAACAGCTTGATGTTTCATATAACTTGATCATCTCTTACAGTTGAAATATAGCTTTAAAAATCTGTCTCGATGAGTGACGATGAGTATCAGATTGATATTAGGGACCTTAAGATGCTAGGACGCGACGGCGGTTAAAACGGCAAGTTAAGTTTTACAATTTAAAGAAGTCACGGTTAACTGAGTATTATATTTGATATTTGAAGTTAGTCTAATGGCTTCCAAAACGCCCCAGCACTGCTAAAATGATTGTAGTGTCCGTATTGAAGTCAATCTCAAGCAACAGTTCTCATTTTTTGGCCGTTGACGTCGTCCTGAAGACGTGAAAATGCTCTAAGTGGCGTTGTATGAAGAACGAGGACGGTGTTGAGATTACTCTTGGGATTACAAATTATGCATTCTCTTTGTTTTACAACTAGAATTCTTTTATTTGGAGGACGCCGTCGTTGAAGTTGCCGTTGTAGATCTTAAGGTCCCTATTAAGAAGCATACACGTTTTTAACGCTTGACCCCTTTCTTTTGGCCAGCTGGATTTTGATTCCCCATCTACTGTAAATCGAATTCCATATTTCCCCATCGCTATGTAAGTGGTTACAACTGCGATGCATGAATAGTATTTTAGAAGTACTGGACAGTCTGCACTTGGCCAAATGGAAATGAATACTAACATAGCAGGCCATAATACCGCTATATAGTTTTCTCGTAACTTTTATGGCGAAAGTTTCTCAATTTCTACACTGTATTTACTTTCATTGCAAAGCCAAAAGACACTGATCCCTTTGGCGAAGAAGATAATATTTTATTATCGTGCCATATTTGCAAATTTACTTCGGATGTTTTAGAAAAGGTGCTTTGCTATATTTATGGCTGATATACTCGTTCAATATAGTGATGCTGAATTAATTAATAATTCATTTTTAATCAATATTTGACCTAGATATAGAAAAGGCACATGTCTGTACGGCGTTACTCCATTTATGCATCTTAGACCCCGTTTA
Organism: Paragorgia papillata; assembly: GCA_035771165.1. NCBI lineage: Eukaryota > Metazoa > Cnidaria > Anthozoa > Scleralcyonacea > Coralliidae > Paragorgia > Paragorgia papillata. Next base: position 2,100,505 of record JAWNZC010000406.1, read on the forward strand.
CACGATGCCGGTACAATTTGAAAACGGAACAAAATCATGCCGTTTAGGCCTTGCGTTTACACGATACCGGCACAAAAATTACATGAAAACGGCACAAAATGAAGACGGGTTCCTTGACGGCATGAAATGAAAACGGAACACTAACGCTATCGTGTAAACGCCCGTGCCGTAACAGTTTGATGACGGTTATCACGATATATACGACCACAGTATTCGGGTCAGCAGTATTCACAAAGTCTTCTCAATTCTCATTGGAAGAGAATAGTCACATGCTAATCCGTCATTATGTTATATCTGCACCGTGTAAACGCAAGACTTTTTGGCCTGTATTTGCACACCGGCATGATTTTGTTCCGTTTTCAAATTGTACCGGCATCGTGTAAACGGGGTCTTAGATCGTTTTCATTTGACTTTATATACGGTGGCCATATTGGTCTACCATCTATTTAACAGTTATACCATGAGCTCGAGTCGTATATGAGCTCATAGCCAACGAGGCGCTTCGCCGAGTTGGCTATTAGTTCGTATACGACGAGAGCGAATGGTATAACTGTTTTATTATATAGCCAAGCACTGTACAAGAGACAAAATTACATGCAGCGAAATTTTTCAAACGACAAACTTCCGGCATAGGCAACTAATACTTCCGCCATGCGTAATGATGCATTCACATAGAGTTTCTCGCTGAGCTGTTCGGTAAACAGCTTTGAAATGTTGCATAAATGTTGCTCGAGAGGCAAAAAAATGTGTTAAGCAGATCAACAAAAAAGATTAAAAGGTACCTTTATGAAGTCAAAAGGTGGGTCAGTTGTTTATATTAGCGTTGCTATCGTGAAAAAGGTTTTGATTTCATGCAAAAATGAAACTGAAACACCTTCGGCAGTGAAACTAAATTACTTAGTTGGTTGTTTTTGAAAAAGAACATGCTTTTTACTACTCCAAATGCTTATCTAAATAAAAAATGTCTCTTTACTGGTGATCTCCTACGAAATGTGTGTTGTAAGCTTGATTTTAACTGTGAGTTTCTTTGTTTGGCAACAAATTAATATCAACCCGTTAATTTAGTCAGGTTTTTGAAGTAAAAATACGTAATTTTTAGGTGAATTTTACCATTTACCATGCTAAATTGTGTATTTGTTAATGTATTTTTACACAATGTTGTTTTTTTATACATTGGTTTCAGGTTGTTGATGTTTTTCTGTATAAAAATCCGTCAATTTCAACTCTTTTCGGCAGTTTAAAAAACATGCCGCCATCTTGTTTTTCCTCTACTAGTAGGATATGAGCTGATAGCCTGGTAGTAGGGAACCAATCAGATTACGCAAAAGCTCATATCCGATAGCATGCTATATAATAAATGTTATTATCTATGGGAATTTAGCTCTATTTTTATTTAAAGTTACTGATTACGTAAGTGAAAACGATCCATATCATATAGCCTGGTTCACACTAGCTACATAAGCATAATTATTATATGGAGAAAAGTATTTTACTAGCAACTAAAACACTCGTAGAACCCAGTTTATCAACATCACTTCCACGCATAATTTCATTGTCCATATAATAAATAGAACATTAGCTTTTCTTCTGGGACTTGCGAAGACAAAACAACGAGATATTTTCTTTATGTCGTCTTTTGTTCTGCTCTTGACTTATGATCTTATGATTATAATAATTATGACTGTCCTTATGTCGCACGCTTGACTTCATTCTTTTGTTTTGCCTTTTGTGTTGTCCTCATGTTAGTGCTTATACTTATGTAGTGTGAACATGCAGGCTTATAACTTCGTAGGTGTTTTTAATTTGCTTACATCTTCTCGGCTACATCATCGAACAAGACACCTCGGTCAGGGGTTCACTCGAGCTACCTGCTATGTACTGGCAAGTCGCGTTACTGTGTGAAGTATGCACCCTATTCACCCTTTGTTCTGGCTCGGTGTTCACCTGTGTGAAGTATGCACCCTATTCACCCTTTGTTCTGGCTCGGTGCACTTGCCGCAAAGTACGCGGAGCCTGAATCGATGGGTGAATATGGTGCATACTTCACATGCAGAGGTGAACATATTTACGTTCAAGGAGTTGTCAGCCACATCGATCAACTGTTAAATAAATTACAAAGTCAGTCAGTCACTCGGTCAGTTTCGAAATCTACCAACAGTGTGCAAGAACACCTTGATCAAAAGGCAAAGCTGTTCAACTTTTTGTCCTACTCTAAAAGCGAAAGGAGCAAAGAACTTACAACATGCCTCACGGCCTCACTCCATCACACGGCAGACAACTCACCGGATGTATGAATAGTAGCGGAAGTAAAATGTGCAAAAATACAAAATCGTGACACCCTAAAAAAGGGGGGGAAACCCAAAACCTAGCCGAAACCTAGACTCGGCCTATTGTCACTTTTCGCTGATTATAGCCAGTTTCCAGGTCTTGCGCACGCATTTTGGCGGGCTCCACTAACAGCCAACAATGGTGGACAAGCAAAAAAAGATCAGCAAAATAACACTGTTACAAGTAAACTTTCCGAAACTGTACATAGAGCGTAGTTTTGATCCACAGTAACTCTGAGCTTTCTCCATCAGTATCGGCTAGCTTCGATTAGAGCCCGCAAAATTGATGCGCGTTCAACACTTGGAAACTCCGCAATTTGAGACTCCAGATACTTACTATATGTATCTTTCTGGTTATCTCTCTCTAGGACTACGCAGAAAATATGTACGCCCACAGAGATAATAAAGCGTGGATGCAATGGGATCTGGAATCGACGACCAAGTTACTTGCCAAACGTTTCCCGAACAGTTTCGTGTGGGTAGTGAAATCATCTCGACTTCACCTTGGGACGTATGCTTGTTATAATAACTTTGTCGAGACAAGTGTTTTTGGCGTACCCGATCACAGCACTTACAATGGAGCCATTGCTCATCTACGTGGCTTGCTGGATTCTGCTGTAAGAAAAGGTAATATTCCCGGCACGACATTCTCTGTAACTATTTTCCATCCATCTCATCAGTACACCTTAAGCTATACGTTTGCATTCTGCGTTTAAGGTGGCTCCACACAGTTTCTTGAAAAATCGAAAATACAAGTTTGAGAGTCCAAAAACACGTGCATAAACAAGTCGGAAAAAGAATAAAACTAAATGTTATGCATAGTGAAACAGTCTGACAATCAAAAACTGTTACCAAATAAATAGCAACAGTTGTTGCTATAGCAACAGTGACTTTTCAAAATGGCTGCCAATTACCCTTCAAACTAATTTAATTCAAAGAAAACTTTGGTGACCCCCAATTTTCTTTTTATTAAAACTTTTCTTAAAGTATGAGTAATCAATAGGCCGATATTAAAAAAATTTTGTAGAACGAAAAATTTTTTTCCGGAAAAATCATGTTTGTTTATTTTTTAAAAATTTTAAAATCGGCCTATTGATTACTCATAATTCAGGAAAAGTTTTAATGAAAAAAAAATTGGGGGTCACCAAAGTTTTTTTCCGAATTAAATTCCAGACCACACCAGACTCCAGGCACACTGACTAGGTCAGTAGAAGGTATAGAGTCAAAAGAAGAAGAAAAAATTAGAGGGGGGAAGATACACACAAACAACATAACATAATATAATATAAAAAGCAAAAATTTCATTTCATAAGCACTTCAATCTATTTTGAATTCTTTTTGGCTTTCATCTAGTTCTTAATTTGGAGAAGGAAGAGGAGGATGTCACGGAACAATTCCCGATCGTTTTGGTAGGTTTTAGCCATGGTTGCGTGGTCCTGAACCAGATTGTGCACGAACTACACGACATAATTGCCTCGGAGAAAACCGGTCTGCTTGACTTCATTTCTCGCGTCGACACCATTCATTGGTTGGACGCTGGCCACTGTGGCCAATCAAATACCTGGGTGACCGATGAACGATTATTGGGCACCTTGGCCGAGGTGATACCTCATGTTCGAGTGCACCTCACGCCATATCAAATACGCGATAAATCTCGCGCCTGGATTGGAGAAGAACAAGCGTGTTTTGAACAGACCTTACAGTCCCATGGCGCCGATATTAAGTCCCGGATCTATTTCGATGACCAGACACCATCGCTTTGCTATCATTTTAAGTTGTTGGAAGCTTTTGAACCTGAAATGTAGATTACATAACGAACTAGACGGCATTCACGCAAATACCGTAGGATCCCAAAAGTAGCGTCCCCGTTAGTAGCGGCTCTTTTGAAAAGAGCGCGCTTCCGCGTAATACAGTGAATACGATTGATGATGATAAAATGGCTTGAAAGCAGAAGGAAAAATCACACCAAAAACGTTATTTCCAACGTTCATATTAAGAGGATATCGTGCATTCCACAGTATATTAACGTATTTTACCACCCGAAAGTAGCGACCCCCAACGGCCCAACAGTGGATAAAACCGAAAGTAAGGGGGGGGGGACTGCTTTCGGGATTCTGCGGGTTGGGATTCTGCGGTACTGCATATACCTTCTGTTGTGTAAAGGAACAATCTTACACCTCCGCCAGCGGGTTATTGGGAGATGCATGTTTATAGGGAGGCGATTCATTCCGCTAACTAGGCTACCTTACCAGCAGACCTACACGCGTATGAGAAGAATGCTTGATTGCACTCGTGCATATCTTTTGGTTCATGCAGGACCTCTTTATTCTATAAACAATGGAACTGTCAAGTTGGTTTTTTTTGTTAATTCAGCTAGTTTGTAAATATTAAACTGAGACTTGCGTAGTATAAAGGTGAGTGCAATCATTCATTTCTTCTACACGCAGAATCTTGCAGTCAGGTTTTTATGAAATTCTCAACCAAAATTTAATGGTTCATCCTCGTTCTATGGCCAACCTGTTTGAGATATCCTGATGATAAACAAACAAACAAGCAGACGAACAAATGAACAAACAGACAAATACAGGCAAAAAAAGAACTTGGCGGCGGAAGTAACTTTTTACTTGAGACTGATGTGGAGGTGATGTGAAGTGGTAAAGTTACTTTGTAACACATGCAGAGACTATTAATGTTGAAGGATTTTCTCGAATTATGAACAGGCACGTTAATGTGAGAAGACATCTAACCGCATATCATAAGGGTATGTAAGTGCGATTCTTGTCTGGGACTGGCTTAGCAAAGAAGATTAGAAGAAGACGGCATGTATATATTTTACTATAATTCTTTGCGCACAAAATAAATTATATCGTGAAAGCAACACTATGGACTAGAGAGTTGTGAGAAGCCAGATTCTGGTATTTGTTCTTGTTTGGGACTTTGCTCTCGTACATCAGTCTAAAATAATCCAAATAGTGAAATAAAAGTAGCGTGCTGCGCAGGCAGTGTTGAAACAACAATCGAAATATAGTAACGTTAGATATACTGCCGAAACAGAGAATGTTGGAGTCTAACGTTTCGAGCGAAGTCCCTTCGTCAGAGGGAAACGTAAAGAGTGTAAACAAACAACGAGCTTATACCAATCTCGTTTCCAGAGCCCACGTTCCCCACCCGAGAAACGAGAGACTCTGGGATAATCCGTTTCACATCGATATTTCATTGGCTGATGAACACAGTGAACTCTATATAACTCTTCTTCCGGATAACAAGAATCCTGTGATGTCGTGAACGGATTATCCCAGAGCCTCTCGTTTCCCGCCCGCTGGGTAAGGGGAACGTGGGCTCTGGGAACGAGATTGAGCTTATACAAGAAGGATAATCATGTGACCAAAAATAAGCCAATCAGATAAAAATAACAATAACAAATTAATAATGAGATGCGAAAAAATTAGCCATGCAATCAAAGCAAAATAACAATAACAAATCAATAATGAGATGCGAAAGACATTTGCTATTCCTACCGTCGATGAGCAAGAAAAGAGGGGGTGTAAAAAGGATGAGCGAGAGTAAACAATAGATAAATTAATTCAGTGAAAACGCTGTCTATGTCCGCCCTTGCTAAACAAAAACAGCGTCTTCGGAAGTGTTAGATAAAAGAAAAACGTTCGTTGAGTCCGTGAGGATGAATGGTTCCAATTTTGAAAATGAGACGCTTTATTCTTGTCTTTTGTATTGCGGCTGTCATTACTACAGAGAAATGGGTGAGATGGCACAAACTTTCATGTCCGAAATACATTGACACTATTAAATTTATTATTCTTGCAAGTTGCTAATAAATTGGACATCAAACAATTTGCGTTGCCAAAGAAATCTACAACTCATGCCCTAGTATCTTTTACATTCAATTTTGGCTGCTTTCGAGAATGGTTCCTGTTCTGCCAGGTTGTTCTTCGCGGATTTTAAAAAGGGATTTGATCTGGTAGACCATAATTTCATTGTCGATGAGCTTAGAAATCTTGGTGTGCATCCTGTTATCACCCAGTGGATTAAAGCCTTTCTTTGCGATCGCGAACGGTGCGTGAGGGTTGAAAATTCCTATTCTTCTTGGAAAAAAAACAAATGGCGGCCTGCCACAGGGTACAAAATTGGGCCCAATACTTTTTGTAGTTCTTGTGAATCTGTTGCTTAAAGATTGGCAAGGAAGAATTAAATTTGTCGATGACATGCACTACTGCCCTTGAGATAGTACTACGATGCTCGCCAAGTCTACTGCCAATAGAGGTAAATGAAATTTCTGATTTTGCAAGTAAACGAGGAATGAAATTAAATCCCAAGAAGTGTGAGGAAATGGTGATAAACTTTCTTAAATATAGACCTACAGGCGATAATCGAATTTCTGTCGCAGGCAATCTGGTATATGGATATCAAATGATCTGTCATGGAATGTTCATGTTGACAAAGTTTTGAAGAAAGCCAATTCACGTCTCTACGCTTTGCGTTTATTAAAGAAAGCTGGACTACATCCTTCAGATATCATCCAAATTTATTGTTCATTTATAAGGACCCGAATTGAATAAGCGTCTCCAGTTTGGTCGACATTACCTAAATCCTTATCGGATCTTCTGGAGTCGGTCCAAAAGAGGGCTCTAAGGGTTGCATATCCCAATTTGTCCTACGAGGAAGCATTAGAAAATTATAATCTTCCGTTGCTGTGTAGCCGAAGGTGAAGAGTCCTGCAAGAGGTTCGTTGAATCATTGCGACGCGAAGACTCGTATCTTAATCCACTAACTGAAATTGTAAAAACTCGTCCTCAATTTCGCACTCATGATTATGACTTGCGTAATACAATCCAGATCTACCACCAATCATAATCATGTCCAAACGTTTTAAAAACTTTGTTACTGTCAAATATTACTAATAATATTTACCAATAATAGTATTTTACAATTGTTAATAACGTTGTTTTGTATATACCAAGTTTTGTAATATTTAAAACACGAGCAGGAGTGTTTTATCAGATTTAAAACCACGAGGGCGCAGCCCGAGTGTTTTAGATCTGATAAAACACGTGATGCGAGTGTTTTGAATGGCTTCAAAAACTATTCGTTATTGGATGTTATGTTCATTAGTATTCTTTATATAAAATTGTATGTTCATTAGTATTCTTTATATAAAATTGTATATGTTCATTAGTATTCTTTCTGACGTCAAGAAGTTTTATCAGGTATAAAACCACGGACATGGTACTGATTTCCTTTGTGTTTTCCTCATGAATTATTAATGAGTTTTTGAAGTTATTTTTATAACTTGTTATTCAAATATTCCATGTAATTAAGTTTTATGTATTCCATGTAATTCAGTTCTAACTTTAAAATGGACCTAATAAGCTAATAATAATAATAATAAAAAAAAATAATAAGTGTCGGGCGACAGGCTTGTCAACATCATTAGTCCTCACGGAACGAGTATAAAATAGGTATTGAGCTCAAAATAGAGGTGGAGCTATTAATCGTGATACCTGCCCATTCACCACGCAATCTCGTACCTGCACTTTCATCCGCCCCAAACCATAACCCCAAAATACGGCTAGCTATACGCAGGCTAACAACTATAGTCCAGTAATTCCAGCTGGGCCTACACTGCAGATATCGCAATCACAATACTAGCTAATTACGTTGCCTATACCCAAATCTTCCTTCGTGAACCGAATACATGGCAAAGGAAGCTAGCCTGAAAACACGCCGTTATTCTGTCATTAAAGGGCTTGTGTCAACCCCATAACCTCTGCCTTATAAGTGATTGGTCAGTTAGCGTTTGAGGGCGAACATTTTCCCCCTCAATGCCACAACTGACCAAGCACAATGTCGGCAGAGGTCAGGGTCACGTGGGGCTGACACAAGCCTGAGAAAACAGCCGCCTTTTCTGCGAAGGGCGAGCGAGAAGAGGCGGCTGTTGTCTTAGCAACGAATACTCAGCCCAACTATGGTCGGCTATAAGATACAGGAGACTATAGGCCACTCCGTCTAACCATACGTTAATAGTGTTACGTTGTTAGCTATCGCTTTAGATACGGTAGCCTTTTGGTATGGCGTATGTAAACAAACGTGACGTTTGTAACTATATATATTTAGACATGCAGTTGTAAAAACGTCAGCAACTGACTTTTTCGAGAGATCCTAAAGTGTAAGTTTAGGCACCAACGCCAATTACATTGTACAAGAACTCGAAAGTATATATAGGCACACTTTATCCGCTGAGAGAATACATACAATCAAACGGATGAATTTAAGATGGAGCGGAGACGTACGAAGTCTTGGAAATACCTGAAGTAAACAATCCTCGGACTCGAACGAAAGACGTACCATAGACTAACGGACAGGTACAGAACGTATAGTCAAGAAATTTCTAGACCAATCAGAGATGTCCAAGTTAACCGATGCGGAATCGTCGAAGTTCAAACATGCAGTTACTATAGGAGAATTTTAAGATATTTTCTCCAAGGCTCCCGATGGTTTCGGACGCACGAACAAGATCGCTCACAAGATCAACACTGAAAACAGAGCTCGAATTTGACAAGCTCCACGTCGATTACCAGGGCATCGTAGAGAAGAAGTCGAGGACATGCTTCAGACCATGGTTGACCAGAAGGTAATTGGGCAGCCCCAGTATAGTCTTGGTAAAGAAGAAGGATGGAAGCACCCGTTTCTGTGCATGTGGACTATCGGAAACTTAACGACATTACCAAGAAAGATGCTTATCCTTTTCCTCGTATCGATGATACCCTGGATGCTCTTGCTGTAGCCAAGATGTTTCCTACCCTTGATTTGGCTAGCGGCAACTGGCAAGTAGAGATGAACCCAGACGACGGCGAGAAAACAGCATTCGCCACCTAACTGCAAGGCCTATACGAATTTAACGTAATGCCGTTTGGTTTGTGCAACGCCCCAAGCACCTTCCAGCGTTTAATGGAGTTCGTTTTAACTGGATAATTTACATGCAGTGGTCGATTTGCCTCATATACCTGGACGATGTTATTATATACAGATAAGAACTGTACAGAACATCTTCAAACACTAGAGGAAGTCTTTCGTATACGACTACGAGACGCCGGATTGAAATCGAAGCCGCAGAAATGTCGATTTTTGCAAAGTAACATATCTAGGCTATGCACGTTGTGTCAGAGAATGGTATGTCGACCGACTCATCGAAGACCGATAAGATCTTGGAATGGCCAACACAACCAACGTACGAGAATTACGTAGTTTTTTGGGGACTTGCGGACCGCCTCGTACTACCGACGGTTCATCAAGAACTTCGCCGACATCGCAGTACCTCTGCATAGACTGACTGAAAAAAAACAACCTTTCCTTTGGCGTAAATCGTGCGAGGAGGCATTTACCAAACTCAAGCAACAGCTAAGCCATTCACCCGGCCATACTGGCGTATCCTCAATTCGACAAAGAATTCACTCTAGATACCGATGCAAGCGATTATGGAATCGGTGGCGGCATTCGGTGCCGTGGGGTTCTTTCACAGGTTCAATTAGGAAATGAAGAACGGGTGATCGGGTATGGTAGTCGCACTCTCACAAAACCGGAACGTCGTAAATATTCTACAACGAGGAAGGAACTGTTAGCCATTGTCGAATGCACTAGACATTTCCGTCAATACCTGCATGTATGGAAAGTCGTTTACCATCCGGACAGATCACAACGCACTGAGATGGTAAAAGTATTTCAAGGAGCCACAAGGTCAAGTTGCGCGTTGGATGGAGCAGCTAGCAGAAGTTTGATTTTGTCGTGGAGCACCGCCTAGGTGAAAAGCATGGAAATGCACATGGTTTGTCCAGAACAGGGCACTTATATACTGGGCTGCGCAACGCGCCAGTCAATTCGCTGATCGACGTGTGATGCGGAAGTAGACTGGCACGAGCGAGTTTTGAAGAAAATTCGAGCAAAAGCAGCAATTCGTGTATCCGAAGATTATCACTATTTTTGCGTTAAGTTTTTCATGTGACAAGAAATTGATTGGATTTACAGATAAAATATTACTTCTATTACTGCAGCAGTATGTATTTTGTGTAGAAACTATAGTGTCAAAGAGAATTTATTTTGGATAATGTCCATCATGCCTTTTAATGCCTTTCATGGAGGCTAAACTTCACCACGAGCGCATTGTATGTTCTTCTACTACCAACGGCTAGAGATTCAGGTATGTTGAAGTTTATTATCTTACTCTTGTTTGTTAAAATTCTTGTTAAAATCGGAGATGATCATTTTGAGATATCGTGGCTGAAACTCGACCCTTATCAATGCTTGATTTCTAGCGGTTTAACCTTTCAAATTTTGTAAGAAATATAAACAAGACGTGTTGTTTTGACATACGGCGATTCTCTTTAACCGTGTCATTGTATTCCTGAAACAAAATTCAGATTCATTTCTTTATTCGATTTATTATAATACGAGTTTTTGGAAGTGTAGTCGGCGCATTGTGTGTTAAAACATTGCCAACACCGTGAGATTTTACTGTGACATAGGTAAGAAGTATCATAATTTTTCATATTTGGTAGAAATAAAACAATTTGTGATTGATCAATTTTTTATTTTGACCCTGAAACTTGGTGTACTGTGTGGAAGCAAGAGGTTTCTTCTATCGAACATTGACCTGTGCTTATGCATGGCGTTTGCAAACTTAAAAAAATATGTCGCGTCAGGATTGTAATGTCGTAAGCAAGTTTCAGCAATTTTCAGAGTAAAAGAAAACTAACCTTGTTACATATTCTTCCACGTATATAAAACGAGCTAAATCCTCAAAAGAACTTATTTCTTCAATTGGTCAAAGCACGTGCCTTATCTATCTTATACAATACCAGCAATTCAATTCATAAGAATCAATTGTACTTGCCTTGCCTTTCATGAAATTTCTTAAGAAATTTTAAATTTGCTTTGCTGTTTCTGTTAAAAACAACCTAGGTCGAGCTGTTATCTGAAAGCAATCAACCTGCAGCATTTGTTGAATCTATACCAACCAATCTTCAACAGAAGATTATTAGATTTACAAACAGTAAAGTCAACTGCTTTCTTCTTCACCTTCAACTTCATGAAAACAAGCTTGAAAGTCTTCAAATAACTCTGGGATGTACCATTCACAAATTCTTATTTTAAACCAAATTTAGTGGAATCCAATGCTGGTGCTATAGTGCCAATGTAATAATTTTTTATTTATTTATCTACTTTGTGTAAAAAATAGTTGCCAGAGTTTGTAAACAGTTCACGTCAAAGCGTGGTGCAAATCCTGCAAGGAGTGTAGTTCTAGGAATAACCCACAAGGAAAGGTGCGAGCACCTCTTGTACCCATCAGAGTTGGTTACCCTGGCGAAAGAATAGCCATGGACATTGTTCGTCCATTTCCTCCTGATCTGGGAAATTAATCCCCGAGCCCGGGGAGCCCGGTGAGGGTGCTAATCTCGACACGCGTGGAGTCCACTTTACACGCGTGTAGAAAAAGCGAGATAGACTATAGACGAGATATATATATATATATATATATATATATATATAACTCATTAATAATTCATGAGATAATCATCCAATTACAATGGTTCATTCAATCAATTACTGACTAATTTTGCTCTCTTCAACTGCCATTTTACTGAAGTGCGTCGATTTTGCGGAATTATTCAGAAAATTGTAATACATAGCCAGAAGATGTAAACTAAAACTTTCCAAATCTTGTGGTCCGCCGTCTCTCCGGTATGTAGAAGAGCTTTCTGCATTTGTTGAATACCGAAGTCTCGCCTTCCATTTGAAAGAGCATGGAAGCCCTGGTAGCACAGATACTTTGCTTTAGTTATACCAGAAATTGAGTAAATTTTCTCTTTAGTTCCTTCAACATCCGCTACAAATATTCCTTTTCCACCTATGATGAATGTTTTTCGAAACGCTTTGCTCACAGCAAGTGAAGCACAAGCTACATGGTTCGATTGTTCTTGTGCTTTCTTATATGCCAAGTCGTACATGTAGTCAATTTTCGTCCTTTCGCCCTCATAAATATCTAAGAATTGCTCAGTGTTTACTAGAACATCAAACAACTTGTTACACATGCAGGCTCTCTTGCTGAAAACCTTCATGCAAACTCAAACTAATGTTTTGCTTTTCTTGGTAAAACTTTACAAAGGCCGCCATTGATTTGCCCATGAAGAACTGCTCGTTTAGTTCACCGAACATATGTATGTAAAAATCATAGAACCGAATTTTTGAGGAAATTAAAACTTCTTTTAACTCATTTTCTCCCTTTTCAATCGCAAAGGACTGAAGTAGTGGGTGCAATGAAAACATTTTTGAGCCGTCAATTCTGGAACTTAAATCAATTAAGGATTTTTTTCTCAAGATTTCCTATATAATGTCTGCCTTGCTATAAATTTCTTTCCACCAATAACAGCTACCGCAGCGTCGAAGTCAAAATCAACACCGGTAAATACAGATAAAGAAATAAACGCTCCTTGCTCTTTACTAGAAAGCTTATTGAAAGAAGATTGCAAAAGAACTTTCATTCTTAAATCAGTGGGGTAACTGGGATTGTCTATTATTTCTATGCCTTCTGAACCTTCACGAATCTCGTCAAGATATTTACTTGGCGTCAGATTATCTTCATTAATCATGGAGCACAGCAGCTTTATTGCTAACGCCACATTTCCGCAAGTTCGTGCTATTTGACTAGTAATAGCTTTGTCAGCACGAGTAAGAAATTCAGAAACTAAGCTCTCTGAAGATTGTGGGTCCAAGGGCCCGATTCTGATACTCTCGATTCCATCAATTTTAAAATTTACGAAATGTAGGGATTCTCGAGTTGTAAGAAAGCGCACACTTTGACAGCGCCCTAGAATCTCCTCAATGAAATGCAATATGTCGTCTTTCAAAGACTTGGATTCATCATTATTTGATTCACTACATTCCAAAAGATCATCAAGGTTATCAAGAATTACAAAAAATCGAGAATTAATCTCTTCGAAAATGCGACACAGCTCGTCTACTGGAGTTAAATTTGTGTTCGAACGTGATTTTGTGAAGCGCATAAAGAAACTCAAGAGTTTTGAAATAAATTCAACCTTAGTGCTTATACCTCGAAATGTAAAGAAATATACCGACTGGCTTTGTGACTGAAGATCGTGTCCGATCACAATGGCCGTTGACGTTTTTCCGAATCCCGGTGATCCGCAAATACTAACAAGTTTCGTGGATTCCGACAGTAATGACCCCATGATTTTTTCGCAGTCTTCTTTTCGACCTGTAAAGTGTGGCACCTTGGCGGGAAGGCAAGACGCGGGTAAAGAACTTGGATTTCCTAATTTTAAAATATCAATTCATTTAATGATGTATTACCTTTAAAAATTTCTGCATATCTGAGGTTAAATCTGAAGTTTGGGCGGATTATCAACATTGTTTGTCTTTGTTTCTGTATTTGACGTGTTTTAGAAAATTAGTTAGGGTGGGTGAATGAGTGGGTGAGTGGGTGGGTGGGTGAGTGATTGATTGAGTGAGTGAGTGAGTGAGCAGGTGGGCGGGTGGGTGAGCTAGTGAGTGAGTGGGTGGGTGGGTGGGTGAGTGAGTGAGTGAGCGGGTGGGCGGGTGGGCGAGCGAGCGAGCTAGTGAGTGAGTGAGTGAGTGACTGAGTGCATGTGAGAGAGAGAGAGTGAGTGAGTGAGGGCAATAAAGATTTTCACTGACTGACTGACTGACTGACTGACTGACTGACTGACTGACTGACTGACTGACTGACTGACTGACTGACTGACTGACTGACTGACTGACTGACTGACTGACTGACTGACTGACTGACTGACTGACTGACTGACTGACTGACTGACTGATTCACTGACTGACTGACTGACTGACTGACTGACTGACTGACTGACTGACTGACTGACTGACTGACTGACTGACTGACTGACTGACTGACTGACTGACTGACTGACTTAGTAGTCAGGATTTTCGTTCTTACCTGGTTTGTAGCATTTCTCATCATTATTCAACTTTTCAGCTTCTGACTCATTCTTATGTATTAGTTCACTTCTGATTTTCTTGAACTCTTCTTTGAGCTCTTCATTAGTAGTTTCTTGAACTTCACGTATCCCGAGGCTGACTGTTTCAAACTGATCAGAAAGTGCTTCTTGTCGTTCAGCAATATCAGATATGTTATTTTTCACTGATTCAGCAATATCAGATGTCAGTCAGTCAGTCAGTCAGTCAGTCAAATCTTTATTTAAGCACGGTAGCTTCATCAGGTTACAAAAATAGTTATCTACATTAATAAGTTTAAAAGTTTTACAAGCCTGTGTTACATAATAATTATACCTGTTTTCCATGAATGCCGTGTCTATCGAATATGATGTTTCAACAATTGTCGAAATTCAGTAAGAGATTCCGCTTGTCTTATATTGCTAGGTAAGCTGTTCCATAACACCGCACCACTATAGCTAAAGCTATTTTTAAGATAATTGGTGCGGGGTAAAGGAGCAGCAAGTTTGTTCACGGAGTCTCGAAGTATATAAGGAGTTACATTGTTGCGATTAGTAAATTTAGAACATAGATATTCGGGTACAAGGTTATTCAAAGATTTGAAAACCATCAGCGCTTTTTGAAATTGGCGTTGTTGGCTTAGATCATCCCACCCTAGCTTTTCCAATAAACTATTGGCATCGGCGTCAAAGTTGGAAAAGGTCAACACCTGTATTGCACGGTTTTGAAGTTTTTGAAGTTTGTTAGATAAAGTTTTACCACAATTTCCCCACACGACATTACAATAATCAAAGTGTGGTTGTATTAGAGCTTGATAAATAACATGCAATGTTTCCAATGAAACAAATGACCTTAACCGCTTAATAGCACCGATACCAGAAGCAATTCGTTTAGTCATTTTATTGATATGACTACTCCAAGTAAGATTTTCATCTAATAAGACACCAAGTGATTTTGTTGTCGAAACTCGGTCTAAAGGAATTCCATTTATTTCAAAAGAAGGATTGTCAGAAAGAGTACTTAAACGTTGTCTCGACCCAATTAACATGTACTCAGTTTTAGTCATATTTAAAGTAAGTTTATTTGATATTAACCATTCATTAACGTTTTCCAAGTCTTCATTAAGATGAAATTGAATAGTGTTTATATCGTTACCAGAATATGTAAGATTAGTATCATCTGCATACATTCTGAGATGAGAATTAGATAAACAATTTGGTAAATCATTAATAAATACCAGAAACAGGAGCGGTCCTAGGATCGTTCCTTGAGGAATTCCGCACTTAAGACTACATTTTTTGGAAAGTGACCCGTTAACAAAACATTTCTGCCTGCGGTCTTCCAAATATAACTTGAACCATTTTTAGGCGACTCCGTGAATTCCATAGTTTCCGAGTTTAGACAACAAGATCTCATGGTTGACCGTATCGAAAGCCTTTTTCAGGTCTAGAAATACCACGGCATTAATATTACCGCGATCAATATTGTAAGCCCAACTATCAGTGGCCTCAAGTAAGGCCGTAACCATTGAATGCAAAGAACGAAACCCCGACTGGTGTTCGGATAGCAAATCATGTTCTAACATGTATGCATAAAGTTGATTGTAGATTATTCGTTCAAAGGCCTTGGCCATTACTGAAATCACAGAAATTGGGCGGATCAACAACCTTTTCTTGAAGGAATATATTGCTTGCTTGTAACTCTTTCTGGATACAATCATTCAACTTGTTAACTTTCTTCGTAGGAAAATCTGCTTCAGAGAGGCCACCGATAGCATCGATAGAAGCTGTAGGAACCTTAGCCGCGATAAAAGCGTCCTTTGCTAGCTGAACGTATTGACCAAAGTCTGGTTTGGTGATTCTAGGTTCAGCTGCTGCGTGACAAAGAGTGTTTCTTAGTAGTCGTAATTGGTCAATAGCCAACGTTAGAGTTTCATCTTGATCCCCGCTAGGACTGTTCACTGTTGGATGAAAATGACTTGGCTTAGGTTTTCTTCCTTTTAAATAAAACTCAGTAAGTGTCTTCTTCGCACCCGTGCTGCTTGTCAAGCGAAAGGTTTTGGCAAAGATAGTGGCTTTGAACAGAGCTGTGCAGTCCCACTCTTGGATATATACTTGTTAATTGGTATATCGAATATGCTTCTCGCAAGCGAAGGCGGCAAAACCCGGTTTTGCCGCCTTCGCTTGCGAGAAGCATATTCCGTACAACTACGGAGTCGTCCCAAAGTTTGTAACCAGGCAACCCACCAACCTTGCTGTCCACATTGATATAAACGTTTGACGTATATATAGCCTTGGGGAACTCGTCGAGAACGATGGAGGAAAATTTAAAGAAATTTAATTCTTCCTTTGAGAACGGTTTGACCGCCATTTTCCTTAGTGTTTGTTTTATTTAACAGTGTTATTGACTGAATTTCTTGACGTATAGAAGTTCGTTATCTTTCTGGGCTGAGCTACATTGGTGTCTTCTTAGTCAAACGTACAAGGTCACCGTTCTATAATGAAAATTACATAAAAGTTATTTTTGTTGAACAATTTACCGATTTGAGAAATAAATATTTTCCCACACTTCTCTATGACTTCCATAACCTTCCTTCGGCTTTCGTGGGGACATTTAATCACTATAATATCCCTCAAGTTATGGTTTTACTTATGACAGTAAATAATTCTTGATTCTGATAATATTGATAATAATTATAATCTCTTTCGCCTTATATGAAAATCTGAGCGTTAACCAGATTATCATAGATATAGTTGATTGGAGTGATACTTCTAAAACAATTTATTTAAAGTGGAACAAACATGTTGACAGTAATACACAGTACCGTCGAGAGGGGGGGGGGGGGGGGGGGGTCGGCGGGGTAATTACCCCGGGGCCAGAAGGGGCCCGCTAAAAATTCAGTCTATGAAGATATATCATATATTATAATAATTATCAAAAACGTCTTCCATTTCAGTTTGCCGGAATACCTAAGTGTCTCATTGGAATGCATCCAGAAACGAGCATTGAAAATAATATTTGGATATATGATATATTATACAATAATGCGCGCCTAAATAAACTCTCAGAACAGCGTTCTCAGCTCTGTGAAATTGTTTAACTTACTCCCTCATAATAGAAATCATACAACTTAATTGAGAAAGATCAGACAATTTTCTATACTCTTCTGTAAAACAGACCGTTTTAGAAATTAATTTATATTCTAATTAAGGATTTTATGTTTTATATTAAGTTTTATTGAATTTTATTGCTTAATTAACCAGCCCATTGGATGTAAATAGGTTAACTCTAAGTATTTTAAATTTCCTAATTGTAAATAACTAAGGTCTTTCTTAATAAAAGGCTACAAAATACCTCAATTTATAACCAGCACTCAAAAATCAATCTTGAAAACAATCAAACTACCCTTGAAAGAATATGTAAGGAGAAAACAGAAGAGAAGATCTAGAGAAACAAAATTCAAGGTCTTTTGGCAGTTCTTCACAACATGCAATCTGAGCACATTGCAAAAGGAGTATGGAACTAGTTTTCTTCCCTTTGACGAGGCCATGGAGATTTATTTTGCTTACCAAAACAAAGCGCCACCGTTTGCCCAGGCTGACAAAGATAATTTCACTTATGCTCTTCTACACAAAAGTTGGGGACTGTGTGTCTATATTATTTTCTTCAAAAGATCGAATAAACGCCTCATCGTCTTAAGACCAGATAACTGTAGCCTGTATAGTATACTTAATGTACTGTATTATAAAATTAACCATAATCTGTCTATTGATTAACACGTTGACTGCCAAAGATTTCTCCTTGACGAGTTAAGTCGTTAGGTGTTTTGGCCATAG
Organism: Paragorgia papillata; assembly: GCA_035771165.1. Classification (NCBI taxonomy): domain Eukaryota; kingdom Metazoa; phylum Cnidaria; class Anthozoa; order Scleralcyonacea; family Coralliidae; genus Paragorgia; species Paragorgia papillata. Next base: position 2,118,683 of record JAWNZC010000406.1, read on the forward strand.
TAATAAAAACAGTATTAAAGGCATGGCAGTGAAAATGTTAACATGTGACCTTGTGTAACAAAATAGGTGTAGGGTGGGGTAGATTTTTTTTCTGCCTTCCAATGGTTGGGTTGAATAATTTTTTGTTTTAAAAAAGGTTGGGTTAACATTTTTTTGAGCTCTGAAATATTTTCTCTTCGGGCGCAACCCCGGCAATAAATAATGACTGGTCCCTAAGGCGAAATACTTTACCGAATCTATCCAATAGCGGCACAATAGCGGACAATCGCGGCACAAAGGTCTTGCAAGACCTTTGACAGATTATTGAAATCTTATAATTGTCTAGAAAAGGTCTAGCAAATGTCTCCAAGACCTATCATGCATAGACCTATTCAAGACCTTCCTAGATCTTTCGTTTTCGTACGAGCTGCACTGCACTGCACTGCACTGTACTGTATACTGTACTGTATACTATACTGTACTGTATACTGTACTGTATACTGTACTGTATACTGCACTGCACTGTACTGTACTGTACCGTGTACTGTACTGTACTGTAATGTACTGTAATGTGATGTACTGTATACTGCATACTGTACTGTAATTGTACTGTATATTATACTGTATACTGTACTGTATACTGTACTGTATACTGTACTGCACTGCACTGTATACTGTACTGTATACTGTACTGTATAATGTACTGTATACTGCACTGTATACTGCACTGTATACTGCACTGTATACTGCACTGTATACTGCACTGTATACTGCACTGTATACTGCACTGTATACTGCACTGTATACTGCACTGTATACTGCACTGTATACTGCACTGTATACTGCACTGTATACTGCACTGTATACTGCACTGTATACTGCACTGTATACTGCACTGTATACTGCACTGTATACTGCACTGTATACTGCACTGTATACTGCACTGTATACTGCACTGTATACTGCACTGTATACTGCACTGTATACTGTACTGTATACTGCGCTGCACTGCACTGCGCTGCACTGCACTGCACTGTACTGTACTGTACTGTAATGTAATGTACTGTATACTGCATACTGTACTGTATATTGTACTGTATATTGTACTGTATACTGTACTGCACTGCACTACACTGCACTGCACTACACTGCACTGTTAAATTACTTAGTTTAATGTATATGTAATTATGTATATGTTATATTATATAGTACGATTATGCTAGTTTTATAAATCACGACCGTATACGACTTAGTTTAAACTCTAGTCTTAAAATTAAAGTTCCTTTATGTAAAACAAGCTCCTGATTGTTAACCTATGGAACTCAATGTGCAAAACAGCTCTGCCTAGTAGCTTCCAGACAATATCTACTTTCAAGAACTTTCTTCTTCAAACATATTCTTCTTTACTTCTTTCAGTTTTTGATATAGACATGTACTTGGTCTCTTGTACGTGCCTTTCCTTGTCACAGAGATTAGTTGCTGTATATAGAGGGGGGTGCCTTGCATGGGCTAATAGACCTGTTCACACCGTTCCAGTTTGGGTTATCTACTTGCATGTAGTTTGTTTATTTAATTTCTTTATTTTCTGTTGTTATTAGTATGTAGTTCCCAATAAAGTTATTTAATTAAAAAAAATGTCGAGAAAAGGGTTACCCCAGAACTTATAAAAGCGCCCTGGCGTATCCATTCAAATTTGATTTACGCTGACGTCAGCTAAAAAGAGGCGGGAAAAACAGCAAATTTATTCCAAAACATACTCCAGCTTCACAGAAAGATTTCATCCTGGTTAACCGCTTCAAATCATTTCACTATGGAAATACTATCCATGCAGGTAAAATGGTATAGTGTTGTGTAGGCAGTGTTTTAGATAGAAGAAAGCGAAAAGGTGTTAAACTACTCAGATTTTTGGCAAAGAAATACTGACGTTTCAGAGCGGAGCTTCTCATCACAGTAAAATATTTAACTCATTCCTGTCTGACGGCTTCCCCAGAGGTGAATAAAATCGTCTGGCGTTAGCCAGGATAAAATACGAAAGACTAATTCGGATAGGAAAGAGTTAGAGAGATAGCTTATAACTCATTCCTGTCCGAGGGCTTCCCCAGAGCCCAGAGGCGAATAAAATTGTCCGGCGTTAGCCAGGATAAAATACTAAAGACCAATTCGGACAGGAAAGAGTTGAAGGCTTTGCTCGAAACGTCATGAGTATTTCGTTAATACGTTTTCGGCAGTTTACCACATTTTAACTTCACAGTTCACGTAATTGAGTATAAATACTATGAAATTTAAATATTAATTGTAGTTGAAAAAATGCATTTAAAGTGATTTTTGAGCAATTGAACGACTAACTTTTAGTTTGTGTAAGGTATTGATCAGACAATATCACTCTATTATTTCATTGGTTACTCAATCTAAATTGCATAATTCTTATTACCTAGATGGTTGAGTTAAAATACCGTACACGGCTCACTGGTAATTGAAAAAATGCATTAAGTAATATTTTTAGTGATATTTGAGCGCTTTGAATGCATGCTTTGACGAGACCTGGAAATAATTTTATGAAATGATTCGAAAGTATGGCGGTTTTTGTTCTGTTGTCGGCGCTGCCCTAACCGTTTTCAAAGGCAGTTTTTTCTCACATTTTGTGCAAGTTGGACCTTCTTTTCCGCATTGGGCTTTATAATACCGAAGTAATTTCTGTTTCTTTTGAAATTTCGAAGTAACTTTTTCTCGAAGTATAAAGATAATCTCGTCCACACTTGTCCGTTTTCGTTTGAAATGAATCGAAATACATACGTTTTAAACACTTTTTAAACATATTCCAACGCCCGAAATTTCCCTTCACCAAAATTACCTAGAACATCCAGTTTAATAGAGTGAAATGCCAAATATTACTTGTAATATATACCATGCAATTCTAATTTTTAAACGTTTTGTCAATAATCCATTTTAAAACGATGAACTGGAAAACGGCTATATTTCAAAGTGGTAACTCGTTTGAGGACGAGGCTTTGGTCTTCTTTGAGGTGATGACCTATACTGTACTTAATATGAACGAGTCTGCCATCTGTACCATCTGCAAACACCACACAAAGTCTGCCATCTGTACCATCTGCAAACACCGCACAAAGTCTGGCATCTGTACCATCTGCAAACACCACACAAAGTCTGCCATCTATACCATCTGCAAACACTGCTACATTTACTAAGTCTACTATTTGTACCATTTGTAAATACTTCACTTACTACGTCTGTCATCTGTACCATCAGTAAGCATGTGGTGCTGTCCATATAAGCAACTCAGTAAGCAGATACATTTATCTACCATCTGCACTGTCTGCAAACACCACACAAAGTCTACCATCTGTACCATTGGTAAGCAGATCTATGTATATTCACCTACATTGAATGTAGTACATTCTACCATCTGTATACCATCTGAAAACACTACACTTAGTAAGCTTGACAACTGTACTATCTGTACTATCTGTAAGCATATGTTGATCGTCCAAAAGCAACTAACTAAGCAGATACATTTATCTACCATCTGACAGTTTCTAGAAGGCTATTAAGAGTAAAACCAATTAAACTCATTTTATTTTTAAAGATTCAATATTTTACAACGGTGTTCTGATCCAAGAAATTCTTAATAAAGTTATTTTCTTAGATTTTAAAACTAGTTCATGAAAATAAATTGTAACAATCAACGCAAGGACAAAATTTTAGAACTAAATGACAATTGATATAAAATTAAAGTATTTTGTCTAAATATTTTGCAGTGTATATTTGTGCTTCATTCTACTTCCTTGCATGGCCCTAGTGCCAGTGATGATCATTGAAAAGTTTTACACTTGCAGCATTTTTGTGTATCTGAACAAACTACATTATTGTAATATGCAGTTTTTTTGGAAATTAGAATTTTGAACTTAGGGACGAACCATTATTTTTCTGGAGAGGGAGGGGGAGAAATTCTTTAGTGCCTGTACCTCCGCAAACTATTTTTTTGTTAGTTATTAAATTTTAAGATATATTTATTACGTTTGAAAACAATTTATTTGATCTTATCAGCAAACAATTTTTTTCAACATTTATCCCCCTACTCCAGAAAAATAATGGTTCGTCTCTTATACTAGAACAAACTTTTCTTCCCTTTTGAAAACTGTGCGCTGTTTCATACTTTTTAATATTCAAAAGTAACACTAGGGCTGTGAATAAGGAACTAGAATGAAGCACAAATCTACAATATATTTTAATTATTAACTACACTGTTTGTGCAACCTGCGTGGTTTTCAATCTCAGTTCCGCGACTATAATTTAGTTTTTGTTTCTGTTGGTTTTTGTCACCATGGGTGATGGTAGTTGGTTAGCGTTTGTTGTGATGCTCTCTCTGTTTGGCTGTACTTCTGGAATCTGTGGAACAATGAATTGTTCTCCTTTAGCTTTATCAATTAACGGTTCATTGTTTCTTTATCTGGAACGCTTTTGTTGTAACTATTCTTTTCGAAGATTGTTTTTTCCCAAAGTTCATTATATCAAACATTGAACTGCAGATTATAACATCTCTCTTCAGGTGTTCAGCATTCGTTGATCATATTGGCCAAACTGTTTCAATCTGGTCCTATCAACGGTTCATGCATTCCTCTCTCTCTGTTCTCTGGAAATGACTTGTAGCTCTTCTTTTCCAAGATTATCTTTTGTGGAATGTTTTTTATGAAATTCATATATTTAAGGTTAAATAATTAACGAGATATATGTCTCCAAGTCTTTCTCTGGTTTCAAGCAGTTTTTCTGATACCCATCTCGTTGTCATTGGTTTCAAAATGGTGTTCTCTCTTCGATTGTAAAGTTTGGTAATATTTGGATTTCTTAAAACAATTCAGTTCATATTACATCCATGTAAACATTAACTTTTTCATTTCTTTATGGTGGTGGTGGTTAGTTATTGTAATCATCCATTCATCTTATTAAATGTTTGTGGGTTTATTTATTTATAATTAGCTGTAGGTTTCTTGTTTTCGAAGACTTTACTCAGGCTGTTTCTTTTTCATAAACTTCCCGCGTAGTTTTCCATGAGTGCTCGTTGGCTAAGCACTTGGGTTTTATATTGACATATTATGATGGATGGTTGTGAACAGAAATGGGAAGGAAACTCAACCAAATACCACGATCATTCATAAAACAGCTTCACGCATGCGTCTCGCGATACCAGCCAATCAGAGAACACCACAGCGAAAACCAATCAACTACCGCCACGTCATATTGAGAAGAGAAAAACCAACGAAGTAAATAAAAAAACTATTGAAATTCTTCAAATGATATTCAGACTGCAACTGCATGCACAGATTCCCCAACATCTGTTCTCTTGAGAAATTTTAGCGAAAATATCAAAGGTCATTAAGTTACTTTATATATCCTGTTAATTATTCATAATACTTTTATATAAGTCCTATTTCACAGATATTGTTTTGTTTCAAGTTATGAATGTTATAGTATGTGTCACTTTCTCGCTACAATTGTTCTTAGGATTTTAAAAAAGCTTGTAGGTTTCATTAGAAATATATACATCCATTCTTTCCAACTGTTAATTCACACGGAGGACATACAATGTCTATTAACCCATTGCTGCCTACGGTGTCTGAGGGCTCTCTTTTTCCCTAGTAAAATCATCTGGAGTTAAACAGAGTAAAACAATAAAGGGATATTCTTGGCTAGCTCAGACAAGAATAGGTTAATCACTTGTTAACGTATTGCTGCCTAGGATGTCTGAGGGTTTTCTCTTTGACAATTAAAGTTGTCTCGCGTTAGAGTAAAAACAATAAAGGGATTGTTTTTGACCGTCCCAAGCAGGAATGGGTTAAACGAGCACAATTCTTCATGTTTGTTAGTCCTCTAAATCATATGTGTGTGTGTTTTTTCAAATCAAACTTTCACATATATCAGATCTCGTTTTCAACATAACCAAATGGTCATCTTAGTTTCAATGTTATAGAAAACCATCTATACTTTGCCTTTTCCAATATGTAAATGTCTGTTGATTCAGCGCTGATTACTCTGGCCATATCATTACGTCTTTCTCCACCAATTATTGAAGTCCACTCCAGGTATGGGACGTTTTTTCGTAGTCTTTGGAATAAGGTTCACTTTACGAATGCCACCATACTCCCCCAACTGCCTTCCTCACCACAGTGCCACACTTTATCGCTTATATTAACGACTATCGGAGAAACAATCTCGTATCAAGTAAGCATGCAAAGTACGCTCGGTCGAAACTCGGATGAAAACAAGTGACATGAAAGCCACGTTCGTACATTATCGCACCGACTTCGGAATAACGATCGAAACTCGAATTGAAATAAAAGAATTTGATTGGCCATGAAAGCCACGTTCGCACATCATCGAACCGACTTCGGAATAACGATTATAGCCTTGAATGCATCGGACACGATCAAGTAGAGTTTTGTTTTCTTAAATTGATATCGTTGTGCCTTAATGAGAAGAGTTTATCGTTTGAAGAAAAAAGTTCTGTGACGTCTAGTGGAATAAAACTAACTTTGGTCAACATGCATGAAGCGTGAAAACGTCATTTTTTAATTTATTTTTTTATTTCAAAAATATTTAGAATAGTGTTTGTCCCAAGAGCAACAGTGCTCATCTAGGGGACTTACACTGAATAATTTTCAACAATATCATAATCACACTCGAGATATTACATTATTTACATATTTTTTTAAACAGAAGATAAAAGTTCTAAGCTTAGAAATAGAATAATCAAATATCTAATTATACGTATTAGGAAAAAAGTAAGCGACTTTATTTATTGAGGGCAACACATGACAGTATTTATAGATACTGATAATCCTAGTTTATATAATCCTATCATAGTTTGGCATGCTCCATTGAGTTATGGATGCACTTGGGAAGTTCGGAAAGCACTTAAAAATCTGTAGATTCTCGGCTACGCTAGCTCGACCAACTCGTACGCTTTTTTCGTGCTCTCTGAACTTCCCGCGCGTGCATCCATAACTCGATGGGTCACGCCCACTGATCTCGAAATAAAACTGGATAGTGCAACCTATTGTCCACTGGTTCATAAAATGAAGCCAGATAAACAAAAGAAATCCGTAATTACTAAGGGACCAAACATGCTGAAAAATGTCTTTATGTCTTCTTAAAACGTCTTCTGTACCAAAAAAGACTATTGAACTATATTTTCTTTCAAAGATTCAGCATCTCATTCAACAAAATGTTTATATCGGTACCAGAATACGCTAGAAAGACCATCACTTGGTCCCTTAGTAATGGGTGACTTCCGGCTTCATTTCGTAAACAATAGATGCTTAATCCAGTTTTATTTCGAGATCAGTGGTCACGGCGCCAAACCATGAACCATTTCTTAATTATATAACTACTTTATGTACAGTACGATAGTAAGAACTATTTACAATATGAGTCATCGTGTTGTATATAGAATATACGAACTCCAGCTGAAGGCGAGAGATCTAAAATTTTCTTGTAAAACTAGAATCCAAATTAACTTTTCGTGCAACTTGCCTACTGTAAAATCAGTTCCGCGATGAGATGTCACGTGCTAACTAAATGCTCCTGTATCATGTAGTTTGTTTGATTTACTTTAAATTCATCTCAAAGCAATCAGAGCTACTCCTAAGCGCTGTAGCTTTGATTCATACTGTCCAGCATTTAGCATTTTTTGAACTTAGATGAAATCTCAGATGGATCTAACTCGCTAGCGTCGGGATGTGAGCGCTTTGCCGGCCTCCCTGAATCAAGTTTATTTTCTAACTTGCGTTTTGTATTTCTTAGATTTTCATAACATATCGTCGTGTCTGCATGTTGTTCACTGTACAGTTTTAATCTTATGTCAAGTGCACGTTGAAATGACTGCAAAGCTGAAGTGTAGTCTTTCATGTTGCGTTGTGCTACTCCAATATTGCTGCAGGATTTTTCCGTGGCTGCATGTTGTTCACCGTACAGTTTTAACCTTATGTCAAGTGCACGTTGGTATGACTTCAAAGCTGAAGTGTAGTCTTTCATGTCGGATTGTATATTTCCAATATTGTCGTAGAATTTTGCCGTGTTTGGATGTTGTTCACCGTACAGTTTTAATCTTATGTCAAGTGCACGTTGGTATGACTGTAAAGCTGAAGAGTAGTCTTGCATGTTGCGTTGTACTAATCCAATATTGTGGTAGGATTCTGCCGTGTCTGCATGTTGTTCACCGTACAGTTTTAATCTTATGTCAAGTGCACGTTGGTATGACTGCAAAGCTGAAGTGTAGTCTTGCATGTTGTTTTGCATTACTGCAATATTGTTGTAGCATTTGGCAGTCTTTAGATGTGGTTCACTATGCAGTTCTATTCTAAGGCAAAGTTCTCTCTGGAAGGACTCTAGGGCAAGGGAGCGTTGTTTCTTTTTTATATGGTGTGCCCCTGTAGCACAGCAAAGTTCTGCTGCTCTTTCTTTTTCCAATTTCTGACGTTCCGTGTTTCTTGATTCGCTTCCATATTCACTAGATAGATTATCATGTGTAAATAAATGTATCAGGGCTTCATCACTCATGTGAAGTATGTTAGCTAATGATTTATAACAAATTGGAAACGATTCTTCTAATTGCGTTTGTATTTCTTTAACGATAATACTCACACTCGTCTTCATCTGATCGCATAAATATTCCCCCGCCAATAGGGTTAGTCGAAAAATAACCCATAAAATTAACGGTTGGTTTTCTAAAGTTGTGCCGTCACGTGAGTGAGTTTTGCCCTGTGAGAGCTGTGTTTTGTCCCCTTTATCTCGCAACGAACTAGCCAGCAAAAGGCCCAAGTCCCCAATAATTTTGCTCTCTTCGACTGCCATTTTACTGAAGTGCGTCGATTTTGCGGAATTATTCGAAAAATTGTAAGAGATAGTCAGAAGATGTAACACCAAAACTTTCCAAATCTTGTGCTCCGCGGTCTCTCCGATATGTAGAAGAGCTTTCTCCATTTGTTGAATACCGAAGTCTGGCCTTCCATTTAAAAGAGCATGGAAGCCTTGGTAGCACAGATACTTTGCTTTAGTTATACCAGGTATTGAGTAAATTTTCTCTTTAGTTCCTTCAACATCCGCTACAAATATTCCTTTTCCACCTATCATGAATGTTTTTTGAAACGCTTTGCTCACGGCAAGTGAAGCACAAGCTACATGGTTCGATTGTTCTTGTGCTTTCTTATATGCCAAGTCGTACATGTAGGCAACTTTCGTCCTGTCGCCCTGATAATTGATAGCATCTAAGAATAGCTCAGCGTTTACTAGAACATCAAACAACTTGTTACACAGTCTCTCATGCTGAAAACCTTCATGCAAACTCAAACTAATGTTTTGGTCTTCTTGGTAAAACTTTACAAAGGCCGCCATTGATTTGCCCATTAAGAACTGCTCGTTTAGTTCACCGAACAGATGTATGTAAAAATCATAGAACAGAATTTTTGAGGAAATTAAAACTTCTTTTAACTCATTTTCTCCCTTTTCAGTCGCAAAGGACTGAAGTAGTGGGTGCAATGAAAACATTTTTGAGCCGTCAATTCTGGAAATTAAATCAATTAAGGATTTTTTCTCAAGATTTTTTAATGTCTTCTTTGCTTGAAATTTGTTCCCACCAACAACAGCTACGGCAACTTCGAAATCAAAATCAACACCGGCAAATACGGACAAGGAAATAAACGCCTCTTGCTCTTCTCTGGAAAGCTTATTAAAAGAAGATTGGAGAAGAACTTTGATTCTTAAATCAGAGGAATAACTGGGGTCGTCTATTATTTCTAGTATACCCGCTGAACCTTTGCAAATCTCGTGAAGATATTCACTTGGCGTCAGATTATATCTTCCTTAATTAAGGAGCACAGCAGTTTTATAGCCAACGCCACATTTCCACATATTCGTGCTATTTCACTAGTAATAGCTTTGTCAGTACGAGGAAGAAATTCAGAAACTAGGCTCTCTGAAGATTGTTGGTCCAAGGGCCCGATTCTGATATTCTCGATTCCATCAATTTTAAAATTTAAGAAATGTAGGGATTCTCGAGTTGTTGTAAGAAAACGCACACTTTGACAGCGCCCTAGAATCTCCTCAATGAAATGCAATATGTCGTCTTTCAAAGACTTGGATTCATCATTATTTGATTTACTACATTCCAAAAGATCATCAAGGTTATCAAGAATTACGAAAAATCGAGACTGAATCTCTTCGAAAATGCGACACAACTCATCTGCTGAAGTTAAATTTACGTTCAAACTTGATTTTATGGAGCGCTTGAAAAGACTCAAAAGTTTTGAAATTAATTCATCCTTAGTGCTTATACCTCGAAACGTAAAGAAATATACCGACTGCTTTTGTGACTGAAGATCGTGTCCGATCGCAATGGCCGTTGACGTTTTGCCGAATCCCGGTGATCCGCAAATGCTAACAAGTCGCGTGGATTCCGACGTTAATGACGCCATGATTTTTTTGCATTCTTCTTTTCGACCTGTAAAGTGTGGCACCTTGGCGGGAAGGCACGACGCAGGTAAAGAACTTGGATTTCCTAATTTTAAAATATCAATTCATTTAATGACGAATTACGTTAAAGAATTTCTGCATCTCTAAGGTTAAATCTGATTATCAACAATATGGGCGGATTATCAACAATGTTTGTCTTTGTTTCTGTACTTGACGTGATTTAGAAAATTAGTTTTATGGAAGGAATAATAATGCAAGATTGATAACTTTAAAGCGTTATTGTCTTGGTTAAAAACAAATTGGCTTAGAACAAGAAATAATTTTCTGCTTAGTGTGAGTGAGTGAGTGAGTGAGTGAGTGAGTGAGTGAGTGAGTGAGTGAGTGAGTGAGTGAGTGAGTGAGTGAGTGAGTGAGTGAGTGAGTGAGTGAGTGAGTGAGTGAGTGAGTGAGTGAGTGAGTGAGTGAGTGAGTGAGTGAGTGAGTGAGTGAGTGAGTGGGCGAGTGAGTGAGTGAGTCAGTGGGTGAGTGAGTGAGTGAGTGAGTGAGTGAGTGAGTGGGTGAGTGGGTGGGTGGGTGGGTGGGTGGGTGGGTGAGTGAGTGGGTGGGTGGGTGGTGGAGTGGGTGAGTGAGTGGGCGAGCGAGTGAGTGGGTGAGTGGGTGAGTGAGTGGGTGAGTGAGTGAGTGAGTGAATGAGTGAGTGAGTGGGTGGGTGAGTGAGAGAGTGAGGCAGGCAGGCAGACAGACAGACAGACAGACAGACAGACAGACAGACAGACAGACAGACAGACAGACAGACAGACAGACAGACAGACAAACAAACAAAGAAACAAACAGCCGGCAGGAAGCTAGCGCGGTTACCAGGCTGATTTGAAATTACGAAAATCTTATTACGACTATTTGAGAAATGCAAAATCATATTGGGTTTGTTTTTCTGTAGGTATAGCACACGGAGTATTATAATTCCTTTTTGTAATCAAAGAAAGATTTTTGTGACATAAAATCAGCAACCGGGCCAGCCTGCCTCATATGAACAACCCCTGAGTCGGGATTTTCGTTCTTACCTGGTATGTTGCATTTCCTATCATTGTTCAACTTTTCAGCTTCTGACTCATTCTTATGTATTAGTTCAATTCTGATTTTCTTGAACTCTTCCTTGAACTCTTCATTAGTAGTTTCTTGAGCTTCACGTATCCCGAGACTGACTGTTTTAAACTGATCAGAAAGGGCTTCTTGTCGTTCAGCAATATCAGATATGTTATCAATAACCTTTTCTTGAAGGAATATATGGCTTGCTTGTAACTCTTTCTGGATACATTCATTCAGCTCGTTAACTTTCGCCGTAGGAAAATCTGCTTCGGAGAGGCAACCGATAGCATCGATTGAAGCTGTAGGAACATTAGCCGCGATAAAAGCGTCCTTTGCTAGCTGAACGTACTGATCAAAGTCTGGTTTGGTGATTCTAGGTTCAGCTGCGTGACAAAGAGTGTTTCTTAGTCGTCGTAATTGATCAATAGCCAACGTCAGAGTTTCATTTTGATCCCCGCTAGGACTGTTCACTGTTGGGTGAAAAGGACTCGGCCTAGGTTTTCCTTTTAAATAAAACTCAGCAAGTGTCTTCTTGCTGCTTGGCAAGACAAAGGTTTTGGCAAAGATAGTGGCTTTGAACAGAGCTGTGCTGTCCCAATCTTGAATAGACTTGTTAATTGGTATATCGGTTTTGCCGCCTTCGCTTGCGAGAAGCATATTCCGTACAACTACGGAGTCGTCCCAAAGTTTGTAACCAGGCAACCCACCAACCTTGCTGTCCCACATTGATATAAACGTTTGACGCAGAGCCTTGGGGAACTCGGCGAGAACGATGGAGGAAAATTTAAAGAAACTTAATTCTTCCTTTGAGAACGGTTTGACCGCCATTTTCTTTAGTGTTTGTTTTATTTACCAGTGTTATTGACTGAATTTCTTGACGAAGAGAAGTAAGTTCGTTATCTTTCTGGGCTGAGCTACATTGGTGTCTTCTTAATCAAGCGTACAAAGTCGCCGTTCTATAATGAAAATTACATAAAAATTATTTTTGTTGAACAATTTAACCGATTCGAGAAATAGATATTTTTCCACACTTCTCGATGACTTCCACAAACCCTACCTCTGCTTTTGGGGACATTTAATCTCTAATATCCCTTAAGTCATGGTTTTACTTATAATAGTAATAATTCTTGATTCTGATAATATTGATAATATAATCTCCTTCACCCTATTTGCAAATCTGAGCGTTAACGAGATTATCATAGACATGCATAGTTGACTCTACTAAAATGCTTGGAGTGATACTTCATAAACAATTTATTTAAAGTGGAAGAAACATGTTGACAGTATTGTCAAGAAGGCGTCAAAGAAACTCTATTTTCTAACCCAACTAAAGTGAGCGAACATACCACCTGTAATGATCTCGTAAGATTTTATGTTACCTGCATATACGTTCAAATCTGTTGTATGCATGTCAACTCTTCCATTTCAGTTTGCCAGAATACCCAAGTGTCTCATTGGAACGCATCCAGAAACGAACATTGAAAATAATATTTGGATATGATATATTATACAATAATGCTCGCCTAAATAAACTCTCAGAACAGCGTTCTCAGCTCTGTGACAGTTTTTTTCGTTTAATTAAATTAGCAAATTCTCATAGCAAATTGTTTAACTTACTCCCCCATAATACAAATCATACAACTTAATTGAGAAAGATCAGACAATTTTCTTTACCCTTCTGTGAAACAGACCGTTTTAGAAATTAATTTATATTCTAATTAAAGATTTTATATTTTAGATTAAGTTTTATTGAATTTTATTGCTTAATTAACCAGCCCATTGGATGTAAATGGTTAACTCTAAGTATTTTAAATTTTCTCATTGTAAACCCTGCCAATTTGGGCCCGCAGTAATTGGCTTTTGCTGTTGCGGTGTCCCTGCCAAAACTGTTTTCGTTTTGTATAATTATGTTTTTAATTGTAATGTGTAACTGGCAAAGCTAATAAAATAAAAAAATAAATAAATTCAGTTTTTGCTGTAATAACCAAGGTCTTTCTTAATAAAAGGCTGCAAAATACCTCAATTTATAAACATCACTTAAAAATTCATCTTGTGATTACACCCTGTTGTGATAATTCGTTGTATAAACATCAACTCAGATATAACTTTATGTCAAAAATTAAACAGAAATATTGACCTACATTTGCTAGGGAGCTTAAGCAAGCTAGGACGACGACGGCAACCTAAAGTTCAGTATCTAGCAGAAACCACGAATCATTTACGTAGGCGTAACGTATGTTTTTCGACATCCAAAAACTTATAGCGTTCACTTCTAAAAGGATTTTGTCGTATAGTTTGAAGTCAAACTCGACTAACAGGTCGCGCGCCGTTTTACGAGTTAACGTTGTCCTGAAGACGTGAAGATGATCTGAATAACGTTGTATGTAAAACGGGAACGGTGTTAAGATTACTCTTGTGACTGTAAAAATTATTCATCATCTTTGTTATATGAGGAAAATTATATTGTATTAAGGACGTTGTCCTTGACGTTCTCGTTGTACTTTATTTAAGGCCGTAATGCTGTATGAACAGTTCGAATAGAGAGGTGCATGTATCTGTTTTCATCCTTGCTACATCATAATGAAGCTTTATAACACTATATTGGGCCATTAAAATTGTTCAACAGAAAGTGAATATAGCATTACGTCATCATCATAGACTTCTAACGAACTAATCTCTTGAAACTTAAAAGGTGTCTAGTTATTATTAAAATTCTGCATGATATACACGAGAACGAAAGTTAAGAAAAGACAAGAGAGAGTTGTTTCGACTTTCATAGCTCTCACTCAAACAAGACTGGAAATGTGAGTTTGCAAATAAGGACTATACGTAAGGCTTAATTAAAAACTTGACGACGTTAGCAGATTTCGTAGCACCATAATGAGTACTTTATCTGTCGATACTGTACCATTTAGTCAGTCTTATTCTTATTACTCACTCTACTTATAATATATATCTTTCTCGACTCTTCATAACTAGTAACTGATATATCAAAGACGATTGAACGTAGTTTCAGCATATAATATAAAACACTGGCTGTTCCGTTGTTTTGAATTGAGTTAAATACCATACGCAATTCATTCAATCTTACCTTGAAATGCCTCTGCATACTTGTTGCTCAAGGTTACCCTGACATTGATTCTATTCCTTTCTTTAATCAGGTTTACTTTAGTCTTTTGAGTGCACACACGAAATCCCTAAAGAATGCTTTTCAGGAAGTCTAAGTCTTTCGGCTCTGCAATGACACTTCACACTTGTCGCTTTCTGCCAATAGCGATTTCTAACGCTGGGAGTTTTTACGTCAGTGCAGCACAGCGTATAATTCTGCTAATTAAAAACATGGCATATTTCCTGTGCGAAGAGGTTTTCGAAGGAAGCGAGCTTTTAATATAAAATGTCTATAAAACGTGATCAAAAGGAAAGCATTCGACTTTTGGCTGTTGATCGGTAAAATATGGTAAATTTACCCGGAACTGAAGAAAGCAAAAGCTGCTGGAAATAGAGTTAAAATGATCAGGGACAAACTTATCATTGAAGGCCAAGTGTTCAAACCAACATGCTGACGAATCGAATGCTTGTATCCTTATTCTAAGCACTTTAACTACGACTTTATCTCACGGTTAGTTACTAATTATTATGACTACCCAAGGCCAGACATAAATATTTCCAAGGAAAAAATGTTCTTTCTTGTCTTAAAACCATTGGAAAATATCAAAAATATATTCTATGCATTCATCACATGTCACAAATGGTTTCATTCTGCGGTTGCATGCGTAAAATCATTCAATACTAACACGCACGAAAAAGGAAATTGATTTGGGACCGGTCATTATTTATGGCCGGGTTGGGCCTGAAGAGAAAATATTTCAGAGCTCAAAAAAATCTTAACCTAACCTTTTTTAAAACAAAACATTTTTCAACCCAACCATTGGAAGGCAGAAAAAAAAAAACTACCCCACCCTACACCTATTTTATTACATAAGGTCACATATTAACATTTTCACTGCCATGGACACCCTTTAATACTGCTTTTATTACTATGGCTAAAACACCTAACGACTTAACTCGTCAAGGGGAAGTCTTTGGCAGTCAACGTGTTAATCAATAGACAGGTTATGGTTTTTGCAATATATTACAGTATACTATACAGGCTACAGTTATCTGGTCTTAAGACGATGAAGCGTTTTCTCGACTAATGGGTTGAAGTTTGCTCTTTTTAACTGGACAGTCGAAAACACCAATGATCCTCGTCTTCTGTTTTTTGAGATTCCTTCGAATTCAAGAGGAATGCAAACCTTGAAAGAACAATGCAGATATTTCATTCTCAGTTTGGTGATCGATGATTCAAAACTAATCGAGCTCCCATTGCCGAATACTTTGATTGCGTACTTAGCTTCGGTCTCTCCCTCTTTTCGTTACGCGTGCCCGGAAAAACGAGAAGAAAAAGTGGCGGAGAAGAAAGGAAAGTCATGCAATCTTTTGAAGAAAATAATATAGACACACAGTCCCCAACTTTTGTGTAGAAGAGCATAAGTGAAATTATCTTTGTCAGCCTGGGAAAACGGTGGCGCTTTGTTTTGGTAAGCAAAATAAATCTTTTGTTATAACCATTCTTTTCGAAGATTGTTTTTTCCAAAAGTTCATTATATCAAACATTGAAATGATGATGATAATATATCTCTCGAGGCGTCTTCTTCAAGTGTTCAGCACTAGTTGATCACATTGGCCAAACTGTTTCAATCTGGTCCTATATCAATGGTTCATGCATTCCTCTATCTCTGTCCTCTGGAAATGACTTGTAGCTCTTCTTTTCCAAAGTTGTGTTCTGTAATATCTTTCTATGAAATTCATATATTGAAGGTTCAAAAATTAATGAGATATATGTCTCCCAGTCTTTCTCTGGTTTCAAGCAGTTTCTCTGATACCCATCTCGTTGTCATTTGTTTCAAAATGGTCTTTCTCTTTTCGATTGTAAAGTTTGGTAATATTTGGATTTCTTAAAAATATTCAGTTCATATTACATTAACTTCTTCATTTCTTTATGGTGGTGGAATATAGGAAAGATTTACTGTTGGTTAGTTATTGTAATCATCCATTCATCTTATTAAATGTTCGTGGGTTTATTTATTTATAACTAGCTGTAGGTTTCTTGTTTTCGAAGACTTTACTCAGGCTGTTTCTTTTTCCTAAACCTCCCGCGTAGTTTTCCATGAGTGCTTAGTTTTTCCATGAGTGCATAGTTTTCCATGGCTAAGCACTTGGGTTTTATATTGACATACTGTGATGGACGGTTGTGAACAGAAATCAGAAGGAAACTCAACCAAATACAACGATCATTCATTAAACAGCTTCACGCATGCGTCTTGCGATACCAGCCAATCAGAGGACACCGCAGCCAAATCCAATCAACTATACCGCGACGTCATATTGAAAAGACAAAAACCAACGAAGGAAATAACAAGGTTATTGAAATTATTCAAATAAACAAACTAGAAACTGAGTTTGATATTCAGACTGCAACTACATGCACAGATTGCCCGAACGTCTGTTTTCTTGAGACATTTTAGCGAAAATATCAAATGTCATTAAGTTACTTTATATATTCTGTTAATTATTCGTAATACTTGTATATAAGTCCTATTTCATAGTTATTGTTTTGTTTCAAGTTTTGAATGTTACAGTATATGTCATTTTTTCGCTACAATTGTTCTTAGGATTTTAAAAAAGCTTGTAGGTTTCATTAGAAATATACAACCATTCTTTCCAACTGTTAATTCACAGAGGACATACAATGTCTATTAACCCATTGCTGCCTAGGGTGTCTGAGGGTTCTCTTTTTGCCGAGTAAAATCATCTGGCGTTAAACAGACTATTTTTGGCTAGCTCAGACAAGAATAGGTTAATCATTTCAGTTAACGTATTACTGCCTAGGATGTCTGAGGGTTTTCTCTGTGACAAGTTAAAATTGTCTCGCGTTAGAGTAAAAACAATAAAGAGATTGTTTTTGGCCGTCCCAAGCGGGCATGGGTTAATAATTTGTTAACTCATTGCTGCCTAGGATGCCTGAGGGTTCTCTCTTTAACCAGTAAAATTATCTGGCGTTAGAGTAAAACAATAAAGGGACCGTTTTTGGCCGTCCCAGGCAGGAATGGGTTAAACGAGCACAATTCTTCATGTTTGTAAGTCCTCTAAATCATATGTTTTTTTCAAGTGAGATTTTTACATGCAGATCTCGTTTTCAACATGGCCAAATGATCATCTTAGCTTCAATGTCATAGAAAATCTATACTTTGCCTTTTCCAATATGTAAATGTCTGCTGATTCAGCGCTGATTACTCTGACCATATCATTAAGTCTTTTCCCACCAATTCTTGAAGTCCACTCCAGGTATGGGACGTTTTTTCATAGTCTTTGGAATAAGCTTCACTTTACGAATGCCACCATATTCCACCAACTGCCTTTCTCACAACAGTGCCACACTTTATCGCTTATATGAACGACTATCGGAGAAACAATCTCGTATCAAGTAAGCATGCAAAGTACGCTCGGTCGAAACTCGCATGGAAACAAGTGACATGAAAGCCACGTTCGTACATTATCGGACCGACTTCGGAATAGCGATCGAAACTCGAATTGAAACATAAGAATTTGATTGGCCATTGAAGCGACGTTCGTACATTATCGGCCCGACTTCGGAATAACGATCGAAACACGGATTGAAACAAGAGAACTTGATTGGCCATTGGAGCCACGTTCGTAGATATCGGAGCGACTTCGGAATAACGATTACGGCCTTTAATGCATCGGACACGATCAAGTAGAGTTTTGTTTTCTTAAAATGATATCGTTTTGTCTTAGGAATGAGAAGAGTTGAATAAAATGTTCTGTGACGTTTAGTGGAATAAAACTAACTTTGGTCAACATGAAGCGTGAAAACGTCATTTTTTATTTATTTTTTTATTTCAAAAATATTTAGAATAGTGTTTGTCCCAAGAGCAACAGTGTTCATCTAGGGGACTTACACTGAATAATTTACAACAACATCATAATCACTCTCGAGATATTACATTATTTACATACTTTTTTAAACAGAAGATAAAAGTTCTAAGCTTAGAAATAGAATAATCAAATATCTAATTATACGTATTAGGGAAAAAAGTAAGTGACTTTATTTATTGAGTGTAACATATGACAGTATTTAGATACTGATAATCCTAGTTTATATAATCCTATCATAGTTTGGCGTGCTCCATTGAGTTATGGATGCACTTGGGAAGTTCGGAGAGCACTCAAAAATCTAGATTCTCGACTACGCTATCGACCAACTCTTACGCTGTTTTCGTGCTCTCTGAACTTCCCAAGTGCATCCATGCATAACTCGATGGATCACGCCAAACCAAGAACCATTTCTTAATTATATAACTACTTTATGTACAGTACTAGTAAGAACTATTTACAATATGAGTGGCCGTGTTGTATAGAATATACAAGTTCGAGCTGAAGACGAGAGATTTGAAGTTTTGTCGTAAAACTAGAATCCAAATTAAGTTTTCCTGCAACTTGCCTACTGCAAAATCAGTTCCGCGATGAGATATCACGTGCTAATTAAATGTTCTTGTATCATGTAGTTTGTTTGATTTACTTTAGATTCATCTCAAAGCGATTAGAGCTACTCCGTTTTGTACAATCTACTTTCGAGCGATTCGAAACCACCCCTTGAAGCGCTGTAGCTTTGATCAATCGCCAGCCGGTCGGCATTTGAGCGGTTTGCCGTCCTCGCTGAATCATGTTCATTTTCTAACTTGCGTTTTAGATATCTTAGATTTTCATAGCATATCGTCGTGCTTGTATGCTGTTCACCATAGCAGTTTCTCATTATATCAAGTGCACGTTGGTATGACTACAAAGCTAAAGTGTAGTCTTTCATGCTGTCTTGTACATCTCCAATATTGTTGTAGGATTGTGCAGTGTCTGCATGTTGTTCACCGTACAGTTTTAATTTTACGTCAAGTACACGGTGATGTGATTGCAAAGCAGAAGTGTAGTCTTTCATGTTGGATTGTGCTACTCCAGTATTGTTGTAGGATAGTGCCGTGCCTGCATGTTGTTCACCGTACAGTTTTAATCTTATGTCAAGTGCACGGTGATGTGATTGCAAAGCAGAAGTGTAGTCTTTCATATTGGATTGTACTACTCCAATATTGCTGTAGGATAGTGCCGTGTCTGCATGTTGTTCACCGTACAGTTTTAATCTTATGTCAAGTGCACGTTGGTATGATTGCAAAGCTGAGGTATAGTCTTCCATGTTGGCTTGTATTAGTCCAATACTTTTGTAAGATTCTGCCGCGTCGATCTGCATGTTGTTCACCGTACAGTTTTAATCTTATGTCAAGTGCACGTTGGTATGACTGCAAAGCTGAAGCGTAGTCTTTCAAGTCGTGTTGTGCTACTCCAATATTGTTGCAGGATCTTGCCGTGTCTGCATGTTGTTCACCCTACAGTTTTAATCTTATGTCAAGTGCACGTTGGTATGACTGCAAAGCAGAACTGTAGTCTTTCATGTTGGATTGTACTAATCCAATATTGTCGTAGAATTCTGCCGCGTCTGGATGTTGTTCACCGTACAGTTTTAATCTTATGTCAAGTGCACGTCGGTATGACTGCAAAGCTGAACTGTAGTTGAAGTTGGATAATCCAGTAAAACCCAAGATATTAGATGAAAACCGGTGTTCATCCAATTCTTAAGATCTTAATTATCTATGCAAAATAAACAAGTTGCTGTATGAATAAATTTTACACACACTCATGAATAAGATCTCCTGGGGGTTTATTTTAATTGTATTTTTCAATTGAAATCACTCGATTGAGATGCCATATCAACAACTCGTTTATCGTGTTTCATCAGGGGAATCCAAACACTCGAAAACAATAAAACCACTCGGCCTTCGGCCTCTTGCTTTCATCATGTTTTCTCGTGTTTGGATCCCTTGATAAAACACTCGAACTCGTTGTTGATATATTACGACTGTCTTCACCCTGTATAAATATGACATAATGTATATATTATTTACAGACAGAATTTTACAAACGAGTTCAAGTGTCCATAAATTACTGATATGGATCCTATATAACGTGAATAGTTGAATGCCAAAATATTTTTTAATTTGAACTTTTATTTGTTGTTATATTTAGGTTTGCATTTCCAAAATGGTAATGAGGATGACGTCTATGTAGGCATTTGTGTGTATTTTTTTCGTTTCCTATGATAAACCGCTTGAAGTTTTTTAAGAAAAAAATGATAAAATACAGAATATATTATTCAAGTATTCCATTAACATGTGAATTGGGTAATATTTCTGCTGTAACGGAACACTGCGTATGCAAATTATATACTTAGACGTCATCCTTATTACCATTTTAGAAATACAAACCTCAATATAACAACAATAGAAGTTCATATCAAAAAATATTTTGGCATTCAACTATACACATTAAATAGAATTCATATGCAGTAATATCATACTGCACTTTCAGAAAAATGTCATTATAGTTCTTATAAAAAGACGCCAGGGTAGATGTCCTAATCTAACCAAATCAAGCAAGACACATCACGTTTATTGTACACCGTGCTACATATGTAGTTTGCAAGTACATTGACGCAAGTTAATTTCGACATTTAATTTTTTTATGTGATAGTTAAAATATGAGCGGCCGATCTTTATGGGCATTTACAATGGCGAGCCGAAGGCGAGCCATTGTAGATGCCCATAAAGATCGGACGCGAATATTTTAACTTACTTATCAAATTCTAAGTGTAAATGATGAACACTTTGTTTAAGAGTCGTAGGAAAGGTGAGATAAGATCATTTACAGTCAGAAAAAGCTCAATTTGAGGCTCTAGTGCCTATTAACTTTGATAAAACCTTGATGTTTTATTAATCAATGTTTCATCCGTAGTTAAAGATGCTGATTAAACATTCATTTCTTTTGAATTTTCTTCATGAATTATTAATTAATTTGATAATATCAATTAATAATCTTATCCGCCGTCAATCATAATTAAATTGCCAACATATTGAAAGAAAACTACACAAATACATTAGTGAAATAAAAGTAGCGTGCTGCGTAGGCAGATCTGAACGTGACGTTTCTCTCTGACGAAGGGCCTTCGCTTGAAACGTTAGACTCTTACGTTCTCTGTTTCGGCAGTATATCTAACCTTATTACTATATTTCGATTGTTGATTACATATAGATAGACAAGATAGTTGTCATAGCTCTTAGCATGGCTTCAACTGAAATCACAAAAGAATTTCAAGTGTAATTTCATAAGAGAAATAACAAAATTACAAACATGATTAATTTCAAGGCCTGGCTAAAAAGATAGAAAATCAGAATTTAAAAACACACCAAATTTAAAAATGTTCGCGAACAATTGTCCACTCGTCCTTATATTTTTAATCTTTGAGTTTGTGGCAATTAATATATTATTTGGGAATAATTTCAATGTAGTTCAGACTAAACTAAAATTTAACGCAAGCTGAATTTTTCTTCACGTCATTCCAATTGCAGCTCTCTATTTAAAGATTTTACAGAACTGGTGGTTTGCATGAAACGTCGTCGTCGTACCTCTGACTGATTCAATTCAATTTGATGCAACCGAAATGTGACTACTGAGTACTGTTTCAAACACGGAACGTAATCATGCAGTCGCATCAAAATAAAATGTTCAAAGCCAAATAAACAGACAAGGGGAGGAGAAGCGGAAATGTTTTTCAACGCTGTTATATAACTTATCAGTTGCTTTTCGACACAGCAGGAATTCTACGTTTGAAATGAACCTTCAATACCGCAAGATGCGGCAAAACTATTATAATACTCATCAAATTCAATTCACCTGCTGAATTTTAACTCAACCTACTCAACTTAATGTTTTCGAAATATCATTTTTCTACTGCATCTAATCGTCTCTGAAATATAAACCTTCAGTACCGCAAGATGCGGCGGCAATACTTATCAAATTCAATAGGCCATTTGCACGATGACGTGTGATGGCGTTGGGTGACTACAACTACCAGAATGCTCTGCCAGTATTCTAGGGTTTCGGCTAAGAAGGATGACTCAAAGGGAGCCGTCCAGTCTTTTCGCGGCTTTTCCAAAATATGTCGTCAAATTTGTTTTTCCAAAAAGCTTATGTTGTGGTTATGGTATCGAAAAGATTGCTAAAATCTTGAGACTCACTGAAAATTTGGAAAAAACAAATTTGACGACATATTTTGGAAAAGCCGTGAAAGGACTGGACGCTTCCTTTTGAGTATCCCTTTTTGCCGAAACCCCAGAATAATGGCAAAGCATTCTGGTAGTTGTAGTCACCCAACGTATCGTACGTCAACGTGTAAATGGTCTATTCAATAGACCTTATTCATAAATGGTCGCCAAATTAATATTCTTTTATGTGCATATAAATTAGCCCTTATGAACTCGTTTTCATGTACAAAATTCAAAATCATTTTTTCTTCAATACGAGGTCATAAGGGCTAATTTATATGCGCATAAAAGAATTTAAAATTGGCGGTCATTTATGAATAAGGCCTATTCACCTGCTGAATTTTAACTCAACATACTCAACTTAATGTTTTCAAAACGTCGTTTTTCTACAGCATCTATAATAGTCGCTGAATTGAATTCGGAAGACAGAAGACGATATATGTTTGACTGTAGACCATGCAGGCTGAATGCATGATGGTAATCAGCAAGCTGCATAGAACTTATCAAAATATAGATTATAGTAAGGTTTGAGTACTGCCGAAATTATTGAACGTAGTTTCTAACGTTTCTCTCTGACGAAGGACCTTCGCTCGAAACGTTAGGAACTACTCAATTCAATAATTTCGGCAGTACTCATACCTTACTATATTTCGATTTGAATTTCAGCACTGCCTACGCAGCACACTACTCTTATTTCCCTGTTAAGAACTAATCAGCTCTCGATCTGCTTCTCTGTTTATTTAATTTGTTTTCAAAAACTCATTAATATTCATTAGCCAAATTGTCCAATGAGATGCGCGTATTTGATCATGTGCGAGGCTTTTATACCTGATAAAACCACTATGAATACTAATTAACATGAAATTTTATATAAAGAATACTAATGAACTTGAACTTTATATAAAATTAATTTATTATTGAGTCGGTTTTCTTTGTTCTTTCGAGGGCTTTATATCGCATAAAGCCCTTGAATAATAATTAGAAACGAAATGAAGAAAAAAACAAGGAAAATCTTTGTCCAAGGTGGAAAAAAAAGACAAAACTTTGTTGGAAAACCTCCTCAATAATAAATCTAGTCAGATAAATCCCTCGAACGTAGGGATGTATGCGATATAAAGCCCTCGGGTCTTTATATAGCATACATCCCTCGTTCTCGGGATTTATCTATTACTTGTCATCCTAATTAGCAATTCATAGAACAAGCAAACTTATCGCTACTTAGCAATCGTATTAGACGTCTTAAATTCACACTCAACAAACAATTTACTTTATTTTGACAACCAGATAATGGGCAAATAATACATAGTCAGCCAGAGCTTAATCTTCCAAAATTAATACTACAATTATTGAACACACAAGTAATAGATAACACACAACTCGCCGTTTTCTCTGCTTGCTGCACCTCTGGCTCTGGCAAAGCAATGTTACATAGCACCTCGTCAGGAACATCAAAATCAAACAAAAAGTCTAGGTCAGTTTCCTCTTCATTTCTTTACTCCATACCGAATTATACATTCGGTGGTCCTAAAAGGTTGCTCACTTTCAACTCCTGCTCCTCGCTTTTTTTTTCATACGGCAGTAACGCATTCGACCTGTGACCTGTTCGCTCTTGGATCAATTTTTCGTCTACATTGCACTGAAACAACCTTGTATAGCGCAAGTAACTCTTAAAGGGCAATAGCACTAAAAATTAAGTTTGTCTAATTTGAAAGAACTCATAAAATTGTAATAGAACATCCTTTACAACTTTTTCGTATATCTCTCTTGACGTCTGGTGTGGGGTAAAATATTTTCACATGTAGCAAAACCAGTTATATCTCTAAGTTTGTTCAGCGAAATCATTTGAAACTGTGCACATAAAAACTCCTTGCGACGCTGAACATTTCATGCTAGATATATGTAAGTGATTTTGCTCTGTATGAAAATATTTTACCCCACTCCTGACGTCAGAGACCATCTCATTTACATATCAAACAAATTGAAATATCTTGAAAACGCAGAAAGATACGAAAAAGTTGTAAAGGATCTTCTGTTACAATTTTATGAGTTATTTCAAATTAGACAAACTTAATTTTTAATGCCAATCCCCTTTAAGCAATGAGAGGTTTTCCTATATACTCAAACCAGCACTTTCGGCGCACAAGTTCGGGAGAATCTGACTTAGCGTATTCACACCCATCACCGTGTCGTAATACTCGAACACATCGGGCCTTAAATGTGGCTTGAAATAAAAAGCCTCACGCTTCTCTGTTAACTGTTTTATCTTCTCCACATATTTAGCATAACACTTCACAATGTATCGCTCGTTCCCTGTACAACACACATGCCTCACAACTCTTGGATTGTATTTAAGGTCTTTGAGACCGCCATGATAATTCTTCGAAACACTCTCGTCATACGTTACTGAGTTTGAGTTTGAATCAATACGAAAGTTACATAACCTCAACGCTCTGTGCTCTTTAGATCTCAGTCGACCAACTGATAACTTTCCGTTATAGAAATAAATTGTACTCAACAAAGACTTAGCTGTATCGTCACCGAGCAGCCTTTTCTCCCATAAAATTGTTTCGTTCTCTTCTGTTATTTCAGTTCTTTCCGCCGTCTTTGTCTTCTTGCCTACGCCGTCACTCGAAGCCTTTCTCATTTCTGCATCCAGTGCTTGACGAAACACCGTCAGTGTGAAAAGCAAAGCAAAAACCGAATGTAAATGGTTGTGTATATAACAAAAATTCCTTTAACTGAGAGGCATAAAGAAGGCATACCTCATTTCATTCTTACTCAGCAGCGAAACCGCTATACTGCCGCCATTTCCCATATTCAAATACCGTTGTATAGCGCACACCATACTGTAAAGCAGTGATGTTTTTCAGGGGGAACGCGGGGGAACGGCGTTCCCCCACTATTTTTGTCGGGGGAACGCCGTTCCCCCTGATAAAAATTACGGTGGGGTAGTGGAACACCGTTCAACACCGCACTGTTTTTGCTTTGAGTCAATGAGTGTACTCGTTTTTTAACAGGCCCGTGGCTGAGGTGGGGCAGGGCCCGCCCCCTAAAATTTGCATAGAATTTTAAAGTAGAGATACAGAAGAACCCAAAGATTCTAAAACGTCCATATATTTATTCAAAGTCCTGAAATGTGTTGTCTTTTGTGTATCTTATATGACGTTTTATAAATTAATCTGCAGAATTCTGTAAAATCTCCCCCCGAAATGCAGGAAATGTCATTTCAGGGACTTTAGATTAGGAGCATGCCCCCGGATCCCCTAGATGTTTCTCGCGCCTTTGGCACTCGGCCCCCCCTGCACTTGACCTCTCGCTACGGGCCTGTTTAACCAAGTTAGCCAACCAGCTAACCTGAGCCAGGCTTTTAGTAGTCTTTTCACATACCCATTAACGTTCACGACAGTAGCCACGCCCATTTAATTTTACGACCAGTGGCCACGCCCATTTGACTTTCGTGAGCGTTCCCCCACTTCTAAAATTTGGAAAACATCACTGCTGTAATGTGTTCTCCCCGGATATCTTTCCCCGTTTCCTTTGCAAACCTCTTGTATATAAACTTCGTAAGCCACAAATTCAGCGACTCAGCGGACATGTTAAGAATATTTGTGTCCAAACGTTGAATCTTTGCCTTGTCGAAGGTGAACGAACTGCTCTCTAAATTCCGATCTTTGTTTGCCCTTCGTTTTCCATTCATTGAATATTCTATACGTCCATTTTGTCGAATCTCGTGTTGATTTTGGAATGCAATCTTCATTAATCTTCGTTCCTCCTCTGAGTTTTTGCTGGCCGAAAACCCCTTTTTGACGGCTCATTTTCCAAACTATTCTCAGTGGGATACCTAACACATAATACCGTAGAGAGGGGAATTAAATTATTTTAACCAACCCTGGCTAACTCCTGTTAATAATGTATTAAATCCAAGGGGGTTATCAGTTTGTTTAAATTCTGTTTGCTAGTAGGATTTTTCATAATTTCACCGTTTCGCACAGGAGAAGAAGGAGCAACCCTATATTTTCATGCCCATTTTGCTCATTTTGGTTTGTCTATCCCTGTTTGTGCTATTTTACATATTCGTTATGCTTCGTAGGTCACGCTGCATGCTTGCTAGCTCTATTTCTCTTTTCTTCATACTTTGTGCAGTTTTCGCCATTCTAGCGACGAAATTTCAGTTCTGGTATTTTGTCTTATCAATTCCTGTTTTCTTTCGTTGTAGTTATGTGCCTCGCCTTTCTTTATGCGTTCCGCATTGCCGGGTTATCTCCCAGAGCAGGGCCACGGGTTCTCCATTTATTTAGTTAGGTTTCCTATTATTTTGCTGCTGTGTGACGACGTTTATCACTTCGTTCACTTAGCCTATATGGCTGTTGTTTGACGACGTTGAAGTTCGTTCAGTTTAGCCTATTTCGCTGCTGTGTGACGGCGTTTCATTTAGTTGGGTTCGGACAATTGTCGCTGCTGTGTGAGGGCGTTTAGTTTAGTTCGGTTCAGACTATTCGCTGCTGTGTGACGGCGTTTAATTTAGTTAAGTTTAGACTATTTCGCTGCTGTGTGACGGCATTTATTTTAGTTCTGTTTAGGCTATTTCACTGCTGTGTGATGGCGTTTACTTTATTAGTTATAAGTTCAGACTATTTCGCTGCTATGTGACGGCGTTTAATTTAGTTAAGTTCAGACTTTTTCGCTGCTGTGTGACGGTGTTTAATTTGGGTAGGGTCCGGACTATATTGCTGCTGTCGGACGGCCTTTAACTTAATAGAGCATCGTGCATCTAAATCGCTGCTGTGCGATGGTGTTACTTTGTCATATGCGAATAAACTGTTTGCTGTTATATGACAGCTTTACGTGTAATTTATTCCACCGTATGGCAAGATTATTACTTTAAGCATGGTTATAGTAAATTCCGTTGCTATATAGGTTGCGGTGGTTTATTTCAAGTTTGCCGGTCAGGCTATCTAGAGTTATTTCGTGCTCCAATTATGTGACGATTTTGGGATATTACATGTTTGGTTAGGTATTCCTTTTATTAGATAAGGGTGTTTTTGTGCTTGGTCGCATCATCTCGTGGGATGTTTTTCACATAATGCCGTGGGGAAGGGAATTGAGCTAATTTAATTGATCTGGCTGGCTAACTCTATTCATTAATCAAAGCCCTAGGGACTGCAGAATATGCTCCACGTGTTATGTTTTTGGCCATTTCACCATTTCGCACGGAGAAGGAACAACTTTCGCTATTATAGGATATTTGTGCCCGTGTGTTGCCAGCTGAGCCTCCCAGTTTCCTCGACCTTTGCCATGGCTCAACCTGTTCTTCCTCAACATATTGGCGTCGAAGCCGTTTTTGACTGATCTAGGCGAGGACCACTATCCAGCCGTCGGATAACGAACCACTTAACGTCAACCCACCGCCAGTGGCAGAAGATCATCTTGTCATCCAACCAGCCGTTCAACCCGACTACAACAACCACTGCCAATACACCCTGCTCCCGTTCCCCAGGTTGGTTGGGTTTGGGTATGTATCTGGTTTATTTTGTGTTGACACCGGGTTTGTTTCGTTTGTGTCCTCCCAACTTGCTTTGTTGCGGTTCTTTTATACCACTTGTGCGTGCGGACTATTTTTCCACCCTCGTTCCGCATCATAGCCCATTCTGTTTGGCTAGTTTGCATAACCTGTACTGCCTTTTAAAAAGGAAAATCGATGTTTTCATAGCGACGATTGGCCTCCCGTTTGGCCTCCCGTTTGGCCATCACGGTGTTTGCCGTTGCCATTCCTTCGCTGGGCATGTGTACACTACTTCCTATTGGATTTTCTTACTCCGGGGCCATGCAAGCCCATACACTCGTGGCGTGCTATTTTGTATATATTCGCACGTATTCATATTTTAGAATAGTTATTATTGTATCGCTGTTATTTTTCTTGTACGGCTAGACCCCGTGTTTACTGCCTTGCGGCCGGCGTTTTACCTACAAAATACGTGCTTTTTGAATCTATTTTCAGGGCTGTGAACACGTTTGATTTCTTGGTAGCCTGTTTACTGTTAGGTGATAATGCAAGCTGTGTGTGACCACGTTTGGTTTGGGGTATAGGTATATATGCTGCTGTGTGGCTGCGTTTTAATTTTATTAATGGGTAATTTGTACGCGGCTGTGTGACGGCGTTTGAATTTTATTTAGGCTTAAAGGGTATTGGCAATAAAAATTAAGTTTGTCTCATTTGAAAGAACTCGCCAAATGGTATACGAAGACCTTTTGTAATTTTTCTGTATCTTTCTTGTGTTTTGAAATATTTCGAATATTTTTTGTAATATTGGGTCTAATTAACTAGGAAATTGGTGACGTCACAAGCAGGGTAAACCTGATGAAACAGTACTCCGTGGGTGACCAAATTTCCACGGAAGGCTTTTTAAATGTTGTGGGTCAATTTAAAATGGAAATAGCGCAACAAAAAATCGAGTTTCTAGCTCATAATGTCATAAGGTTAGCAAGATTAAAATTTCACTTTACCCTGCTTATGTCGTCACATGCATAATTTTGCATATCGAAAATAATTCCAAGATGGCGGACAGCAGGCTGAGTTTGGTCGAAATATTTCCAAAACCAAAACAGATACGGAAAAATTGTAAAAGGTCTTTTACCATTTGACGAGTTCTTTCAAATGAGATAAACTTAATTTTTATTGCCAATACCCTTTAAGTACGCTGCTGGGTGACTGCGTTTGAGTTTTGTTAAGTGATTGTTTGTACGCTGCTGTGTGACTGCGTAACTGCCTTTTGAATTCTTTGTAGGTGATCACTTGTACGCTGCTGTGACTGCGTTTGAATTTTTGTTAGACGATTTGTACGCTGCTGTGTGACTGCGTTTGAATTTTTGTTAGATGATTTGTACGCTGCTGTGTGACTGCGTTTGAATTTTTGGTAGGTGATCATTTGTAGGCTGCTGTGTGACTGCGTTTGAATTTTTGTTAAATGATTTGTACGCTGCTGTGTGACTGCGTTTGAATTTTTGTTAGATGATTTGTATGCAGCTGTGTGATTGCGTTTGAATTTTTGTTAGATGATGATTTGTACGCTGCTGTGTGACTGCGTTTGAATTTCTGGTTGGTGATCATTCAGTTGTATGCTGCTGTGCGACTGCGTTTTGAATTTTGTTAAGTGAGTGTTTGTACGCTGCTGTGTGACTGCGTAACCATGCGTTTGAATTATTGCTAGGTGATCATTTGTACGCCGCTGTGACTGCGTTTGAATTTTGTGAAGTGGTTGTTTGTTAGCCTGCTTGCTGACGCTCCGTCCCAGATCCCAAATAACCAGGGAATAAGTTCTTCAGTTCTTCTTCCGGGGATTTTCCAAACGTCTATGCGTAGGCTATTGTTTGTACGCTGCTGTGTGACTGCGTAACTGCGTTTGAATTTTCGTATCTACTGCGCATGCGCTAGTAGATACATTGCTGTCGTGTGTGTAAGAGTTATAGTTAAGTTAAGTTGACAATAGAATAACTTCGGAGCCAATGATAATGCAGGGTTAAACGACAATGTACCGAATGTTAGCGGATGATGCCTTCGGAGCCAATAAAAATGCAGGGTGGCACAACAACTTACCGAGTGATAGCCGAATACTGTAGATCTGGTCGTTTTCCGAAGTGATTTTAAATTATAGCATACTTTGCCACGAATCTAATAGTTCGCGCTGAGTTGAGCGCTGAATTGGCGAATAGAAATACGATGAGAACGACAAGTTGTGTCACTATATTGTTGTGTCTATATAGTGGATTTGTATGTGTCGCTGAATGTTGATCTAAAATGCGATCAGAGCGACATTTTGTGTTAATTAATAGTGTGTTGTGAATATGTCCTCGTCGTTTTGTGAAGTGATTTTAAACTATAGCATAGTTGATGCATTAAATGAACTTGCTTTGCTAGTGTTCGCGCTGAATGATGTAAAATTCGATCAGAGCGACATGCTGTGTTTTATTATATAGTGAGTTGTGAATGTGTTCGCGCTGAGTTGAGCACTGAATGGCGATCAGAAATACGATCGGACGACGTGTTGTGTCTAAATGGTTTGTTGTGTCATTCCGTGTTTAGTAGCTAGTGTTTAGTGTATTGTGAATAGTTTGTTGTTTGTTGTTTGTCTTATCCCTAATCATAAAATGACAATTTTAGGTAAATTGGGAAAAACAGGAAACGCCGTCCCTAATCGCATGATCAACGCGCTTTTGGAATAAGTGTGGTTTACGCTACATATAACTCAAGCCGTGCCAAGTACCGTTGATTTCTGCATACAAACTTATAGCTAAGATATCTTGGCCGAGGATCTAACATGTCAACTGTACACTTGAAACATTAGTCAAAAGGCTATTCAGATTTCAGAAACATCTTGATTCGAAGCCACACAAGCTCTCGCTCTGTCTTTTCGTGCGTGGAAAGCTTGTCGTTTGAGCGAGAAAGTCGAGGCGCGTGGTTTTATTTACGCGATGCTGAACTACTAAATTGAACCGTACCGTAGCGCAGTAGATACATGCACGCTGAGCGTGCCTATTTTTTGGTAGATGATCATTTGTACGCTGCTGTGCGAACTGCGTTTGAATTTTTGTTAGAGGATGATTTATACGCTGCTAAGTGACTGCGTTTGAAGTTTTGTTGGGTGATAATTTTACGCGGCTGTTTGACAGCATTTGACCTTTTGTCCCGGTGTATGCGCCAAAGAGTTAGAATGTTTTCGTCACTACTCTGAGTTTCACGCGTAATGCGATCTTCAGGCAACTTGAAGATCAAGGTTGAAAACTTGAAAACTTGAAAACTTGAAGATTCAGGTTGCCTGAAGATCGCATTACGCGTGAAACTCAGAGTAGTGACGAAAACATTCTAACTCTTTCACATATATAATACGCTCTACCTCTAATGGTATCGAGCACTCTTGGACCATCCGCCAGCTTTGTAACATCCATGTTTAGTATATATATATAGACTACTATGGGGGCTTTCCATTTATACGGTTAGACCGGTCAGTCTGGTTAAATGGAACACGATTCGTTTGAGACCTGGGATGGTCTGACTGGAAAATTTGGTCCTAATCAAAAGCAAGTCCATTCTGGCCGGACTGATCGGTCTAACTTTGTCAATTGGAAAGCGCCCTATGTGGCATCCTTCATGCAGCTTTTGGTTGCATGGGTTATTTATCATAGGCGTGTTTAGGGTATCTTATGACATTCTAGATTCCCCGGGTTCACATCACTTTGTTATACCAGTGACTTTTACAGTTGCTGCCCTTCTGGTTAGTGGCGCGTCTAGTGGGGACGGGAGGTGCTGGCGGTCCCCAAAAAATGTTGTCGTAACATTCGGACATATCTGGCTTTGCTGGGAAATGTCGTTGGTTAACTCATTCCTGTCCGAGGGCTTCTCCAGAGGTGAATAAAATCGTCTGGCATTAGCCAGAATAAAATACTAAAGACCAATTCGGACATGAAAGAGTTAGACTAAGGATCGAAATGCACAAAAGCACCAGACTTCCATTCTAGGCGCCGCAGCCGGCAATGCGAAGATGGCGCCCTCAAAATACGAGCAATCCCTTTTAAGAGGACCGGTAATGCTTACATTCCCCTGGGATACTCGCAATTTGGTTTTTATGACATTACCTTTTCGATTTTATTTATGCCTTTGTACAAATCACTGTTCATCTTACCCTAAGACTTCCCGTCTAGATCATGTAGTTGTGTATTTCCACCAAAACATTTGCTTCCAAGCCTCCTATCCAGCATTTGGTCACCATGCATCATTTACCCAATTAGTACGCTCTATACACTGTCTATGACGGATCCGGAGTTCTCGTTTCGGGTTATTTGGTGGAGACCCTTTGTGCATGTGGGATCCCCATCTGAGGGATGGGCTACTTATTACGCTCTTAACTTTCCGGGGCTGGTTTGCGTGATCTCCATATACGCTTACATATCATGTGATCAGCCGTTTTCGGGCAAATTCACTGTAGTATAGCGAGCGAGAGAAATGCCGAGTTAATCGGGCAATCGTTGAGACGACTACCTAAGACGTCATTATTCAAAACATTTTGAAACCTACGGCAGGCGACTCCTATGTTTCTTGATAAACTCATCACCCTCTGCACCCACCTTCGACAGCGTACCTTATCCCCCACAGTCGGACCCACCGATCGCTACCTCTACAGTCGGGATCTCGCTTTCTTCTCCCTGGATTTCTACTCCGGCGATCGTGCCTCCAACCTTGGACGCGTTAAAACAAGAGATCTTAACACTTCCTGGCGAAGACGGTTTCTTATTAAAGGTATTGGCAATAAAAATTAAGTTTGTCTCATTTGGAAGAACTCGTCAAATGGTATAAGAAGACCTTTTACAATTTTTCTCTATCTTTCTTGTGTTTTGAAATATTTCGACCAAAAACAGCGTTCTGTCCGCCATCTTGTTGTAACATCGGGTCTAATTAACTAGGAAATTGTTGACGTCACAAGCAGGGTAAACCTGATGAAACTACTCCGTGGGTGACCAAATTTCCACGGAAGGCTTTTTAAATGTTGTGGGTCAATTTAAAATGGAAATAGCGCAACAAAATCGAGTTTCTATCTCTTAATGTCATAAGGTTGGCAAGATAAAAATTTCACTTTACCCTGCTTATGATGTCACATGCATATCGAAAATAATTCCAAGATGGTGGACAACACGCTGTCTTTGGTCGAAATATTTCCAAAACCAAAACAGATACGGGAAAATTGTAAAAGGTCTTCTTATACCATTTGACGAGTTCTTTCAAAAGAGACAAACTTAATTTTTATTGCCAATACCCTTTAATAACCTCCAAGATATTCTTTTCGCCTTCCCATAATTTCTTTGATTACTTTGCCTTCTGAGTATTGGAGAGTATCAATAAAATATATATGATGTATGCCTGCATTGGTAATCATTTTGTCATCCCAGAGTGGGTACGGTACACTTCAGCCATGGGCCCGGGAAAAATGATCTTAGTCCCATTCTTAATTCCCTTCCGCCCAAGGTATTGTGTGGGGAGCAGACGTACACTGGGAATATATTACTAAACCGCTTTGCCTTGGCAAAGGGTTGTGCCTATTGCTGTATATACATCAATTCGAAAATCACGTTTTTGCATGTTGAGCAATACATAGCCAATTTATGTTAATTCAAGATTTTTTTGCTTTTGTTCTCCAACGTTTGCTCTTCAACCGTGCTCTATCAGCAATCATAAAAAGAAATTTAAAAACGGTAGAATTCCCCTAATCACGTCAATGTATTGTCGTCGTTTTTAAAGTCATTCAAAACACTCGTAGTGCGCGTTTTATCAGATCTAATAAATTTTTATCAGATCTGATAAAACGCTCCTACTCGTGTTTTAAATATTACATAAATAAACCGGTACTACCCTAGTACCCTGCAGCTGAAAAATAAAACTCGTAACACATATTGACGACCAACTGACGCGGGTATTATTATGATCATTCAAAATCAAACCATAATTGGCAAATGGTAGGTTCCTTATTCATCAACTCGTTTTTTGTATCTTTAATTATACATAGTTTAATGCTACTCTGGCTAAAAAGTCTTTTGAACGTGACTTAAAAAGTTACTGTTCATGACCCAACGTTTCGACACTCGTTAGGTCATGAACAGTAACTTTAATTTTTATAAAGTTACATTCAAAAAAACTTTTAAGCCAGAGTAAAGTTAAACTATGTCTGATACTTAACTGTTACAAATGCCGTAAATATACTACTATAGGTATAGTTATTATGCTAAAGCAGGACGCAATAGTTCATTTAGCACTATATTTCTCACACTCGATTATAATAATACTAATAATTCATAATTGAAATAAAAAATTTCAAGGACACGAATAAATTTAATCAACAACTATCAAAATATTGGTTTGAAAGAGAAACAATAATACGTTCCAAAGACTTGTAAGTGTTCATTAGTTAACCTATATTTTTCAATGCAGAGAAAAGAGCTTATACTAGCAGTGATAAATGCAGTATCACACTTGAAAATCTTATTCTAATGTTAATATTCGTTGGACAAATTGACAAAGGTGTTAAATCGTCTTTCATTCATTGACTTACTTAGAACATAATTATGTTGATTTCCCATCAAAAATATTATCATGCAATATATATATGAGTAGGTGGATAGAACTCTTTATTAACATCTTTGTTTTATGAACCGACTGGATTTTAACGTTAATTGACCGATAAGTTCTCGTTTTCTCCACAAACTCTCCGTTTTATTTGGTTTTCATTCCGACCTCGCCAGTTCACGAATTAGGAAAACTCCACACTCAATACGTCTATGCAATAATTGCATTTCTAATTGGATGCCAAGTTACAAACAAGGTACTTACGACAGGGTGTACTACTTACTATACATATAACTAAGTACAAGTATAATAATTTATAAAATATAAATATTCTTATTATATAATATTTTCTCTATATCGCGTAACAGTCGCTGTCAAAACCGATTTCTACTGATCATATCTACATTCATAGTTATTGAAGTTTTTTATTTGTTTCTCAACCGCCACATGTTTATAAAAAGTTTGTCAATTCTATAATAATAATAATAATAATAATAATAATAATAATAATAATAATAATAATAATAATAATAATAATCGTCAAAACTTTATTTTAAGGGAGTTTTTTCCAACATTATTGAAGTATTTCTACAGTATTCTACCTATAATGGCCCGCTATTGTCATGTAGTTATTTGTTGCTGCATCACCCACGAAAATTAGGACAGCCTGCGCCGCAGACTTCCAAACCCGGTTTCCTGCAGCGCAGGCTGATTAAAAGCACAAAAGATACACTAAGCCGTGTTGTTTTATAGTAAAGATGATTTCAGGTTTTTACAGTCAGATATATTTTCATTTCCAGCATGTCAGTAATAAGATTTACTTGTTATGTTTTCCATTGTATGACGTCGTTGGTATTTTAATGGCGTCACAGGTCAAATAATGACGTCACAAGTAATATCGAAGTGCGTATTGCGTCCATCAGATGGCTAATGTTACAAACAGGATTGAATAATAAACAAGAACGGATGGCTAATGTTAATACAGGAATGAATAATAGAGAAATAGCTGGCTAATGTTAAAACAGGCTTGAATAATGAGCAAAAATGGCTGGCTAATGTTACAAACAAGGCTGAATACTAAGCAAAAAGCTGAGTAAAAACGTTTTTATGTAATTTTGGCGGATATCGCAGCCCAACATATAAGTGCATTGTAATAAGATTAAACTTTGAAAAATTCACACTTTTTCAAAATTAAACAGCGTGAAAAAAAGGCATTGCATGGGAGTGCAGTTCATAATAGCGACTAATTTGAATATACTTTTATGTGCATTTTAATAAGCCTTTCTAGCATCGTTTGTGTTTCTGCAATTCGAAAGAATCCTTGGTTTATAACGAGGCCAAAAATGTTCATTTAGATGCACATAAAAGAATATTTAAAGTGTCGGCCATTATGAAAGTCAGAAAGTGGTCTATTCACACTCTATTCAGTATTCACACTCGTATGATCAGCTTTTCATAAACAATGCTTTTTGTCAACTAAAAACATGTGAATTGTGTCATACACACGGGAAAATAAACCCTGCATGTTTTTTAATGAAGAAAGTATAATATTGTCAGGAAAAACTTGGTATATAGTGTTTGTGTAGACAAATATTTTAAAGTAAGGCTTAAGATTTTGCATAGTTAATACAGCCCAAAGTTAATATCGTTAAAAGATTGACGTATTTTAATTGACAACGTTTTTAAAGACGTGTTATATGTGACGAAATTATGTCAAAAGTAAACTATGTTTATCCGCGCGCGTCCTAAAAACACGAAGATTTCCTTCGTTTTAAATATTAAATGTTGTTAAGCAACTTCCAGTGTCACGTACGATATTGATGGACATTAGATAAACGCGAAATTATAGACGCACACTCACACATATAATATGACCCAGGCAGAGACGTTCATATATAAAAGATACAAAGACGTAACAAGATACACGCATAGTCAGGGACACGCATATATGAAGCATCTGTTCCACAAAAGACAACATTCAGAAGGAAAGAAACGGACAAAATCAACGAAAAAACCCATTTGAAAGTAAATATATTAGGGTAACGTTAAACTATGTCTGATTCTTCACCTTAGATAATAGTCAAAACTTTATTTTAAGTGAGTTTTTTCCTACATTATTGCAGTATTTCTACAGTATTCTACCTATAATGGTCCTCTATTGTCATGTAGTTATTTGTTGCTGCATCACCCATCACCCAAAATTAGGACAGCCTGCGCCGCAGACGTCCAAACCCGGTTTCCTGCAACGCAGGCTAGTGACACAGCGACAAACAACAATATGTTTACAAACACAGCAGCTAAATTTACTAACATGATCAACTTTATGATTTAAGGCAATAAAGAATTAAGCCACTGTTAATTTCAACAAAATTGATTAAGTATTTCACATTTCAAGATCAAAACCAGACTCGCAGCAGCTATTCTTTAAAAGATGATTTCAGGTTTTTACACTCAGATATATTTTCATTTCCAGCTGCATGTCCGTAATAAGATTTACTTGTTATGTTTTCCATTGTATGACGTCATTGGTATTTTAATGACGTCACAAGTCTAATCCAAGATGCATATTGGCTCCTTCATACTCCGCCACAGGCGTTTGTTTACGCACGGCAGTTTGACTGGAGGCGGAGCCGAGAGAAACTTTTTATGACCTTAAACATCGCTTAAAATCAGACTTGGACTTGGAACAGTAGACAGCCATTGTTCTACAATACTCAGCCATTTATCTATGGCAAAACGGTACAATGGCCAGTGCAAGCCTGCATGCTGATAAATAATTATACTTAAATTATTCAACGTTTAAATTAAGCAATGTTAATAAACAGAAAAAATGACATAATTGAACGCCATTCTAGCTTTAAAAGTTTTTTGAACGTAACTTGACAGACAAACAGTAAAAGCAGAGCGAAAGATAGAACCCGTGAAAAATTATCTCCGAATCCCTAATCCAAATCTTAAACCACCCTAAACCCAAGCAAACTACTTTTGACCGAGATCGAAGTGCGTATTGCGTCCATCAGCTGGCTAATGTTACAAACAGGGTTGAATAATAAAGAACGGATAGCTAATGTTAAAACAGGAATGAATAATATAGAAATAGCAGGCTAATGTGAAAACAAGCTTGAATAATGCGCAAAAATGGCTGGCTAATGTTACAAACAAGGCTAAATACCAAGCAAAAAGCTGAAACGGCATGAAAAAAAAAAAGGAATTGGGAGTGCAATGATGTGGTGGAAATTCCCACAAGTACTGTATTCACACTGGTATGATCTGCTTTTCAAATACAATGGTTTTTGTTAACTAAAAACATGTGAATTTGTGTCATACACACGGGAAAATAAATCTTGCATGTTTTTTAATGAAGAAACTATAATATTGTATGTCAGGAAAAACGTGGTATATATAAACTGTTTGTGTGGCTTTAAAACGTGCATAATTTAATATTAACAATCTCTAAGACAAATATTTTAAAGTAAGGTTTAAGTTTTTGCATAGTTAATATAGCCCATAGTTAATATAGTTAAAAGATTGACGTATTTTAACTGACAACGTTTTAAAAGACATGTTTATATATGACGAAATTATGTCAAAAGTAAACTATGTTTATCCGCCCGCGTCCTAAAAACACGCAGATTTCCTTCGTTTTAAATATTAAATGTTCTTAAGCAACTTCAAGTGTCGCGTACGATATTGATCGACATGCATTAGATAAACGCAAATTATAGACGCACGCTCACACATATAATATGGCCCAGGCAGAGACGTTCATATATAAAAGATACAAAGACGTAACAAGACACACGCATAGTCAGGGACATGCATATATGAAGCATCTGTTCCACAAAAGACAACATTCAGAGGAAAAGAATAACGGACAAAATCTACGCAAAAAAACATTTGCAAGTAAATATATGAGGGTAACATTAAACTATGTCTGATTCTAAAATACGTCCAAACCAGGTTTCCTGCAGCGCAGGCTGGTGACACAGCGACAAACAACAACACGTTTACAAACATTGCAGCTAAATTTACTAACATGATCAACTTTGTCATTTAAGGCAATAAAGAATTAAGACTGATAATTTCAAAAAAATTGATTAAGTATTTCACATTTCAAGGTTAAAACCAAACTCCAAAAGGAAAGACCAGACTCGCAGCCTCTATTGTTTAAAGGCTGTATGCGTATTACTGACAAACTACCACAAATTAAAACTACAAAAGATACACTAAGCCGTGTTGTTTTATAGTAAAGATGATTTCAGGATTTTACAGTCAGATATATTTTCATTTCCAGCATGTCAGTAATAAGATTTAGGGGGCGATTACATGGACCGGGCTGGACCGGTTAACCGGGCTAGCCCGCTTTATATATAAAACACATGTTGTTTTAACATTTCGATTACATGGCAAGCGGGCTAGCCCGGTTTGCCGGGATCCCGGTTGTCGCAACCGGGCTAGCCCAGTTAACCGGGATGAAAATGTCCATGTAATCGTTTTCATCCCGGCAAACCGGGCTGAAAAACTGTTGAACTCGCTTCGATACGCGTTCGTTTGCTTGACTTTGTGAATAAATAGTGCTGAAAGGAACTGAAATAGAACATCAACGTTGTTTGTGTGTTTCGTGATCATAGCGAAGACTTAATAAATTAATTAGTCTTCGTGAAAACGCTTCCCTGGGTTAGCTAAGACTTTAACAATCTTTTTATTAATGATGGGCTTACAAAATAAATAATAGACTAATTAGTGTAAAACTGAAGTAAAACTAACGTAACTTTCATACGAGTGTGCATAGGTGTACGGGCACAAATTTATAGGGGGGGGGGGGGCGGAGAACATTTTGCCCGACTGAAACGGAAATTGCCCGACTTTTCATATAAAAAAACCACTAAGTGCATGTTGTTCAATATACTTTATCTCCTACAATACACAGATATTAAATTGTTTTGATTACTTTTCCTTATTTTCATCCTATTTTTAAATTTTTTCCCTATATTTTTGCCCGACTTAGCTTGAAAATTTGCCCGACTTAGCAACATTTCCATTCGTCTGGGGGGGCAGCTGCCCCTACTGCTCCCCCGCCTCGTACACCCATGCGAGTGTGAATACTGAATAGAGTGTGAATAGACCACTTTCATAATGGCCGACACTTTAAATATTCTTTTATGTGCATCTAAATGAGTATTTATGGCCTCGTTATAAAGCAAGGATTCTTTTGAATTGCAGAAACACAAACGAGGCTAGAAAGGCTTATTAAAATGCACATAAAAGAATATTCAAATTAGTCGCTATTATGAAAGTGGTCTATATATTTGTGGACATTTCCACATCACTGCACTCCCATGCAATGCCTTTTTTTCACGCCGTTTAATTTTGAAACAGTGTGAATTTTTCAAAGTTTAATCTTATTACAATGCACTTATATGTATGGGCTGCCATATCCGCCAAAATTACATAAAAACGTTTTTACTCAACTTTTTGCTTAGTATTCAGCTTTGTTTGTAACATTAGCCAGCCATTTTTTGCTCATGTATTCAAGCCTATTTGAACATTAGCCAGCTATTTCTCTATTATTCATTCCTGTTTTAACATTAGCTATCCGTTCTTGTTTATTATTCAGCCCTGTTTGTAACATTAGCCAGCTGATGGACGCAATACGCACTTCGATATTACTTGTGACGTCATTATTTGACCTGTGACGCCATTAAAATACCAATGACGTCATACAATGGAAAACATAACAAGTTAGGGGGCGATTACATGGACCAGGCTGGCCCGGTTAACCGAGATGAGTTTACGAAAATATTACATGGAGTGGGCTAGCCCGGTAAGCCGGGATGATTTCAGGCCGAAATTCACAATTATCAAGTAAATAAGGGCATGTTTTTTAATGAAGAAAGTATAATATTGTCAGGAAAAACTTGGTATATAGTGTTTGTGTAGACAAATATTTTAAAGTAAGGCTTAAGATTTTGCATAGTTAATATGGCCCATAGTTAACATGGTTAAAAGATTGACGTATTTTAACTGACAACGTTTTTAAAGACGTGTTATATGTGACGAAATTATGTCAAAAGTAAACTATGTTTATCCGCGCGCGTCCTAAAAACACGCAGATTTCCTTCGTTTTAAATATTAAATGTTCGTAAGCAACTTCAAGTGTCACGTACGATATTGATGGACATTAGATAAACGCGAAATTATAGACGCACACTCACACATATCATATGACCCAGGCAGAGACGTTCATATATAAAAGATACAAAGACGTAACAAGATACACGCATAGTCAGGGACATGCATATATGAAGCGTCTGTTCCACAAAAGACAATGACATTCAGAAGAAAAGAATTAACGGACAAAATTAATCTACGGAAAAAAGCATTTGCAAGTAAATATATTAGGGTAACGTTAAACTATGTCTGATTCTTCACCTTAGATAATAGTCAAAACCTTATTTTAAGAGAGTTTTTCCTACATTATTGCAGTATTTCTACAGTATTCTACCTATAATGGTCCTCTATTGTCATGTAGTTATTTGTTGCTGCATCACCCACGAAAATTAGGACAGCCTGCGCCGCAGACGTCCAAACCCGGTTTCCTGCAGCGCAGGCTAGTGACACAGCGTCAAACAACAATATGTTTACAAACACTGCAGCTAAATTTACTAACATGATCAACTTTATGATTTAAGGCAATAGTGAATTAAGCCACTGATAATTTCAACGAAATTTATTAAGTATTTCACATTTCAAGATCAAAACCAGACTCGCAGCAGCTATTCCTTAAAGGCTGTACGCATATTACTGACAAACTACCACAAATTAAAACTACAAAAGATACACTAAGCCGTGTTGTTTTCCAGTTAAGATGATTTCAGGTTTTTACAGTCAGATATATTTTCATTTCCAGCTGCATCTCAGTAATAAGATTTACTTGTTATGTTTTCCATTGTATGACGCATTGGTATTTTAATGGCGTCACAGGTCATATAATGACGTCACAAGTCTAATCCAAGATGCATATTGGCTCCTTCATACTCCGCTACAGGCGTTTGTTTACGCACGGCAGTTTGACTGGAGGCGGAGAAAGAAACATTTTATGACCTTAAACATCGCTTAAAATCAGACTTGGACTGGATATTTTACCTTGTAACAGTAGACAGCCATTGTTCTACAATACTCAGCCATTGTTCTATGGCAAAACGGTACAATGGCCAGTGCAAGCCTGCATGCTGATAAATAATTATACTTAAATTATTCAACGTTTAAATTAAGCAATGAGTAATGAGTAATGAGTAATGATTTATTTAACGTCGCAAACACAGGATGTGGTCGCCCAATCATCCGAGCCAGAGGCTCATGTTAAAAGTGTACGACATAAGCTAAGACCTAACGTGTTGATTTTACGGAGGGAGGAAAACCGCAGAACCCTGCGAAAAACCCTCGAAGCACAGGAGAGACCAACTAAACTCTACTCACATGAAATTCAAGTTCGAGAACGGGGCTATTCCCAGACGGTCACCCATCCAAGTACTAACCCCGTCCAACTGGGCTTAACTACAGCGGTGAGAGGCAGCGCCCTAACAGCACACGCCACCCGTGCTTCGATAAACAGAAAAAAAATGACATAATTGAACGCTATTCTAGCTTAAAAGTTTTTTTAACGTAACTTGACAGACAAACAGCAGAAGCAGAGCGAAAGATAGAACACGTGAAAAATTAACTCAGAATCCCTAATCCAAATCTTAAACCACCCTAAACTCACGCAAACTACTTTTGGCAGATATCGAGGTGCGTATTGCGTCCATCAGCTGGCTAATGTTACAAACAGGGTTAAATAATAAACAAGAACGGATGGCTAATGTTAAAACAGGAATGTATAATAGAGAAATAGCTGGCTAATGTTAAAAAAAGCTTGAATAATGAGCAAAAATGACTGGCTATTGTTACAAACAAGGCTGAATACTAAGCAAAAAGCTGGGTAAAAACGTTTTTATGTAATTTTGGCGGATATGGCAGCCCATACATATAAGTGCATTGTAATAAGATTAAACTTTGAAAAATTCACACTGTTTCAAAATGAAACGGAATGAAAAAAAAGGCATTGAATGGAGTGCAGTGATGTAGTGGAAATTTCCACAAGTATATAGACCACTTTCACAATAGCGACTAATTTGAATATTCTTTTATGTGCATCTTAATAAGCCTTTCTAGCCTCGTTTGTGTGTCTGCAATTCAAAAGATTCCTTCCTTTATAACGAGGCCAAAAATGCTCATTTAGATGCAATAAAAGAATATTTAAAGTGTCGGCCATTATGAAAGTGGTCTATTCACACTCTATTCAGTATTCACACTCGTATGATCAGCTTTTCATAAACAATGCTTTTTTAAAACATGTGAATTGGTGTCATACACACGTGAAAAAAAACCTTGCATGTTTTTTAATGAAGAAAGTATAATATTTTCAGGAAAAACCTGGTATATAGTGTTTGTGTGGTTTTAAAACGTGCGTAATTTAATATTAACAATCTCTTAGACAAATATTTTAAAGCAAGGCTTACGTTTTTGCATAGTTAATATAGCCCATAGTTAATATGGTTAAACGATTGACGTATTTTAACTGACAACGTTTTTAAAGAGGTGTTATATGTTACTCTACTCACATGGTGAACATATGAGTAGAGTACTCACGTGTGAGTAGAGTTTAGTTGGTCTCTCCTGTGCTCCGAGGGTTTTTCACTGGGTTATCCGGTTTTCCTCCCTCTGCAAAATCAACACCATCTGGGATAGGAGTGGCGCCCACCCCTGCCTTAGGGTAGCAGTTAAACGAAAGAGGGGCCTTCGGCTCCTCCGACTGCGGTCGACCTGTATGTATGTGTGTATATGTGACGAAATTATCTCAAAAGTAAACTGTTTATCCGCGCGCGTCCTAAAAACACGAAGATTTCCTTCGTTTTAAATATTAAATAACTTCAAGCGTCACGTACGATATTGATCGACATTAGATAAACGCGAAATTATAGACGCACACTCACACATATAATATGACCCAGGCAGAGACGTTCACACGCATAGTCAGGGACATGCATATATGAAGCATTTGTTCCACAAAAGACAACATTCAGAAGAAGAAAAACGGACGAAAAAAACATTTGCAAGTAACTATATTAGGGTAACGTTAAACTATGTCTGATTCTTCACCTTAGATACTTAACTGTTACAAATGCCGTAAATATACTACTATAGGTATAGCCTGATTATGCTAAAGC
Source organism: Paragorgia papillata (assembly GCA_035771165.1). Classification (NCBI taxonomy): domain Eukaryota; kingdom Metazoa; phylum Cnidaria; class Anthozoa; order Scleralcyonacea; family Coralliidae; genus Paragorgia; species Paragorgia papillata. Next base: position 2,162,878 of record JAWNZC010000406.1, read on the forward strand.
AGGACCCTATATAGTTTATTTAGCACAATATTTCTCGCACTCGTTTATAATAATACTAATAATTCATAATTGAAATTAGAAATTTCAAGGACACGAATAAATTTAACCAACAACTATCAAAATATTGCTTTGAAAGAGAAACAATAATGTGTTCCAAAGACTTGTAAGTGTTCATTAGTTAACCTATATTTTTCAATGCAGAGAAAAGAGCTTATATTAGCAGTGATAAATGCAGTATCACACTTGAAAATCTTATTCTAATGTTAATATCCGTTGGACAAATTGACAAAGGTGATAAATCGTCTTTCATTAATTGACTTACTTAGAACATATGTTGATTTCCCATCAAAAATATTATCCTGCAATATATATATATGAGTAGGTGGATAGAACTCTTTATTAACATCTTTATTTTATGAACCGACTCGATTTTAATTTTTTTTTTAAATTTAATATGTTTCCAATGTGCTAATACATAATACAATATATATATGTACAATATTAGCATAAAAAAATGACAATAAGAGCACATTGAGGCCACTGGCAACAGAGCAAAGTCCCAATCAAGGCCAGTGACCCAAAATATAAGCAAGATTAATACAAAGATAAAAGTAGGGGGAAATAGTTGTTGTAAAATAGTTTTTGTAATTATTAGTGAGATTAAAACAATAATTAAATGTTCATAAACTATAAAGTAATATAGTATTTAACCGCAACAGAAGTTCAGTTTCAAAAAGTTCGCAACGTTCCAACATCTAAAACATGTCGACTTCCAAGTTCTATTATGAGCGGTATCAAATGTATCTCTCGTAGTTTCTTCATAATATTTACGTAATATAGATTTAAAATTTTCATATGACTTCTGGGATTGAGTGGAACTTGGTAATGTATTCCATAATCTCGCAGTTCTTACAAAAACTCTCCGTTTTATTTGGTTTTATTCCGACTATGTTTATCCGCGCGCGTCCTAAAAACACGCAGATTTCCTTCGTTTTAAATATTAAATGTTCTTAAGCAACTTCAAGTGTCACGTACGATATTGATCGACATTAGATAAACGCGAAATTATAGACGCACACTTACACATATAATATGATAAAGACGTAACAAGATACACGCATAGTCAGGGACATGAATATATGAAGCGTCTGTTCCACAAAAGACAACATTCAGAAGAAAAGAAACGGACAAAATCTACGCAAAAAAAACATTTGCAAGTAAATATATTAGGGTAACGTTAAACTACTTCTGATTCTCTACCTTAGAGGTGACAAATTGACAAAGGTGCTTAATCGTCTTTCATTCATTGACTTACTTAGAACATATGTTGATTTCCCATCAAAAATATTATCATGCAATATATATATATGAGTAGGTGCATAGAACTCTTTATTAACATCTTTGTTTTATGAACCGACTGGATTTTAACGTTAATTGACCGATAAGTTCTAGTTTTCTCCACAAACTCTCCGTTTTATTTGGTTTTATTCCGACCTCGCCAGTTCACGAATTAGGAAAACTCCACACTCAATACGTCTATGCAATAATTGCATTTCTAATTGGATGCCAAGTTTACACACAAGGTACTTACAACAGGGTATACTATACTATACATATAACTAAGTACAAGTATAATAATTTATATAATATAAATATTCTTATTATATAATATTTTCTCTATGTCGCGTAACATGCGCTGTCAAAACTGATTTCTACCGATCATATCTACATTATAGTTATAGAAGTTTTTTATTTGTTTCTCAACCGCCACATGTTTATAAAAAGTTTGTCAATTCTATAATAATAATGGAAACTTTATTAAATGTCTTTTTAGATAATATACAATTGTAAATCTCGCTTATTTAAGGTAATTTACAATCGGCTACTTGAATCAACACTAACAATATATAACTAATAACTATATATAACAACATAAAACAAATATACAGTACAATAATTTTAAAAAGTTAACTGTTCAGGATTTGTCTATTCCTTGTTTCGGCAACAGAATATGTAATAGGTGGTTCTGATTGCGATCGTCGTCATTCTATTAATACAATATTTTTGGTCAGTCTTGTCAAGACTAAGATCATTCAGCATTTCTATGAATGTAGAACATTCTGCTGCAAAGACACCAAGGCAGCTAATCGATGGGTTTACAAATTTAACTGATCTGAATTGTTCACTTTGACTTTGTTCCCTTTCTGAATTCTGAATATTTGGATTTTTTACGATCGACGTTGTTTTGAAGATTTGACTCAAAACCAACAGTCAGTTCAACAATGTAGAGGCATCCACTTGGAGTTGATAGGAGGAAGTCTGGACGGTATGTGTCACCAGTTATTATGGATGGACTTTTATAACATGGAAGATCAACATAAAGACTTGAACCACTTACGGTCTGTAGGGTCGTTGCGAGAAAGTTCAAGATAGAGTCGTGTCTCCATGTAAATCGTTCCAGGTACGACTGGCAACCTGCCACTACGTGAAGAAGAGTTTCCGGAGCCAGACAAAGAGAACAATCTGAAGTTGGTGATACACCCCATCTTGCAAGGTTTTTGCGCGTGGGAAGAGAGTTATTCATATATCGTATTGTAAAATTAAAAATATTTTTCGGGAGGTAATTGGACTGAGACGCACACCATATTTTCGTAAGCTGGGGAAAGGAGAACTTAGTAATATTGGAGAAGAAGGATCCCTGACAGGTTAAATGGTTATGAAGTTGACTTCCAGAGTTCATTGATTGCTTGGTTTGGAGATGTTTTAAGAGCTGTACGGAGAACTGTTTGGCATTGGGTGAATTTGACCAGGGGCGGCGTGGCTCTCAAATAGGGCCCGGGAAATGATATGCTAGGGGCCCACTTTTAGGGGGGGGGGGGTGTAAAATTGGGGTGTGGAAACAGCTACCAATAAAAAAGGATAACTTGTAAATGAGAATGCAGAAACTTTATCTTCATTAAGCTAAAAACCTAGAAGAAACTGTATTTAGTGTGATTACATAATGGCATGTGCGTCTCTAATATTTACTCTAATATTTCAAGCATGTGCATGTACTCTATAGCTCAATATAGATAATGGTAGATTATAAAAAGTTTAAAAATTATAGGTAAAATTATAGATTACCCGTCCACTTTTACTATTTGCATATCTGTTATGGTTAATATCATGCTCAAATTTCGGAAATTTCATCTTTTAAAATTACAATGCCCTCGTTCTACAAAAAAATCCCCGTTCAATTTGATAACAAACAACAAATACATCCAATATTCATTACCAGAAATTTGGGACAAGATGGCGTCGCGCGGGCGCATATAGGCCATTAAACATGACGGCCAAATCGTATAAGGAATAATACAGTAAAATCGTAACTTTTAAAATTTATCCTACTAGGGACATAGACTTCTCGGTTGCGGAGCTCGATTCCTGTTAAGAGTTAAGTAAGGAAACGTTATAACAAAAAATCTTCGCTTACCGAAATACACAGCCGGTTCCCAACATCGATTTATTTACGCTGCTTATTTGACTCATTCTGTTATGTAAGCCATAGTAACCCTGCTAAACATGCGATACAAATCTGCCAAATACACCACTTTCCTTGCGAACGATGCAAAGTGCGGAGCTTTCTATGTATTTAGCAATGTTCGAACTGCTAATATAACTCGTAAATATCTCCGTATCTAACAACATTGCGGTTCCCAAAGCCTTTAAACTTTCTTGGTTTTACAGTGTGTTTGAGCAATACACCAAATCGTAGTTTTATTTAGGCCCACGTGCAAATTAGTTTCCTTTTCAATTTGGGCCCCTATGCAAATTACATCGTGTCTATTAAAGCATAACGGGAAGATAACATAGGCTGGCACTATTTTTTCATGTTTTGAGTTCATTATTTTTAGACAATACGTTTAGGATTATTGTCAAGGATAATTGAGAAGCAAATTTTATCCTTTTAGAATACCTAAGCATTAAAAGGTTTCTGAAATCAGAAATGTTATGTTTACTGCGGCTGCTTCAGCCTCATGTTATAAACGAACTGCGTTTTATCCCGACTCAGATTGTATGCACAGTCGAAACTCCGATTTCGTCTATCAGCAGGAGGCCGTTATGTCTAAACGTGGAGTTGAGCTGCGAGAAGGACAAACGACGAAGCCACGGAGGTCTCTTCTCTTTCGAGCAGCCTGCAGTCATGTTTGTTTACTTTGAAAGCAGAGGCGATCTTTGTTCTTAGCAGCCGTTTGCATTTTCGCAAAATATTTACTGTATATTATTATCATGGGAGTAACCACTGGCTACGAACGTGGCCGCAAAATGTCCCAAATTTCTGGTAATGTAAAGCATCCTGGCTTGTATTTTTGTCTTTCAATGTGGTTTCAAAAGTGGACGGGTATTGAGGTATTCTATCATTTCTCCTTTAGTTTTGAAATATCCCAGTTAGTTCGAATATACAATAATACAATAAAAAATATTGTGCTGCGTAGGCCGTGTTGGAATTACAAATCGATTACATTTATTTACACAATTAATAGTCTTTTTAACTCCGTTGACGTGGATGCTAGCATATCGACAACTTTATCGAGCGAAACTCTATTTAAAATATCAGTTTCCATGCTCATCAACACAATCTCTCCAAATTTGCTTGGCTCAGAGATGATCGCAGCCTTGTCTTTATCAACTTTAACTTAGAAAACGATCTTTCACACTCGACTTGGGTGATGGCCAATGTTAAGAGAAAATGATAGACAGTGTACAACTCTGAGTACGCTGTACTGTTCAAGCTATACTGATGTAAAACTTTATAAGCACACGTAAAGCAGGACTTGCAGGTTTTCGCCTTTTCCTTGCACATCGTGAAATCGGAAACTATACCGAAGAGTGTTGCGCCCGCGGTACAACTTCGCTCAGGTCATACAAATTATATACCGTAATAACCGTATAGCGGTATATAGAAACTTAGAAATTTAAAAACGAATGAAACAATAATATATTTGCGGTTCCTATCAAGTTTTTGAGTGAATGCGCAAAAGAAAGCTGGTGTAGACCGCCGTAATGTATTTAAGAATTTGAAGTTTTCTATTTGCGCGAGCGCAGGTGGCGGTCGGCCCGAACTTAAGTGCCTAACAAAGCTTAACTCAAGCGCTTCAACATTAGATTACCCAAATTGAAAAATCAATTTAATAACTATATCAGTATATCACTAAACATACTTTAAGTCTTTAACCAATATGTAGTAATAAAGATACAAATAAATAAGTTGCCGAGCTGTTGTAAGGTAAGCCTTTAGCCATGGGCACAATTTATTATAAATTAACTGTTGAGACTGTTGTTTCATTGGCTTTGAAGAAGGACGTTAGCGGTTTCACATTCTTCGATCATTCTTTCAAATAAGAGCTTTGTTTCTTGTTCTCGTCGCTTTTGAGAACCCCCCTTTTTTTTTCTTAGGAAGAACATTCCCAGAATCACGCGTACCATGCGCTCTTTTGTCAGCCATTTACAGTCAATGACTACGGCATATTTATGGCTTCAATACGCGCAAATGCGCAATGAAATAATGTGAACTCTGTTACTCAGACCGGAAGTATATGCTTGACGGGTACCGCAGGGCTTGGGGCCCTAGCTGGCCAATAATTGGAGCCATGACTTAGCATCGTTACTCGTCAGTGAAATATAATTGGCAACCTGCAGGACCTCCAGCACTGAGCACACAGCAGTTTTAAATTTCACAACTATACACGTTTACGCGCTTTCGCACACGACCGAACGCTTTACTCCAGGGCCGTTTTACACATCATCGGGGCCCATCTTTCTTCAAATTTTTAGGGCCCACCAGCTAGAATTCTAGGGGCAAATGGGGCCCACCAGGCTAGAAATCCTTGGGGCCCACCGGGAAATTTCCCGGTCTCCCGGTGGGCCACGCCGCCCCTGAATTTGACAGATGGAGGCCAAATATTAAGACCAAATTTGTTTCTGGTTAGGTAGACAGTACTAAGTGTTCCTGACACAGGTATTTCAAGCCATTTACGAATATAACTGTTCGATATAGAATCAATGTTCTCTGAAATCCACGTTTTTGATAAAGTAGTAACAGTAAAATGCCAGGATATTTTGGATAAAACATAGCGACTGTACAAGAGGATTTTATTTTTTGGATGTAGTGGCTTGGAATCAATATCAGTCATTAGTTCGTCAATGAGGGAGGTAAGTTCAGACTTGTGTTGTTGATCGGACATATTGAAATCAAAGTATCTTCCTAAATATTGAAAATACTCGCCAATTTTGGTCGCTGGAATTAGTAATAATAATAATAATAATAATAATAATAATAATAATAATAATAATAATAATAATAATAATAATAATAATAATAATGGAAACTTTATTTATTTATGATTTACGTATACTACAATGATAAACCTCTCTTTTACAGGTAGTTTACCAATGTCTACTTGAATTAACACTCTATGGTATAAAAATATTAGTATGACATTAAAGTCGGGTCATCTCATTCTTTGTTACGTTTACAAAATATATAGTATTCATAATTATATATAGTATTAATATAGTATTCAAATATAAAGTGTTCATAATTTTCTGAGTATAGTACTTTCTACATCGTTCGTCAAATTTCAGGTCTTTCAGCATTTCAATAAAGTCTACAGCTGACTGATTAAAACTGAACTCCAAGCGAACTGATAGATAAATTTATAAATTTTACTTTTTCATAATTTTTGTGCTGTTCGTTAATAAGTTCTAGATATTTATGTCTCTTACGGCTTGCATTAGTAAGAAGATTAGATAATAATAATAATAATAATAATAATAATAATAATAATAATAATAATAATAATAATAATAATAATAATAATAAAAATAATAATAATAATAATAATAATAATAATAAGTCAAAACTTTATTTTAAGGGAGTTTTTTCCTACATTATTACAGTATTTCTACAGTATTCTACCTATAATGGTCCTCTATTGTCATGTAGTTATTTGTTGCTGCATCACCCACGAAAATTAGGACAGCCTGCGCCGCAGACGTCCAAACCCGGTTTCCTGCAGCGCAGGCTAGTGACACAGCGACAAACAACAATATGTTTACAAACACTGCAGCTAAATTTACTAACATGATCAACTTTATGATTTAAGGCAATAAAGAATTAAGCCACTGATAATTTCAACAAAATTGATTAAGTATTTCACATTTCAAGATCAAAACCAGACTCGCAACAGCTATTCTTTAAAAGAGGATTTCAGGTTTTTACACTCAGATATATTTTCATTTCCAGCTGCATGTCCGTAATAAGATTTACTTGTTATGTTTTCCATTGTATGACGTCATTGGTATTTTAATGGCGTCACAGGTCATATAATGACGTCACAAGTCTAATCCAAGATGCATATTGGCTCCTTCATACTCCGCCACAAGCGTTTGTTTACGCACGGCAGTTTGACTGGAGGCGGAGAGAGAAACTTTTTATGACCTTAAACATCGCTTAAAATCAGACTTGGACTTGGAACAGTAGACAGCCATTGTTCTACAATACTCAGCCATTTATCTATGGCAAAACGGTACAATGGCCAGTGCAAGCCTGCATGCTGATAAATAATTATACTTAAATTATTCAACGTTTAAATTAAGCAATGTTAATAAACAGAAAAAAATGACATAATTGAACGCTATTCTAGCTTTAAAAGTTTTTTGAACGTAACTTGACAGACAAACAGTAGAAGCAGAGCGAAAGATAGAACCCGTGAAAAATTATATTATCTCCGAATCCCTAATCAAAATCGTATACCACCCTAAACCCAAGCAAACTACTTTTGACCGAGATCGAAGTGCGTATTGCGTCCATCAGCTGGCTAATGTTACAAACAGGGTTGAATAATAAAGAACGGATAGCTAATGTTAAAACAGGAATGAATAATATAGAAATAGCAGGCTAATGTGAAAACAAGCTTGAATAATGCGCAAAAATGGCTGGCTAATGTTACAAACAAGGTTAAATACCAAGCAAAAAGCTGAAACGGCATGAAAAAAAAAGGAATTGGGAGTGCAATGATGTGGTGGAAATTCCCACAAGTATATTCACACTGGTATGATCTGCTTGTCATATACAATGGTTTTTGTTAACTAAAAACATGTGAATTTGTGTCACACACACGGGAAAATAAATCTTGCATGTTTTTTAATGAAGAAACTATGATATTGTATGTCAGGAAAAACGTGGTATATATAAAGTGTTTGTGTGGCTTTTAAACGTGCGTAATTTAATATTAACAATCTCTAACACGAAGATTTCTAAATCTCTAAACACGAAGATTTCCTTCGTTTTAAATATTAAATGTTCTTAAGCAACTTCAAGTGTCGCGTACGATATTGATCGACATGCATTAGATAAACGCAAATTATAGACGCACGCTCACACATATACTATGGCCCAGGCAGAGACGTTCATATATAAAAGATTCAAAGACGTAACAAGACACACGCATAGTCAGGGACATGCATATATGAAGCATCTGTTCCACAAAAGACAACATTCAGAGGAAAAGAATAACGAACAAAATCTACGCAAAAAAACATTTGCAAGTAAATATATGAGGGTAACGTTAAACTATGTCTGATTCTTCACCTTAGATGCTTAACTGTTACAAATGCCGTAAATATACTACTATGGGTATAGTTATTATGCTAAAGCAGGACGCTAGCTATATAGTTCATTTAGCACAATATTTCTCACACTCGCTTATAATAATACTAATAATTCATAATTGAAATTAGAAATTTCAAGGACACGAATAAATTTAATCAACAACTTTCAAAATATTGGTTTGAAAGAGAAACAATAATATGTTCCAAAGACTTGTAAGTGTTCATTAGTTAATCTATATTTTTCAATGCAGAGAAACTATGAGAGCTTATATTAGCAGTGATAAACGCAGTATCACACTTGAAAATCTTATTCTAATGTTAGTAATCGTTGGACAAATTGACAAAGGTGATAAATCGTCTTTCATTCATTGACTTACTTAGAACATATGTTGATTTCCCATCAAAAATATTATCCTGCAATATATATATATGAGTAGGTGGATAGAACTCTTTATTGGCATCTTTATTTTATGAACCGACTCGATTTCAATTTAATTTTTTTTTAATTTAATATGTTTCCAATGTGCTAATACATAATACAATATATATGTACAATATTCAGGGCCGTCGAGAGCCAGAACGGGCCCCGGGTCATAATTTGCGCGAGGGCCCCCTCCGATATTTTTACCAAGGTTTTACTGTGCCCCAGCGCTATGTTTTTGATAATTATTATAATATATGATATATCTTCACAGACTGCATTTTTAGCGGGCCCCTTCTGGGCCCGGGCCCCGGGTTAATTACCACGCCTACCCCCCCCTCTCGACGGTACTGACAATATTAGCATACAAAAGTGACAATAAGAGCACATTGAGGCCACTGGCAACAGAGCAAAGTCCCAATCAAGGCCAGTGACCCAAAATATAAGCAAGATTAATACAAAGATAAAAGTAGGGGGAAATAGAAACACTATTGTTGTAATTATTAGTGAGATTAAAACAATTAAATGTTCATAAACTATAAAGTAATATAGTATTTAACCGCAACAGAAGTTCAGTTTCAAAAAGTTCGCAACGTTCCAACATCTAAAACATGTCGACTTCCAAGTTCTATTATGAGCGGTATCAAATGTATCTCTCGTAGTTTCTTCATAATATTTACGTAATATAGATTTAAAATTTTCATATGACTTCTGGGATTGAGTGGAACTTGGTAATGTATTCCATAATCTCGCAGTTCTTACAAAAACTCTCCGTTTTATTTGGTTTTATTCCGACTATGTTTATCCGCGCGCGTCCTAAAAACACGCAGATTTCCTTCGTTTTAAATATTAAATGTTCTTAAGCAACTTCAAGTGTCACGTACGATATTGATCGACATTAGATAAATGTGAAATTATAGACGTACACTTACACATATAATATGACAAAGACGTAACAAGATACACGCATAGTCAGGGACATGCATATATGAAGCGTCTGTTCCACAAAAGACAATACTCAGAAGAAAAGAAACGGTCAAAATCTACGCAAAAAAAACATTTGCAAGTAAATATATTAGGGTAACGTTAAACTATGTCTGATTCTTCACCTTAGATACTTAACTGTTACAAATGCCGTAAATATACTACTATAGGTATAGTTATTATGCTAAAGCAGGACGCCATGTAGTTCATTTTGCACAATATTTCTCACACTCGTTTATAGTAATACTAATAATTCATAATTGAAATTAGAAATTTCAAGGACACCAATAAATTTAATCAACAACTTTCAAAATATTGGTTTGAAAGAGAAACAATAATATGTTCCAAAGACTTGTAAGTGTTCATTAGTTAACCTATATTTTTCAATGCAGAGAAAAGAGCTTATAATATTAGCAGTGATAAATGCCGTATCACACTTGAAAATCTTATTCTAATGTTAATATTCGTTGGACAAATTGACAAAGGTGCTAAATCGTCTTTCATTCATTGACTATACTTAGAAGATATGTTGATTTCCCATAAAAAAATATTATCATGCAATATATATATGAGTAGGTGCATAGTACTCTTTATTAACATCTTTGTTTTATGAACCGACTGGATTTTAACGTTAATTGACCGATAAGTTCTAAGTTTTCTCCACAAAATCTCAGTTTATATTTGGTTTTATTCCGACCTCGCCAGTTCACGAATTAGGAAAACTCCACACTCAATACGTCTATGCAATAATTGCATTTCTAATTGGATGCCAAGTTTACACACAAGGTACTTACGACAGGGTATACTATACTATACATATAACTAAGTACAAGTATAATAATTTATATAATATAAATATTCTTATTATATAATATTTTCTCTATGTCGCGTAACAGGCGTTGTCAAAACCGATTTCTACTGATCATATCTACATTCATAGTTATTGAAGTTTTTATTTGTTTCTCAACCGCCACATGTTTATAAAAAGTTTCTCAATTCTATAATAATAATAATAATTAATAATAATAATTAATAATAATAATAATAATAATAATAATAATAATAATGGAAAACTTTATTTATTTATGATTTACGTATACTACAATGATAAACCTCTCTTTTACAGGTAGTTTACCAATGTCTACTTGAATTAACACTCTATGGTATAAAAAATATTAGTATGACATTAAAGTCGGGTCATCTCATTTTTAAGGTCATCTCAATTTTCAACTTTATTTTAAGGGAGTATTTTTCTACATTATTGAAGTATTTCTACAGTATTCTACCTATAATGGCCCGCTATTGTCATGTAGTTATTTGTTGCTGTATCACCCACGAAAATTAGGACAGCCTGCGCCGCAGACTTCCAAACCCGGTTTCCTGCAGCGCAGGCTGATTAAAAGCACAAAAGATACACTAAGCCGTGTTGTTTTATAGTAAAGATGATTTCAGGTTTTTACAGTCAGATATATTTTCATTTCCAGCATGTCAGTAATAAGATTTACTTGTTATGTTTTCCATTGTATGACGTCGTTGCTATTTTAATGTCGTCACAGGTCAACTAATGACGTCACAAGTAATATCGAAGTGCGTTATTGCGTCCATCAGATGGCTAATGTTACAAACAGGATTGAATAATAAACAAGAACGGATGGCTAATGTTAAAACAGGAATGAATAATAGAGAAAAAGCTGGCTAATGTTAAAACAGGCTTGAATAATGAGCAAAAATGGCTGGCTAATTTTACAAACAAGGCTGAATACTAAGCAAAAAGCTGAGTTAAAAACGTTTTTATGTAATTTTGGCGAATATGGCAGCCCATACATATAAGTGCATTGTAATAAGATTAAACTTTGAAAAATTCACACTGTTTCAAAATTAAACGGCATGAAAAAAAGGCATTGCATGGGAGTGCAGTGATGTGGAAATGTCCACAAGTATATAGACCACTTTCATAATAGCGACTAATTTGAATATTCTTTAATGTGCATTTTAATAAGCCTTTCTAGCCTCCTTTGTGTTTCTGCAATTCAAAAGAATCCTTGCTTTATAACGAGGCCATAAATACTCATTTAGATGCACATAAAAGAATATTTAAAGTGTCGGCCATTATGAAAGTGGTCTATTCACACTCTATTCAGTATTCACACTCGTATGATCAGCTTTTCATAAACAATGCTTTTTGTTAACTAAAAAACATGTGAATTTGTGTCATACACAAGTGAAAATAAACCTTGCATGTTTTTTAATAAAGAAAGTATAATATTGTCAGGAAAAACTTGGTATATAGTGTTTGTGTAGACAAATATTTTAAAGCAAGGCTTAAGATTTTGCATAGTTAATATAGCCCATAGTTAATATGGTTAAAAGATTGACGTATTTTAACTGACAAACGTTTTTAAAGAGGTGTTATATGTGACGAAATTATGTCAAAAGTAAACTATGTTTATCCGCGCGCGTCCTAAAAACACGCAGATTTCCTTCGTTTTAAATATTAAATGTTCGTAAGCAACTTCAAGTGTCACGTACGATATTGATGGACATTAGATAAACGCGAAATTATAGACGCACACTCACACATATAATATGACCCAGGCAGAGACGTTCATATATAAAAAGATACAAAGACGTAACAAGATACACGCATAGTCAGGGACATGCATATATGAAGCGTCTGTTCAACAAAAGACACTGACATTCAGAAGAAAAGAATTAACCGACAAAATTAATCTACGGAAAAAAGCATTTGCAAGTAAATATATTAGGGTAACGTTAAACTATGTCTGATTCTTCACCTTAGATAATAGTCAAAACTTTATTTTAAGAGAGTTTTTCCTACATTATTGCAGTATTTCTACAGTATTCTACCTATAATGGTCCTCTATTGTCATGTAGTTATTTGTTGCTGCATCACCCACGAAAATTAGGACAGCCTGCGCCGCAGACGTCCAAACCCGGTTTCCTGCAGCGCAGGCTAGTGACACAGCGACAAACAACAATATGTTTACAAACACTGCAGCTAAATTTACTAACATGATCAACTTTATGATTTAAGGCAATAAAGAATTAAGCCACTGATAATTTCAACAAAATTGATTAAGTATTTCACATTTCAAGATCAAAACCAGACTCGCAGCAGCTATTCTTTAAAGGCTGTATGCATATTACTGACAAACTACGACAAATTAAAACTACAAAAGATACACTAAGCCGTGTTGTTTTCCAGTTAAGATGATTTCAGGTTTTTACAGTCAGATATATTTTCATTTCCAGCTGCATGTCAGTAATAAGATTTACTTGTTATGTTTTCCATTGTATGACGCATTGGTATTTTAATGGCATCACAGGTCATATAATGACGTCACAAGTCTAATCCAAGATGCATATTGGCTCCTTCATACTCCGCTACAGGCGTTTGTTTACGCACGGCAGTTTGCCTGGAGGCGGAGAAAGAAACATTTTATGACCTTAAACATCGCTTGAAATCAGACTTGGACTGGATATTTTACCTTGTAACAGTAGACAGCCATTGTTCTACAATACTCAGCCATTGTTCTATGGCAAAACGGTACAATGGCCAGTGCAAGCGTGCATGCTGATAAATAATTATACTTAAATTATTCAACGTTTAAATTAAGCAATGTTAATAAACAGAAAAAAAATGACGTAGTGGAACGCTATTCTAGCTTAACCGTTTTTTGAAGTAACTTGACAGACAAACAGCAGAAGCAGAGCGAAAGATAGAACACGTGAAAAATTATCTCCGAATCCCTAATCCAAATCTTAAACCACCCTAAACTCACGCAAACTACTTTTGGCGGATATCGAAGTGCGTATTGCGTCCACCAGCTGGATAATGTTACAAACAGAGCTGAATAATAAACAAGAACGGATGGCTAATGTTAAAACAGGAATGAATAATAGAGAAATAGCTGGCTAATGTTAAAACAGGCTTGAATAATGCGCCACAATGGCTGGCTAATGTTACAAACAAGGCTGAATACTAAGCACAAAAAGCTGAATAAAAACGTTTTTATGTAATTTTGGCGGATATGGCAGCCCATACACGTAAGTGCATTGTAATAAGATTAAACTTTGAAAAATTCACATGTTTCAAAATGAAAACGGCATGAAAAAAGGCATTGCATGTGACACAGCGACAAACAACAATATGTTTACAAACATTGCAGCTAAATTTACTAACATGATCAAACTTTGTGATTTAAGGCAATAAAGAATTAAGCCACTGATAATTTCAAACAAAATTGATTAAGTATTTGACATTTCAAGGTCAAAACCAGACTCGCAGCAGCTATTCTTTAAAGGCTGTATGCGTATTACTGACAAACTACCACAAATTAAAACTACAAAAGATACACTAAGCCGTGCTGTTTTATAGTAAAGATGATTTCAGGTTTTTACAGTCAGATATATTTTCATTTCCAGCATGTCAGTAATGTGATTTACTTGTTATGTTTTCCATTGTATGACGTTGTTGGTATTTTAATGGCGTCACAGGTCAAATAATGACGTCACAAGTGATATCGAAGTGCGTATTGCGTCCATCAGATGGCTAATGTTACAAACAGGGCTGAATAATAAACAAGAACGGATGGCTAATGCTTAAAACAGGAATGAATAATAGAGAAATAGCTGGCTAATGTTAAAACAGGCTTGAATAATGAGCAAAAATGGCTGGCTAATGTTACAAACAAGGCTGAATACTAAGCAAAAATTTGGGTAAAAACGTTTTTATGTAATTTTGGTGGATATGGCAGCCCATACATATAAGTGCATTGTAATTAAGATTAAACTTTGAAAAATTCACACTGTTTCAAAATGAAACGGCAGGGGGGAAAAAGGCATTGCGTGGAGTGCAGTGATGTAGTGGAAATTTCCACAAGTATATATAGCCCACTTTCACAATAGCGACTAATTTTAATATTCTTTTATGTGCATCTTAATAAGCCTTTCTAGCCTCGTTTGTGTGTCTGCAATTCAAAAGAATCCTTTCTTTATAACGAGGCCAAAAAGGCTCATTTAGATGCACATAAAAGAATATTTAAAGTGTCGGCCATTATGAAAGTGGTCTATTCACACTCTATTCAGTATTCACACTCGTATGATCAGCTTTTCATAAACAATGCTTTTTGTTAACTAAAAAACATGTGAATTTGTGTCATACACACGGGGAAAATAAACCTTGCATGTTTTTTAATGAAGAAAGAATAATATTGTCAGGAAAAACTTAGTGTTTGTGTGGTTTTTAAAACGTGCGTAATTTAATATTAAACAATCTCTTAGACAAATATTTTAAAGTAAGATTTAAGTTTTTGCATAGTTAATATAGCCCATAGTTAATATAGTTAAAAGATTGACGTATTTTAACTGACAACGTTTTTAAAGAGGTGTTATATGTTACTCTGCTACTCACATGGTGAACATGTGAGTAGAGTACTCACGTGTGAGTAGAGTTTAGTTGGTCTCTCCTGTGCTTCGAGGGTTTTTCACTGGGTTATCCGGTTTTCCTCCCTCCGCAAAATCAACACCATCTGGCGCCCACCCCTGCCTTAGGGTAGCAGCTAAACGAAAAAGGGGCCTTCGGCTCCTCCGACTGCGGTCGACCTGTATGTATGTGTGTATATGTGACGAAATTATGTCAAAAGTAAACTATGTTTCTCCGCGCGCGTCCTAAAAAAAAGAAGATTTGCTTCGTTTTAAATATTAAATGTTCTTAAGCAACTTCAAGTGTCGCGTACGATATTGATCAACATTAGATAAACGCAAATTATAGACGCACTCTCACACATATACTATGGCCCCGGCAGAGACGTTCACACGCATAGTCAGGGACATGCATATATGAAGCATCTGTTCCACAAAAGACAACATTCAGAAGGAAAAAAACGGATGAAAGAAAACATTTGCAAGTAAATATATTAGGGTAACGTTAAACTATGTCTGATTCTTCACCTTAGATGCTTAACTGTTACAGATGCCGTAAATATACTACTATGGGTATAGTTATTATGCTAAAGCAGGACGCCATATAGTTCATTTTGCACAATATTTCTCACACTCGCTTATAATAATACTAATAATTCATAATTGAAATTAGAAATTTCAAGGACACGAATAAATTAAATCAGCAACTTTCAAAATATTGGTTTGAAAGAGAAACAATAATATGTTCCAAAGACTTGTAAGTGTTCATTAGTTAATCTATATTTTTCAATGCAGAGAAACTAGAACTTATATTAGCAGTGATAAACGCAGTATCACACTTGAAAATCTTATTCTAATGTTAATAATTGTTGGACAAATTGACAAAGGTGATAAATCGTCTTTCATTCATTGACTTACTTAGAACATATGTTGATTTCCCATCAAAAATATTATCCTGCAATATATATATATGAGTAGGTGGATAGAACTCTTTATTGGCATCTTTATTTTATGAACCGACTCGATTTTAATTTATTTTTTTTAAATTTAATATGTTTCCAATGTGCTAATACATAATACAATATATATGTACAATATTAGCATAAAAAAGTGACAATAAGAGCACATTGAGGCCACTGGCAACAGAGCAAAGTCCCAATCAAGGCCAGTGACCCAAAATATAAGCAAGATTAATACAAAGATAAAAGTAGGGGGAAATAGAAACACTATTGTTGTAATTATTAGTGAGATTAAAACAATTAAATGTTCATAAACTATAAAGTAATATAGTATTTAACCGCAACAGAAGTTCAGTTTCAAAAAGTTCGCAACGTTCCAACATCTAAAACATGTCGACTTCCAAGTTCTATTATGAGCGGTATCAAATGTATCTCTCGTAGTTTCTTCATAATATTTACGTAATATAGATTTAAAATTTTCATATGACTTCTGGGATTGAGTGGAACTTGGTAATGTATTCCATAATCTCGCAGTTCTTACAAAAACTCTCCGTTTTATTTGGTTTTATTCCGACTATGTTTATCCGCGCGCGTCCTAAAAACACGCAGATTTCCTTCGTTTTAAATAATACTGAAATGTTCTTAACTTCAAGTGTCACGTACGATATTGATCGACATTAGATAAACGCGAAATTATAGACGCACACTTACACATATAATATGACAAAGACGTAACAAGATACACGCATAGTCAGGGATATGCATATATGAAGCATCTGTTCCAAATTAAAAGACAACATTCAGAAGAAAAGAAACGGACAAAATCTACGCAAAAAAACCCATTTGCAAGTAAATATATTAGGGTAACGTTAAACTATGTCTGATTCTTCACCTTAGATACTTAACTGTTACAAATGCCGTAAATATACTACTATAGGTATAGTTATTATGCTAAAGCAGGACGCCATGTAGTTCATTTTGCACAATATTTCTCACACTCGTTTATAGTAATACTAATAATTCATAATTGAAATTAGAAATTTCAAGGACACCAATAAATTTAATCAACAACTTTCAAAATATTGGTTTGAAAGAGAAACAATAATATGTTCCAAAGACTTGTAAGTGTTCATTAGTTAACCTATATTTTTCAATGCAGAGAAAAGAGCTTATAATATTAGCAGTGATAAATGCCGTATCACACTTGAAAATCTTATTCTAATGTTAATATTCGTTGGACAAATTGACAAAGGTGCTAAATCGTCTTTCATTCATTGACTATACTTAGAAGATATGTTGATTTCCCATAAAAAATATTATCATGCAATATATATATGAGTAGGTGCATAGTACTCTTTATTAACATCTTTGTTTTATGAACCGACTGGATTTTAACGTTAATTGACCGATAAGTTCTAAGTTTTCTCCACAAAATCTCAGTTTTATTTGGTTTTATTCCGACCTCGCCAGTTCACGAATTAGGAAAACTCCACACTCAATACGTCTATGCAATAATTGCATTTCTAATTGGATGCCAAGTTTACACACAAGGTACTTACGACAGGGTATACTATACTATACATATAACTAAGTACAAGTATAATAATTTATATAATATAAATATTCTTATTATATAATATTTTCTCTATGTCGCGTAACAGGCGTTGTCAAAACCGATTTCTACTGATCATATCTACATTCATAGTTATTGAAGTTTTTATTTGTTTCTCAACCGCCACATGTTTATAAAAAGTTTCTCAATTCTATAATAATAATAATAATAATAATAATAATAATAATAATAATAATAATAATAATAATAATAATAATAATGGAAACTTTATTTATTTATGATTTACGTATACTACAATGATAAACCTCTCTTTTACAGGTAGTTTACCAATGTCTACTTGAATTAACACTCTATGGTATAAAAATATTAGTATGACATTAAAGTCGGGTCATCTCATTTTTAAGGTCATCTCAATTTTCAACTTTATTTTAAGGGAGTATTTTTCTACATTATTGAAGTATTTCTACAGTATTCTACCTATAATGGCCCGCTATTGTCATGTAGTTATTTGTTGCTGTATCACCCACGAAAATTAGGACAGCCTGCGCCGCAGACTTCCAAACCCGGTTTCCTGCAGCGCAGGCTGATTAAAAGCACAAAAGATACACTAAGCCGTGTTGTTTTATAGTAAAGATGATTTCAGGTTTTTACAGTCAGATATATTTTCATTTCCAGCATGTCAGTAATAAGATTTACTTGTTATGTTTTCCATTGTATGACGTCGTTGCTATTTTAATGTCGTCACAGGTCAACTAATGACGTCACAAGTAATATCGAAGTGCGTATTGCGTCCATCAGATGGCTAATGTTACAAACAGGATTGAATAATAAACAAGAACGGATGGCTAATGTTAAAACAGGAATGAATAATAGAGAAAAAGCTGGCTAATGTTAAAACAGGCTTGAATAATGAGCAAAAATGGCTGGCTAATTTTACAAACAAGGCTGAATACTAAGCAAAAAGCTGAGTAAAAACGTTTTTATGTAATTTTGGCGAATATGGCAGCCCATACATATAAGTGCATTGTAATAAGATTAAACTTTGAAAAATTCACACTGTTTCAAAATTAAACGGCATGAAAAAAAGGCATTGCATGGGAGTGCAGTGATGTGGAAATGTCCACAAGTATATAGACCACTTTCATAATAGCGACTAATTTGAATATTCTTTAATGTGCATTTTAATAAGCCTTTCTAGCCTCCTTTGTGTTTCTGCAATTCAAAAGAATCCTTGCTTTATAACGAGGCCATAAATACTCATTTAGATGCACATAAAAGAATATTTAAAGTGTCGGCCATTATGAAAGTGGTCTATTCACACTCTATTCAGTATTCACACTCGTATGATCAGCTTTTCATAAACAATGCTTTTTGTTAACTAAAAACATGTGAATTTGTGTCATACACAAGTGAAAATAAACCTTGCATGTTTTTTAATAAAGAAAGTATAATATTGTCAGGAAAAACTTGGTATATAGTGTTTGTGTAGACAAATATTTTAAAGCAAGGCTTAAGATTTTGCATAGTTAATATAGCCCATAGTTAATATGGTTAAAAGATTGACGTATTTTAACTGACAACGTTTTTAAAGAGGTGTTATATGTGACGAAATTATGTCAAAAGTAAACTATGTTTATCCGCGCGCGTCCTAAAAACACGCAGATTTCCTTCGTTTTAAATATTAAATGTTCGTAAGCAACTTCAAGTGTCACGTACGATATTGATGGACATTAGATAAACGCGAAATTATAGACGCACACTCACACATATAATATGACCCAGGCAGAGACGTTCATATATAAAAGATACAAAGACGTAACAAGATACACGCATAGTCAGGGACATGCATATATGAAGCGTCTGTTCAACAAAAGACACTGACATTCAGAAGAAAAGAATTAACCGACAAAATTAATCTACGGAAAAAAGCATTTGCAAGTAAATATATTAGGGTAACGTTAAACTATGTCTGATTCTTCACCTTAGATAATAGTCAAAACTTTATTTTAAGAGAGTTTTTCCTACATTATTGCAGTATTTCTACAGTATTCTACCTATAATGGTCCTCTATTGTCATGTAGTTATTTGTTGCTGCATCACCCACGAAAATTAGGACAGCCTGCGCCGCAGACGTCCAAACCCGGTTTCCTGCAGCGCAGGCTAGTGACACAGCGACAAACAACAATATGTTTACAAACACTGCAGCTAAATTTACTAACATGATCAACTTTATGATTTAAGGCAATAAAGAATTAAGCCACTGATAATTTCAACAAAATTGATTAAGTATTTCACATTTCAAGATCAAAACCAGACTCGCAGCAGCTATTCTTTAAAGGCTGTATGCATATTACTGACAAACTACGACAAATTAAAACTACAAAAGATACACTAAGCCGTGTTGTTTTCCAGTTAAGATGATTTCAGGTTTTTACAGTCAGATATATTTTCATTTCCAGCTGCATGTCAGTAATAAGATTTACTTGTTATGTTTTCCATTGTATGACGCATTGGTATTTTAATGGCATCACAGGTCATATAATGACGTCACAAGTCTAATCCAAGATGCATATTGGCTCCTTCATACTCCGCTACAGGCGTTTGTTTACGCACGGCAGTTTGCCTGGAGGCGGAGAAAGAAACATTTTATGACCTTAAACATCGCTTGAAATCAGACTTGGACTGGATATTTTACCTTGTAACAGTAGACAGCCATTGTTCTACAATACTCAGCCATTGTTCTACAATACTCAGCCATTGTTCTATGGCAAAACGGTACAATGGCCAGTGCAAGCGTGCATGCTGATAAATAATTATACTTAAATTATTCAACGTTTAAATTAAGCAATGTTAATAAACAGAAAAAAAATGACGTAGTGGAACGCTATTCTAGCTTAACCGTTTTTTGAACGTAACTTGACAGACAAACAGCAGAAGCAGAGCGAAAGATAGAACACGTGAAAAATTATCTCCGAATCCCTAATCCAAATCTTAAACCACCCTAAACTCACGCAAACTACTTTTGGCGGATATCGAAGTGCGTATTGCGTCCACCAGCTGGATAATGTTACAAACAGAGCTGAATAATAAACAAGAACGGATGGCTAATGTTAAAACAGGAATGAATAATAGAGAAATAGCTGGCTAATGTTAAAACAGGCTTGAATAATGCGCCACAATGGCTGGCTAATGTTACAAACAAGGCTGAATACTAAGCAAAAAGCTGAATAAAAACGTTTTTATGTAATTTTGGCGGATATGGCAGCCCATACACGTAAGTGCATTGTAATAAGATTAAACTTTGAAAAATTCACATGTTTCAAAATGAAACGGCATGAAAAAAGGCATTGCATGTGACACAGCGACAAACAACAATATGTTTACAAACATTGCAGCTAAATTTACTAACATGATCAACTTTGTGATTTAAGGCAATAAAGAATTAAGCCACTGATAATTTCAACAAAATTGATTAAGTATTTGACATTTCAAGGTCAAAACCAGACTCGCAGCAGCTATTCTTTAAAGGCTGTATGCGTATTACTGACAAACTACCACAAATTAAAACTACTAAAGATACACTAAGCCGTGCTGTTTTATAGTAAAGATGATTTCAGGTTTTTACAGTCAGATATATTTTCATTTCCAGCATGTCAGTAATGTGATTTACTTGTTATGTTTTCCATTGTATGACGTTGTTGGTATTTTAATGGCGTCACAGGTCAAATAATGACGTCACAAGTGATATCGAAGTGCGTATTGCGTCCATCAGATGGCTAATGTTACAAACAGGGCTGAATAATAAACAAGAACGGATGGCTAATGCTAAAACAGGAATGAATAATAGAGAAATAGCTGGCTAATGTTAAAACAGGCTTGAATAATGAGCAAAAATGGCTGGCTAATGTTACAAACAAGGCTGAATACTAAGCAAAAATTTGGGTAAAAACGTTTTTATGTAATTTTGGTGGATATGGCAGCCCATACATATAAGTGCATTGTAATAAGATTAAACTTTGAAAAATTCACACTGTTTCAAAATGAAACGGCAGGGGGGAAAAAGGCATTGCGTGGAGTGCAGTGATGTAGTGGAAATTTCCACAAGTATATATAGCCCACTTTCACAATAGCGACTAATTTTAATATTCTTTTATGTGCATCTTAATAAGCCTTTCTAGCCTCGTTTGTGTGTCTGCAATTCAAAAGAATCCTTTCTTTATAACGAGGCCAAAAAGGCTCATTTAGATGCACATAAAAGAATATTTAAAGTGTCGGCCATTATGAAAGTGGTCTATTCACACTCTATTCAGTATTCACACTCGTATGATCAGCTTTTCATAAACAATGCTTTTTGTTAACTAAAAACATGTGAATTTGTGTCATACACACGGGAAAATAAACCTTGCATGTTTTTTAATGAAGAAAGAATAATATTGTCAGGAAAAACTTAGTGTTTGTGTGGTTTTAAAACGTGCGTAATTTAATATTAACAATCTCTTAGACAAATATTTTAAAGTAAGATTTAAGTTTTTGCATAGTTAATATAGCCCATAGTTAATATAGTTAAAAGATTGACGTATTTTAACTGACAACGTTTTTAAAGAGGTGTTATATGTTACTCTGCTACTCACATGGTGAACATGTGAGTAGAGTACTCACGTGTGAGTAGAGTTTAGTTGGTCTCTCCTGTGCTTCGAGGGTTTTTCACTGGGTTATCCGGTTTTCCTCCCTCCGCAAAATCAACACCATCTGGCGCCCACCCCTGCCTTAGGGTAGCAGCTAAACGAAAAAGGGGCCTTCGGCTCCTCCGACTGCGGTCGACCTGTATGTATGTGTGTATATGTGACGAAATTATGTCAAAAGTAAACTATGTTTCTCCGCGCGCGTCCTAAAAAAAAGAAGATTTGCTTCGTTTTAAATATTAAATGTTCTTAAGCAACTTCAAGCGTCACGTACGATATTGATCAACATTAGATAAACGCGAAATTATAGACGCACTCTCACACATATAATATGACCCCGGCAGAAACGTTCACACGCATAGTCAGGGACATGCATATATGAAGCGTCTGTTCCACAAAAGACAACATTCAGAAGGAAAAAAACGGATGAAAGAAAACATTTGCAAGTAACTATATTAGGGTAACGTTAAACTATGTCTGATTCTTCACCTTAGATACTTAACTGTTACAAATGCCGTAAATATACTACTATAGGTATAGTTATTATGCTAAAGCAGGACGCCATATAGTTCATTTTGCAGAATATTTCTCACAAATTTCAAGGACACGAATAAATTAAACCAGCAACTATCAAAATATTGGTTTGAAAGAGAAACAATAATGTGTTCGAAAGACTTGTAAGTGTTCATTAGTTAACCTATATTTTTCAATGCAGAGAAAAGAACTTATATTAGCAGTGATAAATGCAGTATCACACTTGAAAATCTTATTCCAATGTTAATATTTGTTGGACAAATTGACAAAGGTGATAAATCGTCTTTCATTAATTGACTTACTTAGAACATATGTTGATTTCCCATCAAAAATATTATCCTGCAATATATATATATGAGTAGGTGGATAGAACTCTTTATTAACATCTTTATTTTAGGAACCGACTCGATTTTAATTTATTTTTTTTAAATTTAATATGTTTCCAATGTGCTAATACATAATACAATATATATGTACAATATTAGCATAAAAAAATGACAATAAGAGCACATTGAGGCCACTGGCAACAGAGCAAAGTCCCAATCAAGGCCAGTGACCCAAAATATAAGCAAGATTAATACAAAGATAAAAGTAGGGGAAAATAGAAACACTATTGTTGTAATTATTAGTGAGATTAAAACAATAATTAAATGTTCATAAACTAAAAAGTAATATAGTATTTAACCGCAACAGAAGTTCAGTTTCAAAAAGTTCGCAACGTTCCAACATCTAAAACATGTCGACTTCCAAGTTCTATTATGAGCGGTATCAAATGTATCTCTCGTAGTTTCTTCATAATATTTACGTAATATAGATTTAAAATTTTCATATGACTTCTGGGATTGAGTGGAACTTGGTAATGTATTCCATAATCTCGCAGTTCTTACAAAAACTCTCCGTTTTATTTGGTTTTATTCCGACTATGTTTATCCGCGCGCGTCCTAAAAACACGCAGATTTCCTTCGTTTTAAATAATACTGAAATGTTCTTAACTTCAAGTGTCACGTACGATATTGATCGACATTAGATAAACGCGAAATTATAGACGCACACTTACACATATAATATGACAAAGACGTAACAAGATACACGCATAGTCAGGGATATGCATATATGAAGCATCTGTTCCAAATTAAAAGACAACATTCAGAAGAAAAGAAACGGACAAAATCTACGCAAAAAAACCCATTTGCAAGTAAATATATTAGGGTAACGTTAAACTATGTCTGATTCTTCACCTTAGATACTTAACTGTTACAAATGCCGTAAATATACTACTGTGGGTATAGTTATTATGCTAAAGTAGGACGCCATATAGTTCATTTTGTACAACAGTATTTCTCACACTCGTTTATAATAATACTAATAATTCATAATTGAAATTAGAAATTTCAAGGACACGAATAAATTTAACCAACAACTATCAAAATATTGGTTTGAAAGAGAAACAATAATATGTTCCAAAGACTTGGAAGTGTTCATGAGTTAACCTATATTTTTCAATGCAGAGAAAAGAGCTTATATTAGCAGTGGTAAATGCAGTATCACACTTGAAAATCTTATTCTAATGTTAATATTCGTTGGACAAATTGACAAAGGTGCTAAATCGTCTTTCATTCATTGACTATACTTAGAAGATATGTTGATTTCCCATAAAAAATATTATCATGCAATATATATATGAGTAGGTGCATAGTACTCTTTATTAACATCTTTGTTTTATGAACCGACTGGATTTTAACGTTAATTGACCGATAAGTTCTAAGTTTTCTCCACAAACTCTCAGTTTTATTTGGTTTTATTCCGACCTCGCCAGTTCACGAATTAGGAAAACTCCACACTCAATACGTCTATGCAATAATTGCATTTCTAATTGGATGCCAAGTTTACACACAAGGTACTTACGACAGGGTATATTATACTATACATATAACTAAGTACAAGTATAATAATTTATATAATATAAATATTCTTATTATATAATATTTTCTCTATGTCGCGTAACATGCGCTGTCAAAACTGATTTCTACCGATCATATCTACATTCATAGTTATAGAAGTTTTTTATTTGTTTCTCAACCGCCACATGTTAATAATAACAATAACAATAACAATAATAATAATAATAATAATAATAATAATAATGGAAACTTTATTTATTTATGATTTACGTATACTACAATGATAAACCTCTCTTTTACAGGTAGTTTACCAATGTCTACTTGAATTAACACTATATGGTATAAAAATATTAGTATGACATTAAAGTCGGGTCATCTCATTCCTTGTTACGTTTACAAAATATATAGTAAGAAGTCCTTATGCAAGTGTTCATAATTTTCTGAGTATAGTAATTTCTACATCGTTCGTCAAATTTCAGGTCTTTCAGCATTTCAATAAAGTCTACAGCTGACTGATTAAAAACTCCAAGCGAACTGATAGATAAATTTATAAATTTTACTTTTTCATAATTTTTGTGCTGTTCGTTAATAAGTTCTAGATATTTATGTCTCTTACGGGTTGCGCATTTTTTGACGTGAGGGTGTTTCATTCAAACGCGCCAAGCTATCGCAACACAAGCATTACTGCTTTATTCCGAAGATAGGAACAAGCAAAGAAGAGAGAATACGGCGATAGGATTAGAGAAGTCGAGCATGCCTCCTTTACACCTTTGGTTTTTGCAACAACAGGAGGACTCAGCAAAGAAACAACGATAGCATACAAACGGTTAGCCGAACTATTGGCCATGAAACGAAAAACGGAAAACGGCACTACTCTAGCCTGGATGCGATGCTCCCTCTCATTTGCTCTACTTAGGTCCGCTATTTCATGTATCAGAGGCTCGGGAGCATCATCACATCGAAGTCCGAATACGAACACGAACATTGAACTTAGTATTGTAGAAAGTCGATTATCTTATACGTAAATTTTTAATTAAATATTTATTTATTTATTTATTTATTTATTTTTATTTTTTTTTGTCTTTTTTCTTTCTATTTATTTTTAAAATGTAATATTAGTGTAACTATAATTATATATATATATATATATATATATATATAACAGTTAGCGTAAGAAGATTAGATAATAATAATAATAATAATAATGTAAACTTTATTTATTGATCATTAAACGTATAAATTACAATGATAAACCTCGCTTTTACAGGTAGTTTACCACTGACTATTTGAACTGATGCTACATGAGAATATAAATCTTAGAATGTCATTAGTTTCGAGTTATTCCATTCTTTGTTACGTCGACAAAATACATAATACGAGGTTCTTATTGATATGTTGATGATTTTCTTTACTATATACTTTCTACAGGGAGTGTCGAATTTAAAGTCTTTTAGCATTTCAATGAAATCCATTGATGACTGTCCAAAAATTCCAAGTGCACTCAGAGATAGATTTATGAACTTAACCTTTTCATAGTTTCTTTGTTTTTCGTTAACTAAATCGAGATATTTGTGTTTCTTACGGGTGGCGTTGCGGTGAAGATTGGACTCAAATCCGACGGTGAGCTCAAGGATGTAAAGATATTTGTTTTCAATGGTTAAAAGAAGGTCAGGACGCAACTCATCTCCCGTGAGAACTGAGGGGCTGTTGAAGCCAGGGAGGTCAACATAAAGAGTGGAATGTTGTACAGATTGAAGTGTGTATGCAATGAAATTAAGAACGGAGTCATGACGCCATGTGAATCGACCTTCTTCCAGGTACGTTTTGCATCCAGCGACAACGTGGAGTAAGGTTTCAGGTGTCGAGCAGAAAAAAACAATCAGATGTTGAAGAGATTCCCCATTTCGATAAATTTTTGCGTGTCGGGAGTGTGTTGTTGATATGTATCGAATGGTGAAGTTGAAGATGTTCTTGGGGAGGTTGCGTTGGACGGAAGACCATATGGAGTTGAACGTGGATGTAGAATGTTCAATGATATTTGAAAAGAAAGAACCTTGTGAAATGAGGTGATTTTGAAGCCTGTCTTCGTGCTCTTTTCTGACGGCTTTCAAAACATCTTTAGCATGTTTTTGTATGTGTCGTATTGCACATTTTTGTTGTTGCTCGTGTCCTTCCATAGATTTCTGATATCTTCATTTGGCGAAGATTTTAGAGCGCATCGAGAGACGGTTTGACATTGGATAAATTTGGTTGAAGGAAGAATGATGTTTAAAAAAAGAGGGAGCAGAACGTTGCTGAGTGTTCCAGAAATAGGCAGTTCAAGCCATTTTCGGATATATTTTGACGCGGTATTGTCTAGTTGTTCGCAGACCCAGGTTTTCGATATATCAGAAACAGTGAAGTGCCAGGAAATCTTCGCCGAAGTAAATAGCGATTGTACAAAATAATTTTGTTTTTGGGGTGTAAAGGTAAGATATCAATTTCGTTCATTATGTTGTTAATCATGTCGTAAAGTTCTAATTTGTGTAATAATAATAATGGAAACTTTATTAAATGTTTTTTCTTTTCTACATATACAATTATAAATCTCGCTTATTAAGGTAATTTACAATTGGCTACTTGAATCACAACTAATAATATATAATAACAACTAATGACTATATAATAAAACATGCAAATTTATATACAAATATTTCAAAAAGCTAATAATTCGGGATTTCCCCATTCCTTATTTCGGCAGCAGAAAATGTAATACGTAGTTCTGATGGCAATAGTCATCATTTTCCTTACGCAGTACATTTGGTGCTTGTTATCAAGACCAACCTTATCTAGCATATCTAAAAAAGTAGAACACTCATTCGCAAAAACACCTAGGCAGCTCATGGAGAGATTTATAAATTTCACATCATTAAAATGTTCACTTTGCTGTTTTACTAGTTCACTATATAATAATAATAATAATAATAATAATAATAATAATAATAATAATAATAATAATAATAATAATAATAATAATAATAGTCAAAACTTTATTTTAAGGGAGTTTTTTCCTACATTATTACAGTATTTCTACAGTATTCTACCTATAATGGTCCTCTATTGTCATGTAGTTATTTGTTGCTGTATCACCCACGAAAATTAGGACACTGAGCCGCAGACGTCCAAACCCGGTTTCCTGCAGCGCAGGCTAGTGACACAGCGACAAACAACAACATGTTTACAAACATTGCAGCTAAATTTACTAACATGATCAACTTTGTCATTTAAGGCAATAAAGAATTAAGACTGATAATTTCAAAAAAATTGATTAAGTATTTCACGTTGCAAGGTTAAAACCAAACTCCAAAAGGAAAGACCAGACTCGCAGCC
Source organism: Paragorgia papillata (assembly GCA_035771165.1). Classification (NCBI taxonomy): domain Eukaryota; kingdom Metazoa; phylum Cnidaria; class Anthozoa; order Scleralcyonacea; family Coralliidae; genus Paragorgia; species Paragorgia papillata. Next base: position 2,191,398 of record JAWNZC010000406.1, read on the forward strand.
TCTGTTATTTAAAGGCTGTATGCGTATTACTGACAAACTACCACAAATTAAAACTACAAAAGATACACTAAGCCGTGTTGTTTTATAGTAAATGTAGTATAAGTTTAAACAACTGTGTCACGTTTATACACAAGTTGTCGTTGACTTGTTGTAACTCGCACGCCATTTGACGTGAGGTTGGGTTGACAGTTGACTTTGAGACGAGTTCGTTGACTTGAGTCGCGTTTTCTTATATAATACAATTTAAGCCTTTACTTACAATAAAGTTGATTATTCTACAGTAAAGATGATTTCAGGTTTTCACAGTCAGATATATTTTCATTTCCAGCATGTCAGTAATAAGATTTAGGGGGCGATTACATGGACCGGGCTGGCCCGGTTAACCGGGCTAGCTCGGTTAACCGGGTTAGCCCGCTTTATATATAAAACACATGTTGTTTTTAGCAAGCCCGCTCCATGTAATCTTTCCGTAAACTCATCTCGGTTAACCGGGCGAGCCCGATCCATGTAATCGCCCCCTAACTTGTTATGTTTTCCATTGTATGACGTTGTTGGTATTTTAATGGCGTCACAGGTCAAATAATGACGTCACAAGTGATATCGAAGTGCGTATTGCGTCCATCAGCTGGCTAATGTTACAAACAGGGCTGAATAATAAACAAGAATGGATGGCTAATGTTAAAACAGGAATGAATAATAGAGAAATAGCTGGCAGGCTTGAATACATGAGCAAAAAATGGCTGGCTAATGTTACAAACAAGGCTGAATACTAAGCAAAAAGCTGAGTAAAAACGTTTTTATGTAATTTTGGCGGATATGGCAGCCCATACATATAAGTGCATTGTAATAAGATTAAACTTTGAAAAATTCACACTGTTTCAAAATTAAACGGCATGAAAAAAGGCATTGCATGGGAGTGCAGTGATGTGGAAATGTCTACAAATATATAGACCACTTTCATAATAGCGACTAATTTGAATATTCTTTAATGTGCATTTTAATAAGCCTTTCTAGCCTCGTTTGTGTTTCTGCAATTCAAAAGAATCCTTGCTTTATAACGAGGCCAAAAATACTCATTTAGATGCACATAAAAGAATATTTAAAGTGTCGGCCATTATGAAAGTGGTCTATTCACACTCTATTCAGTATTCGCACTCGTATGATCAGCTTTTCATGAACAATGCTTTTTGTTAACTAAAAACATGTGAATTTGTGTCATACACAAGTGAAAATAAACCCTGCATGTTTTTTAATGAAGAAAATATAATATTGTCAGGAAAAACTTGGTATATAGTGTTTGTGTAGACAAATATTTTAAAGTAAGGCTTAAGATTTTGCATAGTTAATATAGCCCATAGTTAATATGGTTAAAAGATTGACGTATTTTAACTGGCAACGTTTTTAAAGACGTGTTATATGTGACGAAATTATGTCAAAAGTAAACTATGTTTATCCGCGCGCGTCCTAAAAACACGAAGATTTCCTTCGTTTTAAATATTAAATGTACTTAAGCAACTCAAGTGTCACGTACGATATTGATGGACATTAGATAAACGCGAAATTATAGACGCACACTCACATATATAATATGACCCAGGCAGAGACGTTCATATATAAAAGATACAAAGACGTAACAAGATACACCCATAGTCGTCAGGGACATGCATATATGAAGCGTCTGTTCCACAAAAGACAACATTCAGAAGAAAAGAAACGGACAAAATCTACGAAAAAAACATTTGCAAGTAAATATATTAGGGTAACGTTAAACTATGTCTGATTCTTCACCTTAGATAATAGTCAAAACTTTATTTTAAGAGAGTTTTTTCCTACATTATTGCAGTATTTCTACAGTATTCTACCTATAATGGTCCTCTATTGTCATGTAGTTATTTGTTGCTGCATCACCAACGAAAATTAGGACAAACTGCGCCGCAGACGTCCAAACCCGGTTTCCTGCAGCGCAGGCTAGTGACACAGCGACAAACAACAATATGTTTACAAACACTGCAGCTAAATTTACTAACATGATCAACTTTATGATTTAAGGCAATAAAGAATTAAGCCACTGATAATTTCAACAAAATTGATTAAGTATTTCACATTTCAACTGAGATCAAAACCAGACTCGCAGCAGCTATTCTTTAAAGGCTGTATGCATATTACTGACAAACTACCACAAATTTAAACAACAAAAGATACACTAAGCCGTGTTCTTTTGTAGTTAAGATGATTTCAAGTTTTTACAGTCAGATATATTTTCATTTCCAGCTGCATGTCAGTAATACAGCCATTTGCGTTCAAGCGCAAACCGCAAACTTTTTCTCGCGATTTTTTTTACGTTTAGAACCAGCCGTTTACCGTTAAAAGCGGGCATGTTTTAACCGCCAAATTAACACAATGCCTGCGCCAAAAGTATCGGTTATGTGGGCGTAACTGTCATGTTTTGATAAGCCTGAAGATACGTTTCAACGTTTCAGAGATGTGAATGCACGTTCGAATTGTGGGTTTGCGTAAAGACTATGGCTGAAAATGCTAGTTTAATATGAGTTTCGGGGAATTAAAAGTATCTTTGTCACTAGAGAACCGCAGTGAATTAATTTCTGTCAGATATCGACGTGGAATTTCCCATTTCAAGCAAACATTCGTTATTTGTTATTTTCGATTTCCGAAATCGATGCGACGCTCAATTTGGATAAGTTCTAGATCATTTGTCAGTTAACCCCACCTATTCGATACGCCGCTTCAGTATATTATTCGCAGTACGTTCCATACCTAACTTCAAGGTATAAATAAAAACACAGAAATGCTAAGGCTTGCCGATAAGCGAGATAATTTTGAATGAATATAGCCAGTATCTCTATCGCTGCCTTCCGGCTTCCGTAAGAATTATTTTAATTCTTCTCTTGAAATCTTCTTGTAGGGTTTCCAGAATAATACAGTATAAACGACCAAATTTGTTTAGATTCATTATCAACACAACGTGCAAACGTACATTCGCAAACGTTGAAACGTATCTTCAGGCTTATCAAAACATGACAGTTACGCCCACACAACGGATACTTTTGGCGCTGGCATTGTGTTAATTTGGCGGTTAAAACATGCCCGCTTTTAACGGTAAACGGCTGGTTCTAAACGTAAACAAACGCGATAAAATGTTTGCGGTTTGCGCTTGAACGCAAATGGCTGTAAGATTTACTTGTTATGTTTACCTTTGTATGACGCATTGGTATTTTAATGGCATCACAGGTCATATAATGACGTCACAAGTCTACTCCGCCACAGGCGTTTGTTTACGCACGGCAGTTTAACTGGAGGCGGAGAAAGAAACTTTTTATGACCTTAAACATCGCTTAAAATCAGACTTGGACTGGATATTTTACCTTGTAACAGTAGACAGCCATCGTTCTACAATACTCAGCCATTGTTCTATGGCAAAACGGTACAATGGCCAGTGCAAGCGTGCATGCTGATAAATAATTATACTTAAATTATTCAACGTTTAAATTAAGCAATGTTAATAAACAGAAAAAAATGACGTAGTGGAACGCTATTCTAGCTTAAAAGTTTTTTGAACGTAACTTGACAGACAAGCAGCAGAAGCAGAGCGAAAGATAGAACACGTGAAAAATTATCTCCGAATCCCTAATCCAAATCTTAAACCACCCTAAACCCATGCAAACTACTTTTGGCGGATATCGAAGTGCGTATTGCGTCCACCAGCTGGCTAATGTTACAAACAGGGTTGAATAATAAACAAGAACGGATGGCTAATGTTAAAACAGGAATGAATAATAGAGAAATAGCTGGCTAATGTTAAAACATGCTTGAATAATGAGCAAAATTGGCTGGCTATTGTTACAAACAAGGCTGAATACTAAGCAAAAAGCTGGCTAAAAACGTTTTTATGTAATTGTGGCGGATATGGCACCCCATACGTATAAGTGCATTGTAATAAGATTAAACTTTGAAGAATTCACACTGATTCAAAATGAAACGGCATGAAAAAAAAAGGCATTGCATGGGAGTGCAGTGATGTAGTGGAAATTCCCACAAGTATATTCAAACTCTATTCACACTCGTATGGTCAGCTTTTCATTAACATTGCTTTTTGTTAACTAAAAACCATGTGAATTTGTGTCATACCCACAGGAAAATAAACCTTGCATGTTTTTTAATGAAGAAACTATTATATTGTCAGGAAAAACTTGGTATATATATATAGTGTTTGTGTTGCTTTAAAACGTGCGTTAATTTAATATTACTACAATCCCTTATGCTAGTGCAGTGCTATATATGACCACTGAGCTAGACAAATATTTGTAAGTAAATATATTACTAGCTAGGTAACTAAAGAGTTGTTGACATATGGGACTATTAAAGAGAAATGCAATATACTCTATATAGGCTTGTTGAGTCGGACTGTACTATACAGCAATGCTACAGTCAGAGTCTAGGTCAATGTACTTTAATCAGTATTACACATTTTTTTGTGCTGTGTATGCTTTCTTACACCCGTATTGTATTAATTCATATTAACAAGAGAACAAGGTCTCTGAAATAAGGGTTGCATGACGACAGTTGTGTCCATCAGTCACTACTTGTCTTCACCTACCCCAGTTAGAATTTTTTTAGATGAACGTGAAAGAACTAGGTGCTTATTTATACTTACTTATATATATATATATATATATATATATATATATATATATATATATATATATATATATATGAAAAGGTTTTAGGTATCATGCCATAAAATATCTTTATTGACTCCCAGACGTTTCACCGATCAAGGCTTCTTCAATGGGAAATACTTATATTAGCATTCGGGATAAAACGTAGTTTTTTTTATAACATGAGGCTGAAGCAACCGTATTGAACATAACATTTCTGATTTCAGAAACTTTTTAATGTTTAGGTATTCTATAAGGATAAAATTTGCTTATCGATTATCCTTGACAATAATCCTAAACGTAGTGTCTAAAAATAACGAACTCAAAACATGGAAAAACAGTCCCAGCCTATGTTATCTTCCCGTTGTCCTTTAATAGACATACACGATGTAATTTGCATAGGCGCCCAAATTGAATAGGAAACTAATTTGCATGTGGGCCTAAATGAAACTACGATTTGGTGTATACTAGCAAGACTAATTAAAAATACAAAAATTACATAAAAGCTAAAAGTTTAAGACTGTACTAAGTATATTAAAAGATGCTAAAAAATCTAAGATTATCAAAAGTCAAATTCCACAGATTAAATACAGATTGTAGTCCCGATGCAGCCGTTCATGATATTATCTAAACGATTTTTTATTTCAAACGCTGCTGTACATCTCCGTTCATCTTGGTGTGTAATGTTTGTATGTCAAATTTTCCAAGTGATAGCAGAGTGATCGGGTAATGCATTCTTATGGTCCATCGTGAGATGCTCTTTGATTCGTGACCCAATTGTTCTACCGGTTTCGCCAATATATACCGTTCTGCAATGTGAACACGTAATTCATAAACTAATTCATAAACACGTAATTCGTAAACTTTTTAAGTACTATTAGTTAAAACATGAGCAGCAGTGTTTTATCAGATCATTTTTAGTATTTATGTAATTTTTGAATTTTTAATTAGTCTTGCTTGTATATATATAGGGCGTAAATATTATTGCTAATAAGTATTTCCCATCGAAGAAGCCTTAATCGGCGAATCCTTTTAGTGTAATAGCGAAACGTTTTTAAATGCATAAAAATTACTCTGAATTAGCTCAATTAACCATGACTTCTATTAATTGGTGTAATTTATCACAAAGCACTCAGAGGGCGGACAGACATGAAAAATGGCGGTGCATGGAGGAAGGTGGAGCGAAACCCAAAACATTTCAAGGAGTCTAGCGTCTTTATATGTTTTGTACAAGGGAACGATGTTTTCCCCGCATGTGTAGTGTAGTACATCAGCAATAAAATGACTTCGACCTAGGGAAACGGTGTATGCTCTCCTGAAAGTCAGAAAATTATCGAATTATTTAACTTCTCAACAGGTATTTCCTGTATATTAATATCACTATTCTCGTATTCTCCTTCCCAACGTTGCGTGATATGCAATATTTTCAATTGACAATTAACTCTTTCCTGTCCGACTTGATCTTTAGTATTTGCCAGACGATTTTATTCACCTCTGGGGAAGCCCTCGGAGAGGAATGAGTTACAAACTATCTCTCTAACTCTTTCCTGTTTCTTCCCGGAGGGTTGTGGTTAGGTTTAGGTCCACCGGAGGGTTGTGGTTAGGTTTAGGTCCACCGGAGGGTTGTGGTTAGGTTTAGGGTTGCAAGGGAGGTTGTGGTTAGGTTTAGGGTCAAGTTTACATGAGGTATAGGGGTCGGGTTCATATCTTTAATATTCAGGATTATCCTGAATTATAGACCATTTCACAATTAAGGATAATCCTGAATTCTAGATGAGAGGATATGCTGGCATTAAGCTGCGTCTTATCAGCTCCGGAAAAACAGCCCTATTAAATATCTGTTTTCGAAAAACAGAAAAATAGCGATGACATGTTTACGAAAATTGGCAAGTATTAGAAATGTATAAGTTGGAGATATTAGGAATATCCTCTGAGAATGGGAAATTTTTCATTGCGTATATTACTTATTTGCTGAGCTGTGAGTCAACAGCATGCATGTTGTTGTCTGGCTCATAGCAATCCGTGTGGAATAGAGGAAACATTTTTTAAATTCTTCCTCTTTTCAACACTTTGATGAGTTTGATCTTCGGAGAACTTTATACATATAGGATTATAAAAGCAGAAGATTTTGCTTCATTGTGTAGTAATTTATTTGTGTAGTAATTAGTAAATAATTTTTCAAACCTTTTCGAGCCTTCGCAGTTCGCTCAAGACCAGTGGCCCCGGGTAAAAAACATTTTGTGGGAGACTGAAACCTATACCTGCAAACCGCGCAGGGGCCTAGAACTTTGCCTCACTTTTTGCCCCACTTAGATGCGAAAGAATTGTAAAATATCTTCTATTACAATTTTATGAGTTCTTTCAAATTAGACAGACCCAATGTCCTTTAACAGCCACGAGGGGCCGTATAACCATCTTATCCCATGACACACCAAAAATTACACGAGAAGACAATAGCTGATTGAAGGCAAGGTTAAAACACATTTCTGATAAACGATAAAATGCTTTGTTTCAGTGAATGTTCATTGTGAATGAAAGCCATTATTTGCTGTTTAAATCAGCATGCTATTAATCTCATTTGTATGCATTGCGTGATAAGTAGTTATCCGAGTGGGATAACAAGTTTATGACTAACCCTTATCTTGAGTATAGCAGCTGCATGGCTGTGTTAGGCCCAATTAGAGGTTGGGAGGTAAACCATGTGCTCATAATGACTTCAGGATTTTAGTAACCTTCAATTAAAAATAATCACTTTGTCTTTGTAAGGCCAAGTTAACCAGTCTAGTGAAGATATCATTCGTAATATCGTTACTCTTGGAAACCAGCGCACGAAATAATTTAAACGTCTTGGCTATATTCGTTTACCCTGGACCTATGACTATTCTCCACCGTTAAAACCTAGCCTGGTTCCATGCAGAAGTTTTCTCTCTCGTAAGTGGTGAGACGTCTATACGCTTTAAAATTTATACGGGGGTACCGTTCGTTAGAATGAAACGTATATGCTGTATGCATGCGGAGGACTGTGACCTTTGTTCAAGAAATGACGCGAGTTCTTAAGTGCTGCTGTAGGCTGCCTTATCTTGTTTACTGCATGCATGTCATTGAAAAAACGCGGAGAACTTCGATAGGTCTTTTACAGCCATTTCGACACCATTTTTTGTTCCTTGTTTTGTACGTTTATAAGCTGAGAAGAACTAAAGAATAGGAAGTGATCTCTATCAAGTGGAGAAAAGATTAGCTGCATGTCAACGAGCCAAGGGTGATGTGTTTTCCAACAGCTCCACAGTCCCCGCTTGGCACAAAAACATTTACTAATATGGTCCTTGGTTATGGCAGAGAGGGAAACGTACGTAACCTTTCTCCAAAGATGGCGCGAGTTTTCAAGTGCTGTGAGCCATTGTGTTACAGGTCTAGCACGCAGTCTGTAAAAACGGTTTAGCTACGTTATAAGCTATCAGAAGACAACCTCGATAGGTTTTCTACAGACATTTAGATACCGATTCTCGTCGCCTGTTTTCAGTGTTCAAAAGCTTTTATTTTAAAGCGTTTTGTTCAAAAGAAGTTCATATAGGAAGTAACCTCTTATCATGTGGAGCTTGGCAGTTGGTCTTTAGAAGAAGACCTTGTTTTCATTATCAGCTGTCAAAAAACTTCCGTCTGCATGTGACCGAATGGGAAGAGATTGGTTATCAGTGAGATAAGCGTAGTGTGTTTTTCAAATAACTCCCACAGCCAGAAATCTCGTAGAGTTTTTCCATGATACGTTGGCTGTAGTCTCACATCTGCACTTCGTAAGTTGTAGCAACGACTTTAGTGGTTAGTGGCAGACATTTCACAGTCAACTCATCACGACATCACTTCACTACATCTAACTATATACTCATCTCATATGCAAACACGCCGCTAACTCACCGTATACGAAGCTGCAATAGCTCAATGATTAGAATGTTTAACTGGTCATTGGAAGCTAGGGGCAAATCACTTCAAAACTTTCGTACACTTTGCCGAAAAATCCGCGACAAATCCAAAAATCCATGAGAATTCTTGAAAATCCATAAAATCCTTTGAGAATCCATAAAATCCTTTGAAAATCCATAATTATTTTTACAAGAAATCCGGAAAAATCCGCAAAAAATCTCTGAAAATCCAATGCGAAAATCCAAGGATTTTTGAAAGTTCAAAAATCTCGTACTCTTTTCAGGGAGTGATTTGCCCCTCGATTAGAAGGTTCTATCCTTATCTGAGACTCAGAAACATTTTGAGTGATTAAGCTTGACGAACGTCTACGAAATCTTTGTTATGCTACCGCTTAGGAGCACACATGTGACTATGAATTTACAACATTTCAAGCTTTCCATCCGAGCCTCAGTAGCTCAATAGTTCGAGTATCTAACAAGTCATTAGAAGGTTGCAGGTTCTATCCTTGTCTGACACTCACAAAGAAACATGTTGTGAGTATTTGAGCTTGACGAACGTCTACCAAACATTAATCTTATAGCGTTAGGATTGTCGTGGAATAAATACGACAGGTAAATAAATGCTCCTTCTAACCACGTGTATTTCTCTATTTTTAGGCAAATGACTAATTCTTCGATTCCTCAGACAACACAAAGCCAGACAAGTTCTGGGGGTGAAGAGGTACCCGTTAAAGCCATCACAATCGTCCTCGCTATCCTCATTGTCCTCTCTGTCCTCGGCAACTCCTTAGTCTGCTCCGCATTCGTCATCCAACCACGCCTAAGACGAGCACTCTATTTCCCGGTCATCAGCCTCGCCATCGCAGACATCTTGTGCGGTCTTGTAGCGATGACGTCATACCTCGCGAAAAAACACGTTTTCGGCGGGAAAAAAGAACAAGTGATCTGCGATATATCGCGTTTTTCGTATTTTGTGACGGAGTACGCGTCTGTCTTTAGTCTTACGATTATAAGCGTGGACCGAGCTCTGGCTATTATACGACCGCTGACTTATAAAACGACAGTCACTTCAAAACGGATGAAGACAGTATTAGCAGTTGCATGGTGTTACGCTATACTGGTGTCTTCTTTGCCATTTTATTGGCGAAAAAACAAATCAAGAAAATGTTCATTTCGACCAACCAATGCATGGAGTATCTCTGTGATTATAGTCAATGTTCTTCTTCCGTTTCTTATTATTCTAACGTGTCAAGCATCCATTTATGTTATTGCTATCAAACATTCTCTCACTATAAAAAAACAAAGACAAGTTGTGTTACGCACAGCCCATAATCCATCTCGGAGAGCCAGTACGCCGCGAACTGAAGCTTGGGTAATTGAACGTAAGGCGACAATCGGTCTTTCTTGTGTGATTGGTTTATTTATAATCTGCTGGGGACCTTCCTCAATTTATTACTTCTTGCAAAAAGTCAGTTCTGGTCATTTCTCAGGCACATTTGGTGATAGACAAGGTACATTCAATGCTGTGGTAAAACTCTTGACTTTTGCTAACTCTTGTTTCAACCCCATGATCTACGCCTGGATGAACAAAGATTTCAGGTACGCCTTCATGCGGGTATTGAGCCGACGATTGTATCAATCAGCGGTGGAAAAACAGGCGACCAATACCGCCAACCATCACAAGCATATGACTTACATGTGAAACAAACGACCGCGAGAGCTACTGTGAGAGACTGGATACTAGGTACCAAGATCTCCCGGCGTGACGAGTTGTTCTCGTGTCAGTCTTATTCGCCTAGATATTGAACTAAACACGAAAGATGACAGGCTTGCTACATGTTCGAAAGAACAAAAACTTTATTTAAATCTAGGTTTTGTGTTCAACACAAATTAACGTACACAAGTTAATATTGCACCTGATATTTTTAATATAAAACCATATTACAAATGACTAAATAATGTAACTAAAGATACATAATTTATGGTAAAAAAGTTACAACTAAAAATTATAACCGTCCAAGTTGTTTAATGTTTCGGAAAGTGAAGAATACTTAACTGTATGAGTGAGTGACTGAATGAATGGATGAGTGAATGGATGAATGAATAAATGAATGGGTGAATGAATGAGTGAATGAATGGATGAATGAATGGGTGAATGAATGGATGAGTGAAAGGGTGAATGAATGAATGGATGAGTGAAAGGGTGAATGAATGAATGGATGAGTGGGTGCAATGACTCGAAAGCCGGTTCCAGTCCTAGTCCTTCTGCGGTTTTTCCAAGGATGTCGTCAAATGTTTTTTCCAACTACGTCGTTGTTTAAAATTTTAGGGGAAAACGTAATTTAGTCAAAAACGTCATATCGCCAAACTCCAATGTGTGCCGGTATTTTTGTAATTTTCTGAATCCTCTAATAAATAATTGGATGGTTTTATAAAAATATGCATGCACCCACCCCTACTACCTCCTAGGTATCCCATTTGAATCCTACACCGACCACTAGCCACTTTGTCCACAAAGGCTGGACAAAGAATAACAATATGAAGTTAAATGGTAATAAGTGCAAAGAGATGATAGTAAGTTTCCTTCGCAACGTAAACGATATCCCTCGACTCCGTATTAACGGACAACCGCTCGACCTAGTTGCCTCATTCAAAGTTCTGGGAGTTACAATTAACAATAAGCTAAAATGGCAAGATAATATAGAAGCTATAGTAAAAAAAGCGTCAAACCGTCTATATATTATTCGTGTGCTACGACGCTGTGGTCTCCCATCCAGTGACCTCTTATTAGTTCATCTTTCCCTAGTGCGGTCAATTCTGGAATACGCCTGCCCTGTTTGGCACACTACGTTAAACGTACCAAAGTACTTAACGGACAAAATTGAAAAAGTCCAAAAAAGGGCCTTCCGTATAATATCCCCTGAAGTTGAATATGAAGATGCCCTTAACTTTGCTCTATGTAAACGCCTTGATGATAGACGTCAAGAACTTTAATTGTGTTAAAACTTTCAAAAAGATTTAAGAACCTGATTCTCGTCTTAACCATATCGTACCTTCGCTCCGTGCAGAGACGCATAACCGGGTCTTAAGAAACAATCTTGATTATTATTTACCGAAATGCAGAACCGAGCGTTATAAAAACAGTTTTATACCAACAATGTGTTATATTTCTAATAGTGTTTAGTATTCTATTAGTTTTAGTGTGGACATATATATATATATATATATATATATATATATATATATATATATATATTGTATTTTAAAGTGTCACTAAGACGAAAAATCGTCAGTCTTTTTTTTTATCTTATCATAAAGTACATGTAAAATGAGGGTGAACGGCGTTTGCGGTTTGTCAATATCTCATCTCGTTCAAGAGATATTCACGTTTTGGCAATATGCAAATTTATGGCTGATGACGTCATTTACTCCAAACGAGCGAAATGAAAATCGTAAAATAAGGAATATCTCTGGAAATAAACAATAGAACGTGCTTAAACTTTGTATGCTTATAGTATCTAATAAAATACACTTCTCTGTGGAACTTTTGTGATTGCCATGCCAGTAAGCGCATGCTCTCAGGTTACTCTAAACCTTAAAAAGGGAGTTATCATTTTTGCCTCATTGTTTAAAAATAGAAAGATTTAAACGTTTGAATTACAATGCCTACATAAGCCCTAATCGTCACATTTATTCGCTGGAGTAAACGCTACTTGATTGCTGATAAATACGAAAATTTAATTTTATCATTGGATGGGGCCAGGAACCAGAATTTTCCACGAAAACAACTAAAGTTCCACGGTGAAACGTATTTTATTTAATACTATAAGCATGCAAAATGTGAGCACTTTCTATTGTTTATTTCTAGAGATATTCCTAATTTTACGATTTTCATTTCGCTCGTTTGGAGAAAATGACGTCATCAGCCATATAATTTGCATATTTCAAAAACGTGAATATCTCTTGAACGAGATGAGATATTTACAAACCACAAACGCCGTTCATCCTCATTTTAAATCTACTTTATGATTATATCAGAAAAAGACTGACGATTTTTCGTCTTAGTGACACTTTAACATTTTTTATATAATTTAACTTGAATATAAAATTAATTATCTTAGTTACTATTAATTTAGATAATTGTATTTCCTTATTCTGTAACTTGTAAATATATTGCAATTCACCAGTTTGGTGTGAGAATATCCTATTAAACCATCAATTATTATTATTATTTATTATTCCTATCTACAACGGTAGCAGGAAGGGAAATGACCGAGTGGAAATCAAGATTTCCAGTGCACCTAGCCTGAGTAGGAGGGCCTGCCGGCGTCTATTGTGATTTTCCCACACGCCGTTCGTCCACGAACAGGCGACATTTCATTGGTTGGGAAGGTGTTAAATAAACTGACAGAATTGTCTAGACAGGTTGTTATTGTGATTCGTATTTTTTCAGAGTACAAAACCTGAAGAGTCGATTTAATAGTCTATAATTCGTGATAACAAAAGTATCTCGATCGACGGAGACGTAATTCGCGGAACTACGTGGGTACAATAATATAATTTTTTTTAAATTGTTTTTGGTTGACGTGTATTTGACCCGAACAGTATAGAACACGCGCCAGTATTAATCTGGTGGTGTTTACATCAAGTTGTTTAGACTATAGTGTTTGCAATATCGCTAGAAATTTTAATCGTTGGTAAGCTATCTCCAATAGTTTTGATTTGATGCCTAAGAAGGCTTGCGAGTTGCGAATTTATTAAACATTTTTCGCGTCTAAATTTCTGAGCTTCGTGAAACCTTATTAAATTGTCGCTAACGTCCAAACTTGTAGGTTTTTGCGTAATCGAACATTGCAAGGCTATTATTTATATATATTTTTTATTTTGTTGGAGATAGCTGCTAGTTTAATTGAAATATTTGAATTGAGAATGTTCAGAGATGCACTTTATTTTTTGGTGAATTCGTTGGAGAGATAATTTTGTAAGGCTGTGTGTAATTTAGCCTGCCGATATCTGCTTAAAACTGTATTAATTAATGGCGGCTTTCCAATCTTTATCGCCCAGTTGTTTAACCAAGTTTATCGTTGTCAAGTCAGCGACATTTTATTCAGATCAACAAGTCAGTTTTAAAGTGAGTTTTACGCCGGCCGAACCATATTATTTAAATGCACATATAGTCTATTTTGATTGGTTGCGCGGTTTTGTTTGCAAGTGGGCGTTTGGAAAAAATACAATAGACGCCGGCAGGCCCTCCTTTCATCTCGCCTCCCCAAAGAGCCTGCTACGCAGGCTAGGACCAAAAGGATCGCAGGCTCTGGATACGAGATGGGCGCGCAATCCTGGGTCAGATTAGTGGGCTAGGGCAGATGTAGCCTGGTACCCTGGCCCAATTTCAAAAGAAATATGGGCCAGGTAACCACTAATTTCATTCTCGCGTCATCAGGGCTAAATCCACTTATGACGATTGCAGTTTTACTCATAGCCACTAAAAACGCGCGAAATTTTAACCAATAGGAAAGCAGAAGTCTTTAGTGGTTACCTGGCCCATATTCTTTGATTGGGCCAGGGTACCAGGCTAGGGCAGATGCTCGTATAGAATTGTGGGTATTTTTCTAGCCTCGTGTATTTGGTGGTGGCGAATTGTTTTGGAGTCCTTTCGCAACGTTGAGTTGATTTCTTCAGTTATTTTGAGCAGTTTCCACAAACTTTGACAGGCATGAGTGATAGAGGAGACAGGTCAGCGTCGGAAGAACGAGTAAGTAGGCAAACTAAAGTGTAATTGTACTGAATTCTTGCAGTGGAGTTTATTGTTGATAGGTATGATCTCCCGACTCGGCCGCCATGTTGTTTGATAAGTTTTGACGAACACATCAGTTTGCCAATATCACACTCATTAAAGAAGGTTTCGCCTTCATTTTTGCTGCTTGTTTTCTAGCTGTATCTAGTGTATCAGGTTGTCATGTGTGTTTGTCGTGCTCATTTCCGTTGAGTGGCGGAATACTGTCAGAAGCATAAATAATATTATAAATCGACGTATAAATAATCTCGAAGACGAAGTGAGACCTGAGACCTTTTTGGCTTACATCTGAATCTTTTCCTTATCTTTATGACACTACTCTCGCTTTGAATTACTTTGTAAAGCTATCAACAAAAAGCCAGCAACTGTTTGGTGAGTCGTTGCGAGCAACATGTTGCTAAACCTAGCGGCAAACCGCAACTGCAAGCCAAGCGTCGTTTTCTTCGTCAATATCTTGTTTATATATCTTTACCTCGTTATCTTAGCGTAACTTTCCCCCAGAGAAATCTGGCATTTCGTTTCTTGGCCCCTAGCAAGCGAGAAAATATTGTCCTTTCGTTTTCATTCTCTTGTCTTCTACAATAAATACGTGTAGACTACACATATTTATTTGCTTTGGTACAATTATTTTGCTACATACAATAGGATAAAATCATTGCCGTGACAAGTCCTGAATCAGATATGGATAAAAAACGTATTTTGAAGTCATCACAAATTCATGTAGGCTTGATTTCTAGCCATATCTCAGGCCTCTGTACTCCTGGACTTGTGACCAATCACAAACGTGCCTGTATTAAGTACTGGGACCCAAGATACAGCTGGAAATCGAGTCTAAAATTAATGGTGAGTTACTGCAAAATGAAAAAAATTATTTTGATACAGAAAGTCATGTGGCTTTCTTTCAAAATGAATTGAATGTATAAAAGTTTCCTACCAGTTAGCCTGCGTAGCAGGTGTTACTGGATGAGGGACTGGGGAGAGGGCTTAGAAGTAACACCTGCAGTGGAGTGCTTTGGTTTTGAAAAACCCATTTGCTGATGAATGGGATTTTAATTATTGTTTACACCAAATGTGATTCGCTTAGCACCCATAATAATAATAATAATAATAAGTCTTTATTTGGGTAAACACAAGTTACTGGTTACCCAGTCATTTACATTGTGGCCCTATTACAATTAAATACGTAAATATACAAAAACAGATATATATTATACATAAGAACTAAGTTAATTAAATGATATATACAAATATAAGCAATAATTATCAGAATAAATAAATATATACTTGAGCATCGTGACCCGATTTTCAAAATGTGTGTGTGATCTTAAAGTGGCCAATATTACAATTGTTGTGTAAGATATTTTTATTTAAATAAGATTTAACTCATTCTTGTCCAGAGCGAAAACCAGTCACAGCAGGTGGTCTTGGCAATTTGTGAATTAACATGGCATAATAACACAAAAATAATACCACAATATATCATTTGAATCGTTTTTACCTCTACTATTCAAATTTTGGGTTTTCGGGTCTTGTCAGACAACCCATTTTGCAAATTATGCTAATTTATGCTAATTACTATTATTAATAATATTATTATAATCCAAAAAATGTTAAATATTTAACGAGAAATGACTTTACACCAAACTTTGGATCATGTAAAATGAAAAGCAGCATTTCACAAATTCAAATTGAAAAAATTGAAGCAATACAATAAAAAGCAAATATTATATTGATTTTTTACGATTTTCCATTGAGACCCCCCATTGTGACCCCCCATTGTGCGCCCGCGCGCGATCATATAACTTATTTTGAAATTTACAAATTAAAACAGAATTATACAAGAACATACGACCATAATACATCAGTAAGATAATTTTTAAGTCAGCTATTCAGATTTTAAGTTATTTTGAGTGATATTTACTCCTGTTTGCCATTACAACGCCGACAACTCTCGGCAAATTTTGTTCGATAATTGCCTATCGGCCGAGATGGTTTTCGTCAAATTTTACCAAATTATTGCTAATCTATGAAATAATTACAACAAACAAATGCTTATACTTACTTTCGGAGTTGGTAGAGCCTAAATTTTCATTGGTTTCGCTTATATATTGACAAATAAAAGCCATTTTCTTCTTGTCGGTACGCCATGATGCTCATGGGATTTTAACAGCGGAATTCAGGTTAGAGCTCGGGTAATACTTCATGGCATATCGTTATAAAGGTCTCATTTTAAAAAGGGATCATTCAGGATTATTTTAAGCCCTAGGGGGGTAATTTTGGTCAAAACCTCGCAGGTTCACGACAAATCAAAGTGATCCGTCCCCGATCCGTCACTGGTAGCGGATGACTATCGGGCCGGACGAGAAGGAGTTAAAGTTAGTTAGATTTGCCATGTTCATGCCGTCCAAACTTAATAAATTCCTGAGCTGAATACCACTGGCATGAAATGTATGAAGGCTTTTAGCTGAGGCTCTTGTATTGTTTTAGCTGAGGCTCTTGTATTGTGTTTATGGCTGTCCCTAACATAATGTATTTGTCAAAATACTGCAAAATAACTGTAGTTGTCAAAATACTGCAGACATAGTCGGTTGACAATCTTGAACATCATGCACAATTTCTTAACACGGATAATGTCATCAATTGGAATCCAGTTTAATGTGCCAAATAGCTTGACAGAATTATCAAGAGTGTGGGCATCTAAAATTAATCGAGCACAGCGTTTCTGAATTCCAACAAGTCTTTCCAATTGAACAATTGCCCCAAACTGTGCAGCGGTATTCGAGTCGGGATTTGATAAGTGCATTGTATAGCAGTTTTCTACATGAAATAGAAAGATAACCTTTTGCTCTTTTAAGGAGGAAAAATCTTGCATTCAACTTGTGAATCAGATAGTCAACATGATTGTCCCAACTAAGGTGTTTATCCAACTTAACACCCAGAATTGCTTCGTCTTTAGCTTCATCGATAAGGTTACCAATAAGGTAGAGTTCCATAGAGGATATATTTGAGCATATATTCAATATTTCATAGAGGATATAATCTGTCAATCAATAAGGTTTAGTAAGTAAAATTAATAATTTCCATTCTAATTTTCAAACAAAGCTGAAACGATTATCAAAGGAAATCTCTAAACAGCATCTTGCAGTGCTTTTGCGATTTGATCAAGTGAAAATGCTGAGTGTCAGCCTCAGTGCTGGAAAATGCCACATTCAGATAAATTATGGTTTTGAGATACAAACTTGCAAGTCTGGTGGTATCACAACTTATAAAATTGAAGACTTCTATCAGGCAGGAAATCGTTAATATTATTTAGTTTAGCAGGAAATATTTATTTTTGGATTTTGCTGCCAGGAAGAAAAATGCTTTATCTAGGACTGGTCAGCCTCCTCGACTCCCATACCATTCAACTAAGTTTTATATTTTAAACCTCCATGCAAGAGTTTGGAATATATCTTAATAATAGGAAGTTCCTGAATTTGGTTTTGAAAGCGAACACCGTCAGACGCTTTGCTTTCACATGTCTCTGTCAGTCATAACATTTCTGAAAGTATTTGCAAGCAAACACCGTGGGATGCTACAGACATTTCCATTCAATAATGGTATACCTTTCACTCAACTGTTTTATTTTGGTAAACACTCGCTTTGCAACTTGCAAGGCAATGGGCATGGCAAGTTGCAAGAAAGATTGCCTTGTGTAACACCCCATGTTTGCAACTAGTCTCACAATGAAAAATTGCATTACAGAAAAAGTAAAGTTGTCTTATTACTGAGTAAAAACACAGGTGTGCTGAGGTTAGCACACCTCAGTTGACCTTGGCATGCAATAGTATGCATATGCATGCATTAGTTTTTACCAAACATTAAAAATTGAAAGTATATATATTTATCCAAAGTGTGGCTGCAAATCAAAACAAAAGCAGAGAATTATTCTCATTCTCAGGACATTTTTCCAGGTCGATTTTCTAGGACTTAAAATTGATGTCTAAAAGCTAACCTCAACTTATATAAAGGGTCATAAAATTATGCACGAAACCATAGCCCAGGTATACTAGAACCCAGTCCTCTACGTCAGGAAATGGGCCAATCAGCTTATCGCTGATGAATCAACACGTTAACCGACATATTCGACGCTTTTTATTCTGAACCTCGTTCTTGTGGTGTAAACATGCCTCCAAAACAATGAAATTACGAAGCATGATTCAAGTTAAAGGTTGTTGATTTTTCCGAAAAGTCAAACAATTCTGCTGCCGGCTGCAAGTTTGGTGTTAATGAGAATATTTCAAATGCGATGGTTGGCACAGAATATGGTATATATACTGTTGGAAGACGACGATGATAGTTCCGAAGATGAAGGAGCGAAATTGATGATGAAGAAGTGGCTGACCCTTTTGACAAATCTATGGATTTTTATGGAATTTTGGTCAGTCACTGAGACGATAGTGATGAAGAGTTTGAGGGATTTTGATACACAAACATTATGGTAAAACTGCTGTAGATGTAAATATATAATATAGTAATCGTTTTTATGATATGCAATGTTGGTAAATAAGTTTGATAAATAGTGTTTGTAAAAATTTTCATATTACTGTAAACTATGCTCCGTTTTAAAAGATTTGCCATAGTGATATTAAATTTTGTGTGAATACTATGGTATTCTGTGTATGGTAACTATTTCATTAGAGGGACTCAACTTATACTCAGGGTATTGCAAAAATCACAATTTTTTTGGTCAAAAATAGGGGGTCGGCTTACCGTATATGCAAGGTCGACTTACTACTCAAATCAGTAGAGCGAAACATGGATGATTTTTTTATCACTTCCGAAGTGTCAGTTTTATTAACCGCGGTATATATTAAATACCAATAAAATAAAAAAATATAAAAAAGCAAATCAAATAATAAAAAATAAAAAAATAAAGCAATCACGCGGATATAAAAGCAATCACGCGGTGATATTAAAGCAATCACGCGGTGTATTCTCATGTACTGTACCACGTGATAAACATCCAATTGTTAACTCGTAAACAAGCTATCACGTGGTACATAAGAATACACCTTGTGATTGCTATGAAATTGATCTGCGGTAACGAAACTGTCGCTTTGGAAACGATGAAAACATCGTCTATGTCTCGCTCTACTGATTTGAGTAGTATACACAGCGAAATACGGTACTAAAATCCAGTGCCAATTGGTATTGTATGGTCACTTTTGATTGTATACAGTGGAGCCTCCCTATAATGGTTGGTGGTTAAAAGGGATGACTCAAAGGGACCTGTCCAGTCCTTTCACGGCTGTTCCAAAATGTGTCATATTATATTGGGATTGTTAAAATCCTGTGGGCTTTTCTTGGATTTTTGAGGTTTTTTTAGATTTTGGGGGATTTTTTGAGATTTTTGGATTCTTGCAGTCAAAATAGAAATACCTTCCCACTTCTGCTTCTGTAGTTTGTTGTGTATTACTGTATTTCTGTAGCTGCTGTAGAAACATGAGAAAAATCTAGTGATAAAAGTCACTTAATCTTGATTTATATTTGTTTGTTGGTATCGTTTTGGGAGAAATATTTGTTGTATTATGATTGAATTCCATATAAGGTAAATTATACTTTTTATTCCCATTTTTTGACAAAATATTTTCCTCACGCTTCAGTAGCAACTACAGAAATACAGTACATGTAATACACAACGAACTGCAGAAGTAGGGATTTCCATGTTGACTGTAAAGGTGTGTGAGATTTTCGGAAGCGATTCACTTCTTGATAATTTCAATATGATTTGTTCACGATTTGTTCCATCCGCCCCAAACCCTAAAGGAGAGTTGGCTTGCAGGCTATCTGACAGGATGTCTGTTACAGTGTCACTAAGATGAAAAATCAACCACAAAGTTTTGTGAAAATTTAACTTTATTGAGATATAAATACCCCATGTACAAAATTTGAACTGATATAAAGAAATATGTTTAAAGTTATAAACGTTTGAAATGCTGAAACTTGCATCCGCCATTAAAATTTTCTTCACTTGTGAATATTGATACCTTAGATTCTTAACCCAAACTTGTGTGACTAAGGAAGAAACAACAAGAGCACGTATAATTTAACAACAAAACTGTTGAATTCATCATCATTTAGCTGTTCTTCTGGCTATGGATCGAAACCAGGGGCGGCGCGGAGCGTAAATTTTTTGGTATTATTTGTGGTATATAACGTAGGGGGGTCTGGGGTATCCACCCCCAGAAAATTTTGAAATCTAGAGGCTCTGAAATGCAATTTCCAGCATTCTACAGAAGATATTTTTTGAAAAAATCAAGTGAGATGAAGATCTAAATGCTAAGCATTTTACGCGGTTCGATGACTTCACGACCAAATTAACGGAAACATCCATGGAATTATATCTGTCTGAAACTGTGATGTGACTAATAGTATTGTAGCGGTACTGATGCGCTGCACGTGTGAATACAGTAGGTTGCGTGATGCGCCGACAATACATATGATCAGCGCAACGTTTTGCGAACGCAGGCGGCCAAGGTATTAGAATCGCCAAACTAATACCTTGTAGGATTACGTTGTTAGATATACAAATATTCGCATCGTTCTTACCTTTGAAGGAGGACTTATGCCTTTTTTTTTTTGTTAAATATGGATTCAAGAAGGTTTTCCTTTCGTCAGATAAGTTCTAGTCACCATATCAAAGCTTCAAAATTGTTATAAATAATTGCTCTTTGTTTCCATATTATCGAAGTGTTGAACTCCAGTGTTGGGAGCTTTTCCTTGTGAAATAGGCGATACAGTCGATACTACATGGATGATTTATATATTGAGATGTTATATATTGTTAATGTAATGAAGTGAAAAGAATTGCAGA
Organism: Paragorgia papillata; assembly: GCA_035771165.1. Lineage (NCBI taxonomy): Eukaryota > Metazoa > Cnidaria > Anthozoa > Scleralcyonacea > Coralliidae > Paragorgia > Paragorgia papillata. The sequence goes on from JAWNZC010000406.1 coordinate 2,212,644, forward strand.
CTTCTTGCTGCGAAATAAAAGCAGTTTTAAATCGAAATAGTAAAGCGTCTGACTTTAAAATATAAATATTGTGCCACCTGTGGTGAAATTTAACACCGAAAATCCGCGTTTCTTGTCAAGCCAAGGTATTAGTTTATATAGTATTATAATACCTTGAGGTCTAAGCCTTTCAAACACTTGTCGCTAAAGTCGCTAAGGTTGTTGCGCGCATCAGCGAGGACGGTACGGTACTGCGGAATTGAAATCAAACAATCAAAAACAAAGATGTTGTTTTCTTTCATCCGTCTCTGTTCTTGGAATAATTATATTATATTATTTTACAATTCATTTCAATCTGGAGAAAAAAAGGTATTAATACCCTTAATAACCTTTAATACCTTAGCGCGCCGCCCCTGATCGAAACGGAACCATTCGATATGTTTGGAGTATGTGTATGGTAGCCCTTTTTGATGAATCTGGTTTCGGAATTTGCCAGGACGATGACTGTATTGCTTTGGCTGATGAGATCGATAATCGCACAATACGAACAAGATATTGCCGAAGAAAAGTATACAATGAATTTTCTATATAGCAACATTTCAATTCTGATGTGGTTTCTTCTTGGGAAAGACAGTATTAGTCTGCTAGAGACACAGTTTTTCACAATGCACTCATTTGTACCTTTATGTGGTATGAATGTGGCTCTAGGCCTCTAGCTTGTATTTGATGTGAGATGGCGAAGTCCAAAGAATGTCACTGTAGACGCTGCTGGCACTACTACATAGATATTCATTTTCTCTCCTGTTGGAAATTATACAATGACAGAAAAGAAAAAGTTAGAAAACTATAGTTGGCCTCAGTATATATAATTCTGTCAATTTGCAATGGCCTGTTGATGTGGCTCACAAAGCATACCTAACTATAAGTATAACTAAAGTATCAATAATGTACTGACCTGCTTCAGCTGGTAAAATTGTTTTGGTTAAATTTCTTAGGTTTTCTACCGCTAAAATATTTAGATTAGTATTTACGCTTTGTTGGTTTGCAAATCGGACTGTACTGTATATTTATTTAAGAGTTACGGTAGTTAATATGCTATTTATTTTGTAACATCTATAATAGCGTTTTCTTTAAATTACTAAGTGAATTGCTAGTATATACATGTATTTTATATATACAAGTACAATAATACATCAAATTCAACCTTCGTTGTCGTTTGCTTTACTTACATGATATATTTTATAATTTTAAATAAAAATAAATGGAATTATGATTTACTCATTATACCATGTGGCATGGTATTGTACAGTGTGTATAAAAAAACGGAACCCTTAGAAAATGAATTAGTATTCTGTTCAAACAACCTATTGTAGTAGTTTGAAAGCCCTAAACACCTCTGACTATAAAAAACACGGTCTTATATTACACCTGGGGAATTAACTTGAAGTGTATGCATGGTGAAAGTATTAAAGCTTTTTCTCTTCCTGTTTAATTTATGTGCTGCTTAATTTATAACGCAGCGCTTTTAGGGCTTTCAAACTACTACAATAGGTTGTTTTAAAAGAATACTAATTCATTTTCTAAGGGTTCCGGTTTTTCTTGATACACATTGTTTATTTTCCAACGGTTCACTGATTTCCTTGGAGCTCGAGACTGCTGTTGCTACAAAGTTTTGTTAATCTTTCAAATAGTCGGCACAATACCACGCTAAAAAACTCTTGTTTGTAGTAAGGTCGCTCTAAAAATCTTCATGGATAATTTATTGGAACAAACTATGAATTATCTGGTTTAAATTGCATGTTGGCGCGTTATGTTCTGAACAAACCTAACCCAGTTTGCTCCTATGATTTGTTAATTGGGTTTATACATGTTGTGCAATCCCTGCAGAATAATCTCATTCATTACTACAATCCTGTATAACTGTGTGCATTGATAGAATATTTTATTTTTCATTCACTGACGACCTCTTGTATTCTACAATGATTCTACAGCACGAGATGACGTTGTTAAGAAAATGACGTCAAAGCCCTTCTCGAGTTACACTAGAGTGCACTTTGGAAATTTTAATGGTGGTCATCAAATGTAAGATTTCTACTTGCAATAACAGTGCCTCTTTTTTGTATTTCGAGTTACATGTAAAACTTTGTACAGTAGGTTGTACATGTAAGTGGGTATACTTTACAATGATGAAATCAAAATGAGAGGTGATTAGCATTGTTGCTGTTAACCATACTATACAAACTGTATGGTGTTCAATCACCATGCATATGGTGTATGGAATGTCACCTTTTCAGTATTGCAGTTGTTACATTACTGTATATTAATTTACCAAATTCAATGTCTTGTAGCACAAGTCTCGCTCTCCAGATGAAAATGGAAGGAAAGATCGTTCTAGATCAAAGTCCAGATCTAAGTCTCATAAAGCCCATTCATACTCCAGATCAAGATCCCGTTCAAGGTTAGAAAGTACATACATGTAGTTAGTATGAGAACTGTATTTTTCAAACTCAATATTTTTTATGAAGAAAATTCAAAATAAATCAATATTTAATCAGAACAGTAGAACCTGGGCATAACGACTACTGTACCAGTGTACCTGTTATTTACAACCAATTTTTCTAGCATAGGCAATTTGTAGTTAAAATGTAAGGTCTGCAATGAGTGACCACCTATGGCACTATTTTGATCTGGCATGAGGGGATTGCTACACAAAATCAAAACCATCAAATTTCTTTTAATGACCTGAGATAACGTACAGTATTATAAACGTATGACTGTACTTTACTGACCCTACGTGACTGACCCTACGTGACAGGGTCTTTGCCAGGTCACAGGCATATCAAAGGCGCTCCAGGCAGCCGCCACGTGACACAGTTCAGACCACGGATCACAGCTAAGATGTTGGGTGTTGATTTTATGGAGGGAGGAATACCGGAGAACCCGGTGTTACGCGTGACCGCTATACGCAACAAAAAGTGTAACCTCGGCTGTTTGGTTTTTACAATTATTTATTTAATTAACAAGAAAATTAGAACAGATATTGAAAATGTCTATAAAGAGTAGAACTAAACTAAAGTTCAGAAACTTATCTGTCGTCTGCACACAACGAAACAGTCAATAGGAGATTCCGGCAACAGGTTAACAATCCGTATGGACTTAAAAAGGAAGGAATAATAAAACAAACGGCAGGAACTCCAGGACTGACTTCGTAACCACTTTGATCATAATATTATAGCTCACTCTCATACATATGCAAAGTGAGAAATGAGTGAGAAATGTTCGATGACTGCTTATATAGTTTCTAGAGTATATAATTATAGTAACATACTTCATTCTATATATATCATATATTTACGTAATTACTAAATGACATAGCTGATTCATGCCAAGTCACAAGTATTTTCTAATTGGTTACAAGTACTTATTAAGTTCAGTGATCAAATAACGTCTAGTTATTCCCAAGCGGTCACCCATCCAAGTACTAACCCCGTCTAACTGGGCTAAACTTTTTGGTGAGAGGCATATATTTATATGTATATATGTATATATGTGTATATGTGTATATGTGTTTATGTGTATATGTATATGTATATGTATATGTATATATATGTATATGTATATATATATTATATACTAATATAGTAAGGACTAAATACCTTGACATAGGAAGCAGTTCTCTATATTATAGTGCATCATTTACTTATACTGTATGTGGGAAGTTATATTCTTGCGGTATATTGTACTACAGTTGCCAATGAGAAAATAAAATCTTCTTGTCAAGTGATATTTATAACTATATCACCCTGAAGACAAAATTCAGCTTTTGAAACCAATGAACGACATAAAAGAAATGGAAGATGAATGTGAGGAAATTTACACAAGTAGTCTATTAAAGAGATACACAACACGTCCTTTAAGCCTTGAACATGTGACTCCAGCAGACTGGGCTGCATGGTAATATACTTAGCTATTTACATGTGGCTACTAATCCATGTATCTTTATAGTATATCATCAGCAATTAACACGTTACGCCGAGGGGCAAAGCACTCCAAAAATCCCGTACACTTCGACGAAAAGTCCAGCGGAATTTTAAAATCCAAAAATTCTTGAAAATTCATGAAAATCCATAAAAATCCATGGAAATCCTTTGAAAATCCATAAAATCCTACTCAATTGATCAAAATCCCCAGAAAATCCGAAGAAATCTGCACTTTCTCCTACGAATTCCTGCAGTACTTTATGTAATTTTTTTTTATGTATTTCTTTAATTTTTTTTTTACTTTTTGTATTTTCATATTTGACTGTTTTTATGAATATATTTCCCTACTATTCTCCCATTTGGCTCCACGCCTTTATTATTTCCCAGTTTCACTTAAAGCTCGGCCAGAACATGAAAAATAAAGAGAAAATATGTTAATAAGTTTCACAAAAAGTCCGGAAATGTCCGCAAAAAATTCACAAACGTCCGATGAGAAAATCCAAGGACTTTTGGAAGTCCGAAAGTCTCGTACACTTTTTTTGGAGTGCTTTGCCCCTCGCGTTACACCTCTGTTTTCGACAAACGTCTCAGTGTTTGGATATTGTGGTAAACCACTCTTCTGAGTGTATGATATACAGTCTGTAGCATCTCGAACAAATCAGTATTTTGAGAAAAGATCGAGGTGAAAGTTTGCCTAATTTATGTAACCAAGACTCTACTGATTTCAATTCCTATGTCTTTTCCTCATGACTGAATTTATTAATGATTTGGGATTGTATTGTTAAGATACTGTACGTTATGAAAATATTATTTCAGATCTCATTCATGGAGCCGTTCAAAGTCTCATTCTTCACATTCAAGGTCTCGTTCCCGGTCTCGATCTCGCAATTCTCGCAAAAAATCCTCGCGTTCAAGATCCGGGAGCCCATATTACAAGAGAAGGTTAATAAATTGATTATTTTAGCATGTTATGAAAATAAGGTTTTAGGCAGTGATAGACTACGAGTAGTAAAATGCAAAATCGAAGTCAACTGTTTTAGGGGCTATTTAAACGTCCCGTCCCGCCTCCCATGTAAACAGCCCCTTACTGTACTGGAGAAAGCATTACAATGTGAAGGCCCGTTTACACAGGCGATTTTTGTTGCGATTTTTCTCGTTCTGACGCATGCGATTGAGTGAGTGTCTCACCAAAGTATTGAACCTCCTATAACTCTGCACAAATGTTCTCCTAAGTCAATCCATTCAATCGCATGTGTCAGAAGGAGAAAAATGGCAACAAAAATTGCCTGTGTAAACGAGCCTTGATAGTGACAGTGACATAAGGATTTAGGTTGCGATTAGGATTCAAAGTTTAAGTACATGTAACAGTTAGATAATGGTCACGAATGCTCTAGCTTCTATGAGTTTATGGGATATAGAGTCTCAAGAATTAGATAGAATTAAGATCACAAGGGTCTTCTACCTAATTCTCGAGAGTCTCGATTACACATAGGAGTAGTTTAGCATTTTATTGTTGCAAGATCTAGTCATACTGATGATAATTTTTTCTATTTCCTATTTTAAACAGGTCCCCAATGTCGAGGCGCAAAAGACATTATGGAAGCCGGGTACAGTATATATTTGTGTTGAGGTGTTGTCTTAGATGTCTTAGAACATAGCGTAATGTCTTAGAACATAGCGTAATGTCTTAGAACATAGCGTAATGTCTTAGAACATAGCGTAATTTCTTAGAACATAGCGTTCTGTCTTAGAACATAGCGTAATTTCTTAGAACATAGCGTTATGTCTTACAACTTAGCGTAATGTCTTAGAACATAGCGTAATGTCTTAGAACATAGCGTTATGTCTTAGAACGTAGCGTTATGTCCTACAACATAGCGTAATTTCTTAGAACATAGCGTTATGTCTTAGAACATAGCGTTATGTCTTAGAACATAGCGTTATGTCTTACACGTTAGCGTAATGTCTTAGAACTTAGCGTTATGTCTTGGAACATAGCGTAATGTCTTAGAACATAGCGTTATGTCTTACAGCATAGCGTTATGTGTTAGCACATAGCGTTATGTCTTAGAGCATAGCGTTATGTCTTAGAACATAGCGTAATGTCTTAGAACATAGCGTGATGTCGTGGAACATAGCCTAACGTCTTTCACTGACATAAAATGGTTTGGAAGCGCATCCTGGCCATCATTTCTCAATTTACACTCATTAAAACTGTCTATACTGCAAAGACAACTCGGGGCAAAATTCGCTATTCACTATTGAATATTTAATTCGAATCCTGTGTTGTTGTTTTTTGTTTGTGTTGTAATATGGGATCATATTACCTTATCTGAGGAAATATTTGTTTTGTGGTTTTAACAGGATGACCCACCAAAGTCAAATTGCCTTGGGATTTTTGGGTTAAGTCTCTACACTACTGAAAGAGATTTGAAAGAATTTCTTGAGAAGTATGGCACTGTCAGTTCATGCCAGTTGGTTTATGATCATCAGGTAAACTAATATCATTGGTATTGATATCTTATTGTTTGAGAAGAAGTATTGATGAAGTACACCTGTATTATAATACTACAACTGAATCCTGTGAGGGGAATTGTGACTGTTGTGTCAAACACAGGTGTCATCTTATATTAGAGACCTTAAAGGAGAACGTCAGTCAAAAAAGTAATTACTTTTAAATAAGAGTCCTTTCAATTCAATGTAGTGTTTGAAAATGTTAATACAGTAGTTTTCGGGGGCGATTACATGGACCGAGCTAGCCCGGTTAACCGGGATGAGTTTACGAAACGATTACATGGAGCGGGCTAGCCCGGTAAGCCGGGATGATTTCAGGCCGAAATTCGCAATTATCAAGTAAATAAGGGCAAAGTTACGTTAGTTTTACTTCAGTTTTACACTAATTAGTCTATTATTTATTTTGTAAGCCCATCATTAATAAAAAGATTGTTAAAGTCTTAGCTAACCCAAGAAAGCGTCTTCACGAAGACTAATTGATTTATTAAATCTTCGCTTTGATCACGAAACACACAAACAACGTTGATGTTCTATTTCAGTTCCTTTCAGCACTATTTATTCACACAGTCAAGCAAACGAACGCGTATCGAAGCGAGTTCAACAGTTTTCCATCCCGGTTAACCGGCTAGCCCGGTTGCGACAACCGGGATCATCCCGGCAAACCGGGCTAGCCCGCTTGCCATGTAATCGAAATGTTAAAGGGCATTGGCAATACAAATTAAGTTTGTCTAATTTGAAAGAACTCATAAAATTGTAACAGAAGATCTTTGACAACTTTTTCGTATCTTTCTTCGTTTTCAAGATATTTTAGTTGATAAATATGTAAATGAACGGTCTCTGACGTCATGAGCAGGGTGAAATATTTTCACATTGTGGCATAACCAGTTATATCTCTAAGGATGTTCAACGAAATCATTTAAAACTGTGCACATAAAAACTCCTTATGACGCTGAACATTTCATGTTGAGCAATTATAGATATGCAAGTGATTTTGCTCTGTATGAAAATACTGTACCCTGCTCATGACGTCAGAGACCATCTTATTTACATATTAAACAAATTGAAATATCTTGAAAACGAAGAAAGATACGGAAATGTTGTAAAAGATCTTCTGTTACAATTTTACATGTTCTTTCAAATTAGCCAAACTTAATTTGTATTGCCAATCGCTTTTAAAACAACATGCGTTTGATATATATGTAATCGCCCCCTTACAATATCTACCATCGTACTTGAGAAATGAAGGTACCATTCTCATATTTTATGCCGCAATTTTGAGTGTGTAGAATGGCTTGATTTTAATGTACAGTGACACAGTGGAATTATTTTCAATTTTGACGTCATATCGTCAAAGTGTCTAAATTGAAGCACAGTACAGTAGATCTAAAGGAACAATTCTCATCTTTTGGTGAGTTCTGAATTAATGTGTAAGAGGAATTGATGATTTGATGATGATTTATGAAGAAAAATACTGGTATTGGAGCTCAGTTCAGGGATGAATTGCACCAATATATTTACAATGCAACTTACCAATTAATAGTTTTTAAAAATATGAAGAATTACCGATCAACTATAAATTTCAACTAAGTATAAATTTCAACTAAGGATATATATATTTATTATATAGCATGCTATCGGATATGAGCTTTTGCGTAATCTGATTGGTTCCCTACTACCAGGCTATCAGCTCATATCCTGCTAGTAGAGGAAAAACAAGATGGCGGCATGTTTTTTTAAACTGCCGAAAAGAGTTGAAATTGACGGATTTTTATACAGAAAAACATCAACACCCTCAAACCAATGTATAAAAAAACAACATTGTGTAAAAATACATTAATAAATACACAATTTAGCATGTTAAATGGTAAAATTCACCTAAAAATTACGTCTTTTTACTTAAAAAAACCCGACTAAATTAACGGGTTGATATTAATTTGTTGCCAAAGAAAGAAACTCACGGTTAAAATCAAGCTTACAACACACATTTCGTAGGAGATCACCAGTAAAGAGACTTTTTTTATTTAGATAAGCATTTGGAGTAGTAAAAAGCATGTTCTTTTTCAAAAACAACCAACTAAGTAATTTAGTTTCACTGCCGAATGTGTTTCAGTTTCATTTTTGCATGAAATCAAAACCTTTTTCACGACAGCAACGCTAATATAAACAACTCACCCACCTTTTGACTTCATAAAGGTACCTTTTATTCTTTCTTGTTGATCTGCTTAACACATTTTTTGCCTCTCGAGCAACATTTTAATATACAATATTTCGAAGCTGTTTACCGAACAGCTCAGCGAGAAACTCTATGTGAATGCATCATTACGCATGGCGGAAGTATTAGTTGCCTATGCCGGAAGTTTGTTGTTTCAAACATTTCGCTGTAATTTTGTCTCTTGTACAGTGCTTGGCTATATAATAAAACAGTTATACCATTCGCTCTCGTTGTATACGAACTAATAGCCAACTCGGCGAAGCGCCTCGTTGGCTATGAGCTCATATACAACTCGAGCTCATGGTATAACTGTTAAATATATATATATATATATTTATTTTTATATTTATATATATATATATATATATAAGTGAGTTTTGGTTCACGAAATGTTAGAGAGTGCTCAATACCATATATAGATAGAGCAAAATACAAAGTATGAAGTATAGTTTTACCTTAAAGTCTTCGCTACCAGAGGTTTCACCCTAAACGGGATCATCAGGCGAGTCGCCTGATGATCCCGTTTAGGGTGAAACCTCTGGTAGCGAAGACTTTAAGGTAAAACTATACTTCATACTTTGTATATGTATATATATATATATATATATATATATACTATCTTAAAAAAGCTACAGTAAAATGGAAATATGATAAAGTCATCCAAAGTGGTTTACGCAAGCGTAGATGAAGGTGTTTTTATAAGGATTTGTGCTCCTCAAATTATACCTAACTTGCCTCACAGGTGGAAGTAGGCGATGGAGCTTATGCGACTTATCAGTTGAAATTTCGTAAAATCGTTTCTCACAAATGGACAAACGTCTAAACTTAAGAGTTGACAATTTAGCTAAGGCTAAGGCCTCGTCATAAGTTACATTAGAGTAATGGGTTAATTATTTGAGAACAGTGGTAGATTATAGGGGTTCAGCCCCTTGATATATTTATTAAGACCACATCTGAACATTCTTGATGTGTATAGTATTAAATGAATAAATTCAAAAGAATAAGTAAAATTTATTGAAATATCATTACGATTTATGGAAAAAAACAAGCAGCTAAACTGTCTTTTGTAATCTTTTAGTCAGGACGCTCCAGAGGATTTGCTTTTGCTTATTTTCCTGACTGCAGTGAAGCTGAGAAGGTAGGTGGTTTTTTAATCTTCTTTGACTCAAGTGTTTTAGTCTCCAAACCTTAAAACCTCATTAGCTACGCAGGCTAGTAGACACGAATCATGCAATGATGTAGATTTTTCACTGTGCTTGCAGTTTTAACTGTTAACACCTTAAATTATTATAAGTAATAATAGACGGCCGGCCAACCTCGATAAAAGTGTCTCAAAAACACCGTTGATGTCATTTTTTGTTACAAGCAGGCAACCATACTCACCGGTTCAACAGTACTATCTTGTGATACACGGAAGGCAACCGGTCTAGTCATCTTGATCAATGTCTAAGCTACATTTCTATGCTGGTTGCCTGCTTGTAACAAAACGTTTTCAGATTGTTGTGGCTGTTCTTCTAAGTGTTATATTTAGGCGAATTTGCGCCATGTTTCTTGTTTGTTTATAATTGTGAGCTATGCGAATTAGAATAATCAGAACTTCAGGCACGCTGATTGAATAGCATTCTGAATTTGTAATTCAAATAATACACAAACGTAAATAGGCATCGCTTTACAGATATCCCATCCATCACATTGTGCTTTCAAAAAGCTCGAAATTTTAGTATATAAATCAATAATCACGACTGCCAACACCCCTCACCTTCAAAGTATACACTATCCGATATTATTTAGCATGGTTGCCTGCTTGTAACAAAAAATGCCATCAAAAGTAATATTTTGAAGCCTTGGCCGGCCCTCTATAACATGACTTGAGGGAAATTAGCGATTAAATTTCCCCGCCGCCGGGAATTAGCGATTAAATTTCCCCGCCGCCTAATTTCCCGAAAAGTCATGGTATTAGTTTGTAATATTATGATCGCCGAGGAAAACTTTGAGAATCTTACCGACAGGAAATTTACACGGTTGATCAGAAGAAGTTGCATCTAATTTTCCCGTGCATGTTGATGAGGGAAAATGTATGCAAGCGGGAAATTTAGAAGAAGACAAAGGGAAAATGTATGCAAGCGGGAAATTTAGAAGAAGACAAAGGATTTCTTTGTCTTCTAATTTCCCCTCATCAACATGCACGGGAAAATTACTAAATTAGAAGACAAAAGATAAATTTCCCTCTTGCATGAGCGAGGAGGGAAATACGAGGTTTACATTCCCTCAGAGAACAAAATAATCCGAGGCGATCATGCACGGTATTATGCTACTAAATCCATTATACAGAGTTAAGAAAAACACCAGTTCAGTCATGATGATCATTAAAACCAAGATACGTTTTGTGGAAACACCACGTAAATTATTTATTTGTTCGGCCTGTGGACCTCTATCCAGTCACCTCGAAATTGGTTAAAAATTTCGGCCTACGGCCTCGTTTTTCAACCACTTCTCGGTGACTGGATATCGGATGAAACACTCTTCCTCGTGTTTGATCTATTAATTGCATTTTAGAAAGCGAAGAATTCAAATATTTTCTGGTGCAAACACACCGCATAACATTTACCAAATATACCTGTTCATAGCCTGAAAATAAACTTGTTGTCTTTAATGATTGTTGATAGTGATAGCTTTACTTCATACTTTTATGATTTTTTAAGGTAAAGGAGGAAACTAGCGGCCTTGAATTAGATGGACGTCGTATTCGTGTTGACTATTCCATCACCCAAAGAGCTCACACCCCAACGCCTGGTGTATATATGGGAAAGCCATCACAGTAAGTCTTTCGTTCAGTAATACCATGTTTGCCTCGTGAATTTTGAACTTTCTTAAAATGCAAAAGAAAACATCCAAAAGATCTTGAAATGTTCAGTCATCTTACATTCGAAGCATATCAAAGACTAAACGCTGGGAAACCATGCCGGCAGGAAATTTGGCAAACGGTAATGACTAAATGCATGGCATTGAGGGTTAATTACACAGGGAGCCCATCTTGGCAATTCGTCATACCAAAAAGCGCGTGGGCACCCTGTGGCGGACTCGAAAGACGCGGGGGGACTGTGGCAGGGGATTAAAAAAACCCAACGAAAAACGGTTACTGGAAGCGGGGAAAAAGGTGTAAAAAAGGAAAAAAGGGGGGGAAAGGGGGGGGGGGAGAGGAAAAAAATATAAGGGATGAAACACCAAACGTTCAACGTGGAATGTGTTCCGCAAGTAGCCAGGACATCTCGTATCGTCGGGAGCCACCGTTATAGAATACTGAAACCGACTGAAACTCAGAGTCAGATGAATGTGCAATAATAAATCAATAATCCTGAGACTCCCGCTTTATCCGAAGATATCTCGGGAACCAATCAGCGTGCGTCGTTTTGCGTACGGACCGGAAATCAAACCCAGCCATATAATAATGATAAACGTGACTGGTTTTTAAAAGCCCGCTGTTAGATTCGAAATTTCAGAAACGCTAGTTAATTTGATTATATGTTTTGATTATACTTTACAGATCTCGTGATATGGATAAAGGCAAAAGGTGAAGAATGATATTTAACAATTAGACTACGAGTCCGAGTTGTCTAATTGTTTTAGTATAAACCAACTAGTCGGACAAACTATTATTTTAAAGAAACAAACTGAAACCTCCGCAAAATGCGAGATTTCTGCCATTATTTTACATTTAAAACTTGGTTCTTTCTACTCGTGGTCTATCACCAATAGACAGCGAGTAGCTCAGTCAATCTGATTGCATATTTGTAATAGTCCACTACTCCACTAGTTGGTTTATACTGAATATGGATAGTCGCACGACAGGGGGGCATTGCAAATGTGACCGTCATGTGTGTTTTTTTTTTCAATTTGACTCAGTGTTGTGTAAAAGAATGTGTACAAGAATGTGTACATGTGAAAACATGATACCGCTATGATATAAGAGTAGAATGATAGTACAGTTTTCAGCTTAAAGCTGGATTTCCGCTTGGCGAAAACGCGCGAAGCGACATTTTCTTTTGTCTCGTAAGCTCACAGGTGGAACTCATTAGCCAAGACAAAAGGAAAAGGTCGCTTCGCTCGAAAAATATCGCCTAGTGGAAAACAGCCTTTTGAAAAGGTTGCTGCGGGCTTCGGGATTTTAAAATTTACAATCAAACAACACCATAGGTCACTGCAAGGAGGGTTGGCGTGAGTAGTTTTCTTTTACATCGTAAGCTCTTGCTAGGATGTTGCACCACAAAAACCTTTATTTAAGCTTCAACTAACCAAGAATTGATGGTACTGAAAAAGATAGAGGCTGTACATTTAAGATAGCACGTTGTAACCTTAAATTTGTTCAAATAATAGCTAAACGCTGTTTATCATGCAAACAGATTAAGTAGATAAAACCTTCCTTTCTATATCTTTTGCAATAATTCTACAATAAACCATGCTTACTACGCTCAATGGATTGTGGCTAAATTTACAAGTTGCTATCTCTTTCGGTACGAAAATGTTTAATACAGCAATACAATTCAAGGCTGTTTTTTTCACTGAGCGATTTTTCTCTTGTCTTATAAGCTCTAGATTGGAACTAATTGGCCATTACCAAAAAGAGTTAAAGACCAGTAAAAAGCATTGGGATCGTTTGCAGGAACAGTTACGCTACCATAGTACCTTAGCGTTCCTAACTCGTCACATGTCTTTAACTCTTTTCGGAAATGGCCAATTAGAAATCTATTCAATTTTAACAATAGAAAGTCGATTCGCGCGAAAAAAATATGCACCATCTTGACTTTCGTGTGGTAAAATCGTTGGCCTTCGAATGAGTGTGATGCGGCGTATACAACGGATACGAAAATTTAGGCGATTGCGACAAAATCGCGAAATTCTACGGTGGACTCAACCCAAGCCTGTACATGTCAGTTATACAACATGGCCATGCAGTAGTTCAAAGCACTTACCAAATGGACCTATATCTATGCAGTTAGTTCATTTTTATGCAGCCTATGGTTTTCTGAGACAAAATATCATTGCATATATTGTTGAAAACCTGGATAATGGTATTCACTCGTAAATGGCCATTCGGTGGCTTAGAAAATGAGTGAACTGGATAGGACAACAACTACTCCTTGGTAGCTTGCATATAGCCTTTTCTTTCTCTAATTTTCCTTGACTCTCTACCTAGGTTTCATAACCGCAGAACAGATGACTACGGCTCGAGAGACAACTATTCAAGGGATAGGTATAGAGAGCGCGATTATGGATCTCGTGATTATGGTTCTCGCGACACCTACAGTTCCAGAGATAGAGACTACTGCAGTCGATCACGCTCCAGATCGCCACGTAAGTCAAGAACAATGGTTCATCTACAACGATTAATATGTATAGGGTTATATGAGGAACTGCGCTCAATCATGACAATGATATCGTTACAATATCGTCCATCAAGCGATAAAGTAGGCTCGACTTCCAATTGACTGAAAAGTGACTTCTCTGATCCTGTAACCTGAAAGACGAGAACATCTTGGCTATTAACCAATTTCTCTAGAGCTTCCCGTTATAAATCTTTTAGACAATCAATCTTAAACGTTTCTAAAATGCCATCGTATACCTCACTCATCAGCACTCTATTGATCGCCATTTTGAACTTACGGGTTAATTCATGCAATATTCCCAATAATATATGCCTGTTGAAAATGTGCAGGCACGTTTGTGATCGGTGCAAATCGACAATGGACAAGCTCACGAGTCCAGTCGTGATTGCGGGGGAGGTAAGTAGCGATGCCTGAGATACGACTGGAAATCGACCCTAGCGATAAAACCGTTATCACCTCGTCTCGTATGTTATCCTATGCTTATACTCAAGATGTAGAGGAAACCAGGCTTTCGGCAATGACAATTTTATCTCAAGATCCTCAGGGTTCTGGATTAATTCCCACTATAAGGCCTTGTGATTACATTTTTTATAAGCATGGGCTTGGTGGGTTCCAGCAGTGGCGTATAGGAACAAAATGTAGTGTTAGGGGAGCTCCGCCCCCATTTACCGGGAATCCTGGTACTATACATACCTATATAGCGGCTCGGGTTGCGCATGCGGCGCTGCATTTGAATCGCATACATTTTGCTTGGGCAACCTCCAGAAACTGTGAATCCGCCCCTGTAGCCCCCCCCCTTTTTTTTTTACACTTATGCATGGTTATAGTGTTTACAATACTGCTCAGACGTGACCTGCTGTAACAGTGGGACCAACGTTGAAATGAAGATGAACATGCAACCAGTTCTAATCTTTTGTAAATCACTATGATTTCCTATGTCATAAAAAACAGTTCATATTTTCAGTTATTCCATTATGCAGTATTGGTGTTAGATCAAAATTTAACCCTGGATTGAACGGAGCTTCAATGACTTATACGTTTGATCTCCTTTTTCATTTGATCACTTGTGAGCAGTACTGTGCAAGAGCTTTAGCTTAAGGCCTGGCCAAACGCTTTCAACATTTCATTCAACATTGTTGAATTCAACCGTGATTCAACATGTTGAAAGCGTTTGGCCACCTATTGAATGGTGTTGAACGAAATTTGAACATGTTCAAATTTTCGTTCAACATGCGTTCAACAATGTTGAACGATGTTGCATGAAATGTTGAAAGCGTTTGGCCAGGCCTTTTGTTATTCACACTCGATCTCAGAAACACGCTTTTCTTCTTCTACGACGCTCTTGGTATAACACAACTCGGGTTTTATTAAATTATTTTCGGTTGGTTTTGTTGAGCATAGTTCAAGTTTTTTCTTGATCTTCATAGTTTTCTAAGTTGAGGTTGTGGACTAACAGACAAAATTTATTTGTTTTAGGTCGCTACTGAATGTCGTATACCATTGTAGTGAAGTCACTTCGTCGTTTGAATTACTTGCAGTATCATAAGGACAGGCTCCATGGTAAAGCTTTTCTGCCTCAAATTGCTTACTGCAGCATTATGCTATATTACTTGTTTATATCTAAACTGTGCACGTAGATTATCTTAGTTGATTCCACCGTTTTGAGAACATCACTTGTTATAGAGATATTGGGTACACCCAACCGAGTCTATGCTATTATTAATTTGTGCAAGGAAAACATATTTTAATCTGATTTAGAACATTGAAATTCGAGCAAACATCGTGGTGAATTGTTTCTTACGTGTAATATATTGTCTTGCGATATCTATACGAACGTTTTAAGTGCTAGTTGTAAACTTTTTCGATATGCGATCAACATGTTTTTCCTTTTTTGATGTGCTATAATTAGTTTATTCTTTTTCTGAAGAAGGTCTACACCTTGTTCGCCTTCCGCAAGTCAAACCGCAGCAAACTGGCACTGTAGCCAAATTTAGGCACTGTGAGGCAGAGTTTTGCTTTGTGTTTTCTATATATTTTCCGGTAAAGACCTACGTAACATGAACGAGATTTCTGATTGGCTACAAGTATAACAAATCACATTGTCAATTATCAATTCGTTCCCATGCTCCTTACTGATTAGGCTTAGGGGAAGGTTAGGGGTTTGGGTTGGGTTAGGTTATCTAAACCAATGAGAAGCCTTATTATAGCTAGGTGATGACCCATATTTTCTAGAAATAGCTGGGTTTTCTACTTCCTTATAGGTTTAAGTGGCATTTTGCCATAGATTCGTAGAACAACAGACCTTATTCCAAAATGGCCGCTGAATTAAAATTCTTTTATGTAATATATCATACACGAGGAGGAGTGTTTCATCAGGATATCCAAACACTGAGACGTTTGTTGAAAACCGAGGCGTAGCCGAGGTTTTTGAACAAACGTCTCAGTGTTTGGATATCCTGATGAAACACTCCTCCGAGTGTATGATATAGCATCTCAAACAAATCAGTATTTTAAGAGAAAATCAAGATGAAAGTTTGCTTAATTTATGTAATTTCTTTCTCCGATATCCAAACCACAGACACGGTGCTGATTTCCTTTGTGTTTTCTTCATGAATTATTAATGAGTTTGAGATATACATATAAATTAGCCCATTATAAAAAATCCTTTCAGTCAATTTCCCACATGAAAACGAGTTCATAAGTTATGAACTCGTTTTCATGTGGGAAATTCACTGAGAATATTTTTTTATACTTTTAAAGAAGATCCTAAGATCTAATTTATCCCAAAGTAGTGGCCCCCCGAAAGTAACGGCTACCCGAAAGTAACGGCAAATTTTCGAGACCTCTAATAATTTCCGAAAGTAGCGGTCCCCCCGAAAGTAACGGCTACCCAAAAGTAACGTTTTACATTTAACCGATAAAACTTTTTATGTGAAACAGATACCCACAAGCAGTTATGCACTGACTTGATTTCTATAGTCACGTGCATGTATGCATGCATGCATGCATGCATGTGTGGCGCGTCCATAGAAGAAAGTAACGACTCAATGGTTAACACTTTTATTACAAACTTGGTGCAAACTTTGCACGATACTATCTAAATTTATGGAACTAACGTGCGAGTATAAGAACTAAGAAAGATAAAAGATACTTCTCAATCAAATGTTGTCGTTTGTCTAGCTGTCTTAAGCCTGGTTTCCATATAATCGCCACGATCGCTCAAAAATGAACTCGGCGATCGCAGCGATCGTAGCGATCGTAGCGATCATATGGAACCCACTGACGCAACGGTCGCTGAGATCGCGATCGCCACGATCACCAAGATAGAAAATGTTCTATCTCAGCGATCGTTGCGTTTTATATGGAAACGGTGATTTTGCAATCTCAGCGATCTTGGCGATCAGTATGCATCCCAGCGGACCATTAAAACAATGGTCAACCATGGCCGCCTTAGCGATCATATGGAAACAGCGACATGACTGTTGATCGTTGCGATCGCCGAGCTAATTTTTGAGCGATCGCGGCGATCGTAGTGATTATATGGAAACCAGGCTTTACTAACACTTTTTTTACCATCCGAAAATAACGGCCCCCCGAAAGTAGCGGCCCCTAATGGCGCTTATCCCGAAAGTAACGGAGGTCGCTACTTTGGGAACTCTACGGTATGCACATAACAATCCGCCATTTTGGAATAAGGTCTATTGCTGAGTATTGTAGAACAATGACTGCCCATTGTTCCAAAGCAAAATGGCACACTGGTCATTTCAAGCCTGTACCGACTTCAGTAAGCGAATTAAATCACCAGTATGTCCTTAAGAGAAAATGTTGTGCAGGTCAATTATTCAATTAGAAGGAACTTTGATTCAGTTGTCGCCATGGTTACAACATAAGTTACCAATTTCTGAACGAAATTTATTTCTTAGCGAACTCCGCAACACACTGCGGCCAGAAATATAAAAACAATTGCATATTGGTGTACAATATATTCGTAAAGGTAGCTCAATTTATAGTCTTTTATGTATAATATTGAAAAAAACTTTCACGCAAGAACGAGGCTAGATTATGAGCTCGAAATTTTTATGAGGGAATAGTTGACGAGAGCGGAGCTCGAGTTAAATATCATCTTATAAAAATTGAGAATGAATAATAGTGGAAACTAACTTGTGTAACTTAGTTCTTCGGGATTATGTTAAAAACGAAGGATTTCTGTGTGAAAACCAAGGTAAAACAAATCTTCCACTCTTCGTCACCTCCATGGTGTTTTACTGAACGACCGCGCGGGTCCTTGTACACGATTTCCTACTCGCTACCTATCGACGAATAGTTATCGAGTAGAGTAGTCAATCAGATTGCAGCATTTGCAATACCATACTAGTAAGTTTCTACTAAGAAAGAATATAAATTGGTGTCTATCTTTACGGATATGGTGTATCGGTTTCGGCACTAAAATATCGGTGCATTCCCAAATATCGCTGCAACACTAAAACATTGGGCAAAACCTACTACGTTTTCATTTTGGTATTCTATGCGACATGGCAATTTTTCCATATTCGTCGTGGCCGAATCATTCTCAATTTAATTAAACTGTTATTTTAGGAAAAAATTAAATTAGGATTTCCATATTAGAGTATAAGTGTTTCCCCTACAATAAATACTTTTCAGCATGCAACTATTAAGCTATGCTTTCTAAATTACATCCCGTGATTATTATTTTGTTCTTGGCATTAACGTTATTCCCTGTCAATCACAGGCACTGAAAGCTTGAAATGTGAAGAATGAAGAGGGTTAAATATCTGGCACCCCGTTGAAGACGAAGGTGTTAGAAGATTTTGAAGATAAGCGCTATCCTTTGGCAGAAGAAAATCATTAAATTAAAGAAGAATACCACATCTTTCCGTGAAAAAATATATCCCGAAGGCAAAGAAATAAAATAAAATGAAGATTTTCTGTAGAACCCTGCAGCGCTGAGCTAAAAGAAGAAATGAAGAAAAGAAAACATGAACAAGAATTCGGTTCTGAAGACGTTTCGTTGACCGCACGAAATTGAACAAATTTTGTCGAAAAATGTTGAGTAAAAGCGACACTGAACTTGGCCGATTCCGAAGAGGTATTCAACTCTCTCTTAACATATTCTACTACTTTTTACTAAATCTATCCAGGTAAGAATGGATATCAACGAGACCAACTCCTTTCTAGCGTACAGAAATCTATATAGAACTGTATTTGTATATATTTGATATTATATGCAAAATCATACGTAATTATTTGATTGCTCGCGCAAATCTCACTATACATGGATTGGTCCCCTTCTCACGAGTTTGTGAAATCTATTTCGACTTTCTACGAAGTGTTTTCAGTCATTGTACAGCAAAAAAACAACTGAAACTCTTCCATTCGACTTTGTTGAAGACTTGAGGTGTACCTGAAAGGGTGTTCAGAAAGTTGTTTCGCTATTACGCCACGACGTATGCCATGGCAATAGTCCCCTTGGTGTTGCCTACCATTTTACTCCCAACTTACAGTTTATGTCATTCGCCTTGAACAAATTATTTTGGGTGGGAAATACCATTTTGTGTCAGGTACATTTTGTTTAGGATTTAGGAGCACTTGATTTGTTTCCCGCCTGTCCGCGGGTCATGTAGTTGGTATGCATCCGTAAGGTAAATTGATAAGGTAAGTTTTGTGAGCATGTTTCTTTGGAAGCTAAAAAACATGATTTAGGGGGCGGGATGTAGTTCTATTTATCAACTTTGTATTTTCAGGCGGTAGTGCATTGGTTGCTATCAATGTATTTCAGAGGTATTGTATTAAAAATTAATTTATATGGCTCAGTAATGGACGTTTTGTTATCTGCGTTGACTTGCATATCTGTGGATATATTACAAGAAGTAATAAATACACTACTTCTACTGGTTCGACCGCTATCAGATATAGAACATAGTTGTACAGTTAAGTACATGCATTAACAACTTAGAAGTTCAATTATCTCATTTTATTTCATCAGCTTTTAGGTTTTCATCCCACCGAGGCAGGCACTTGGTACACATTTTCCATAAGAGAAGTCGCGATGAATCGTCAATTTACTCGAAGACGTTTCACCTTTGTGACATGGTTTCCATGACAATATGGCTCATATTTTGGAGATTGTCCGTGTACCAAGCCTCATTCAATATAGCTACCTGCGAGAGTATTTTGTCGCCTAAACGAAAGTCCTAAGCTTATATACGCCAAGCCACTAGCAAGTTTACCAGGCTGTGGCAGTGAGCTCTATAGGATAGTCCTACCTGATCAAGTCTGATCTGATAAAACATCGCGGAAGACACAAACTATTAAAGTGCTTCTCTGACGAAAATATTGTTGGCAATGTTTTTGCATAATCCTAAAGATGTTATGGCAGTTGGCAATCGTGCGAAGTTTTATTTCAAAATTCGTTGAAGAAAAGGTGGTATTTTACGTGTGAAGATTGTTTTTTGGAGCGCCGCCATTGAAGTGGCCGAGCTTGAGAAGAGAGTCGAGGAAGCTTATGACGTCATAGACTCAATAACAATAATGACCCTTTTAATAATTGTCAGTAGTTTGCTGTACAAGCTGTGTTATTTGTACAGCAAACCACTGACAATTACTAACATCAAGCTGCAATTTCTGAAACTAACTAATAACCCTTTTGTGGACAACTTTTATTGAGTCTATCGTCATAAGTTCTCCTCAATAGATCGTTTTCATCTGACGTCACGGCGGCCATATTGGTGTACCAAAACAATGAAATGACGGCCATATTGGTGTACCATGTGGGAATTGGCTCTATTCTTATTCAAATATTTCGTATTGTTTCACCACCCCAATGGGGCCACCAATCACGCGAGGCGCTACAAAATACAAACTTCGCATGTAAAATACAACTTTGTTTTGGGGAATTTCGAAATGAAACTTTACACAAGTACCATAATATATTTAACAATTAGACAACGAGACCGAGTTTTCTATTTAACAATTAGTCACCTCAGTCTCGGTGACTATCGGTGAATATTTACCGAGCCGGCTCGGTAAATACTCACCGATAGTCACGGAGACTGAGGTGACCAATTGTTTTAGTATAATTTCACATGTTGATAAAAAACCAATAACGTTGAAACAAAAACTTTTAAACAACTGCTTTCATTTTAACAGTGGTGATTCTGTTTATTCACAGACGATGTTAGCAAGCCACAGTCTTTGTCAGTAAATAATTTCAAAAAAAAGAGTAAACAACATCCTACTTTGGAATTGAACTTGTACATACATTCAAATATATGCTAAAAAGACTTTTATTCTGGTGTTTTGGATCCTGTGTTACGGCTTTTTTGCACTTAATTCATGTTCAATATGTTCTTCACTCATCCCATACTGGAAAGTTCGTTTTCCGTACGCCATAGATTTTACGCCAGCAATTTTGTGTCCAAAATACTGCGCCACCGTGGCGCGCTCAAGAGGTGTAATACGCCGTTACCCCAACCATGCACAATATCGATTTTCAAGAACATTTTACTGCTCTACGCATGTTCTAGCATGTAGGCCAATACTACTTTATTCTTGCCATGCGCTTGCAAAATAATTTAGACATTTGAAAAATGAAATTCGAGAAATTTTACTTGTCAGAACAATATATAATATATCTATAAATAAATATAACATATATACAGTATAAGATATATGAAAGGTAACATACATAAAATATATGAAAGGTTTCAATGTGCCATGAAATAATAATATATGTAGTTACAGTCTTCATAACAGATATATAGGTAAGTCGTGCATCTTCTTGTCGGAGACACTTCATAACTTTGCCTTCTCTCTTGTATCTTGATCGATCACCCAAAATTGGTGTTGCATGCCTCGGAAGGTTGCGATCTTTGTCTCCAAATAAATCTCGGCAATTTCCTTTACTGCACGACCTGCATTTTGACATGGGGGCAAACTCCAGTCAACCTTCGTTCTTAAAACATGATATTAATCATTACAATTCCCAAATAATATAAACAATTATACAGGGAAAAACAATTGTTTCTTTGAAAATTATAAATCCTGTAAAACGTTTAAAAGTGAGATGTTAAACGTATAAAAAGTTTCTGACAATGTCGCAGACCGACGAAAGCTTAGAAGATATTGTAAATATTTTAAATAAAATATTTTCTCCAAACAGTCCCAACTTTGGCCCCATTTGAATGTAGTATTTTTAAACTGATCGTTAAAGTGAGATGTAAAGAACACTATGCCTGTATTAGTCTTACCTTAGAGTCAAGGTTTCATTATGCTGCCCACCAGACATCTTGTTCGATGCCATCGTGCTATAATACGATTCCACGATTGCTTCTGTCCCACCTTTGGCAAGGGCGATATCTATGCAAATGCAGCCCTCCAAACCAATAGGATCATAAAGACTGGCGTCTGTGAAGATACTTTTATAAACCTTGTCTTCATTCAAGCTTGCATGGAAGGGCTTCTTGATGTTTTTCACAGTTACTACGTACAGGTTTGTGAAAGAAAATGCTACACCGTCACCGCTTGCAATTTCAAGCTTATCCAAACAGCTGTACGTCGTCTTGGGAGGCAAGTTGAACCATGATGATAAATGCTCGCCGTCTCCTTTCCACAAAAACGTTCTCAGTCCCGTTTTCAACTTATGGAAGACAGCATTTGCAAGGGCTGGGTCGAACAACGATTCCTCATTCCCTTCAGCTTCACCAAGGCGCTTTATGTGCGGCAAACTGCAAACATATGTGAAAAACTTAATGAAATTCTCCATTCCATACATCTCAATTGCTCCCTCGCCACACTCCAGCTTGACCTTCCCACTTTCGAGTGTTTCACCGCAGAGAAGTCTGACAATGCTGTCTAAATCTAGACATGTCAGAATGTTGACAAGTGGCTTGGACGAACTGGATACTCGCATTTCAAACGATGATCGACGATCGATCATGAAAGCTTTAACATCATCTTCAACATCATCTTGATTCCGCGTTTCCCAATTATCGACAGTTTCCGTCTTATTGCCGGTTGTTGTGAGACAACCAACCATCCTTGTACCAGTGTTGTATTCTTGAAAACACCAGCAATGATTTCCCTGCATGGCATACTTCTTTACCAATGGCAAATGCAATGAAACATTGTTGAACGAAAAGTCATCCTCAATTCTCTTCATGTGTTCTTGAGTCGCTTCCACCAAAGACCAACTTTCCAGCAAGGCACACTCAAACCTTGGAGAGCTATTGATAGCTCGATGTATGGCTTCAAAACGTCGCATACGCTGCACAGGTCAAGGAGGAAGTCTATACTCCAGCAATTTGGTACTCCTTCACCTCCGTATACTTGAATGCTCGGAAAGTTTTGATGTACAGGGGGACACTATCGATCAGCTTCCGAAATTCCAGATACTGCGAGGCCGAAAAGCGTGTGCTGCACGAACGACTCGTCAGTCTCAACAGTAAATCATCACTTTTTGCCATTTCAGTGGCATGCATGGCTCAGCATTTTCCCTCGCTGGAACATTCGGTGAACAATGCATGACCGCTCGACCAACTTAAGAAAAAACGGTTTCGAGGGACCTTGTTTGCCTTCGAACACATCTTTGAGGGCAAGATCGACATAATGAGGAGGGTCCCACAAGACTATAAAAAACTCACCAGCATTCTCTTGGCCACACAGATCTTTCAATGTAGCTTCAAACTCGGCAGCTTGATACGCACCGTCGCAAACTGTTCCCTGGTACGATGCCTTGATCAGTTCTTCAGGTAGGGATGGATAAGTATTCTGAAGTTCACAATACAGACACTCGGCCAGTTCCTTTGCCTCAGCTCCTGAAACATCTCCCTCTGCGCCAGATTCTGCGTCACCGTAAACTTCCGGTGCATTCACCGGTATAGCACAACGTTTTCCTTCGATCATCAAGCACATCATTATTGCTTGATTAGTAAGTAATACGATGTGGCGTTGACTTGTCACTTGTGACATAAAAATGCGGTGGCAACTTTGTTGAAACTAGTGGAGTGGCCAGAAATTTGGCTGTCTCCCGATCGATCCATAGATTGGCACATCGCAATATATCGAGGAATTGCTTCCGTCCATGCCCAAACGCGCCGAGATCAGAGCCAGTAAATACATGAGTGGCAGTCATCGTTTCGTAATGAAGTGCAGCTGCCTTCACTTTGACTGCCATCAATGCAATGCTGACTACGTTTTCAGTCACACTTTGGGCCCGCGTCTTCCTTTTGTTCTGCTCGTTTCAATATATATATATACATATACATAGTAAATATATACTATGTTCAATGTGTCTCTCTATATACTTGCTCTCTTGAAAGTCTTATGAGGCGCTTGATCCCTCCAATGAGCTGCAACATTTGATTGCCCAGCATTGGTGCGCATCCACCCCATAGTACTCTTGCATATCGCGACTTGTTTAGGCATTATGCCTGGTCCCTCAATTGTTGGATGTCATATATATATATATATATATATATATATATATATATGCCAGAATTAAGAGAAAACGAGCCTGGTTTGGATAAAAACCCATGCACTTATATACAATTTAAAAATAACAATTAAAAGCTGCAACTATTTAAAAATAACAATTAAAAGCTGCAACTATGTGCAATACTTTTAATGCTCGCTATATAAGTATGTATACATAAGATATAATATTATATAAGTTCATTATAAGTAATATATTAATATAAGAACGTTTCACGTCTCAAGCAGAGCCAAGTGCTGTCACTGATGGTTTTGTTTCGGAAGGATTTATTACCCCATGCTAAACCATTGAGGCAACAAATTCCCAAAACTGGTGCAAGGGTGGGGTGTAATGAAGGTTGAAAACATAGTGCGCTTTAAAAATCATGTCCACGCTTTGCACTAGTTGCTGACCACAGGGGATAGCCATACGATCCAAAACCAGAAAATACTTGTCTGGATCATGGTCAGCGCCAGTTGAGAGAAGATATGGTTGGGCGAATCGCTCATCTTTCTTCTGTATCTCTGCTTCGACATCAGTGTCACACTGAAAATAAAAATAGTGATCTATACTATTAGTAGTGATACCCTGCATGAGGATTCTTGGGTATAATTCGTAAGATATTTGTCAACGTGATTCACTTTAAGGCCTATCTACACAATATATACGATTGTATACACACACGATTGTCATTCTGGCATATGGAACTTTGTGTACAATTCTTGTTCGTGATTCGATGGTGAATGTCGAAAAACGTCGTTTACACAATTAGCGGTGAATCGTTTACACAATCGTACCGTGTAGAAAGGCGTTTATATAATATATACATACTCGCGATCATCTATCAATGGCGAATTAAGGCACCTCGCCCACTTTTCTAATTAAACCCCTCCCAATTGTGTTCTCTTTTGATAAGGCTGTCATCGGCTTAGGATCCACGGGGATCTAGCGTTATGTATGAGTGACGCAAACACCTGAAATTACTGCAAGTAGGTTTGATTGATCGTTATTACTTACTGGAACATTCTGTAAAAGATAGGAAATAGCTCCATCCCTCATCGCTGCAAAATCCTTCTTTCTGTTGCTTGATCGATGGAGCAGAAAGACAAGCACATATATGATGCACAAGGGTCATCTATATCTATATATCTATATATCTATATATATATATATATACAACCAGAAACGAACAATTATTCATAGGTATATCTTCCCATATAAATTCTCAAATTACAACAATACCAACGACCACGACAAAGAAAAAGACGAGTTCGATCTATAAGTTATATGCGAGCTCTGCACGTGCCTCCGTGTTTAGCGAAAAGACAGTAGAATACAAGAGTGATGGAATAAAATGCCAAAAAAGCTGGAAATCATTCTAATTTTTAAGTTTTTTTCGTCTGCAATTTATACTCCGCATCAATGTGGCCATACACATGCGATGTAGCCCTATGCCTAGAGAATTAGGCCCTAAGAGCTTGGTTACAATGAATCGAGTGGTTTCGGATACACATGCACGCCATGTAGCCATATGAGATTAGATATATTAAAATAATATTGCAACCTTATATCGTCAAACTTTCCAAAAAAAGACTTACCATTTCCTTGGTATTTGCTTATCAGTTGCTGGACAGCAGGATAATCCTGCTTGCCCAAAGAAATAATACGTTCTCTGAAATACGTGCTCCATTTTGTTAGAAAGTTGTTATAATGTTTTTATACTCCTTTATTAAAATCTTAATGTTGTTCACTTCGTCTCGTGGTAATCACTCTCCCACACCCAGTCCCTGCACTTCCGTTTTACATACTTCACAACACCACATCCCTCCTTTCCTTAAACAAGACTATTTCTATAACATTTTGCTGTGAACATCGTCAAACAGCTAATAACAAAATATCAACATATTGGTTTAGTCATCTATGATAATTGCAGTCTAATTTAGTAGTTCATTATGATTTTAAATTTACTGCTCAGTTGCATTGAAGCGTTCTGGTGGTTGTCCCCGATTTGCTCTTAAAGGATATCTTCTTTGAGGTTGTTCATCTGCTACTGGTTGTCCAACATTGTTTGGCATATCCCGATCATCATCATAATCTTCGGCAGATACTGCATCAGAAGGTGGCTGATGTATCTTCTTGAAATGCGATGAGTTTCTGGTAATCTTGTGTTTGGCGTTTTCTGCTGTAATCATACTGCCTTTCATTGCTACGATGCAGTATGGTTGTGGATTGTTGTACGATGAAAACTTGTTTTACTTTCGTTGTCGTACCAATACATTATCTCCAATCTGAAACCCGTTTGGCTTGGCATTGCTTTGGTTGTCTGAGTAGTTTTTCATCTTTTCTTTGGCGTTGCTGTCTTTGCTCCTAAGGTTAGGGTCGTTGACAGTTGGGGCAATTTCTGGCAGTTTTGTTTTCATCTTTCTTGCAAACAATAATTCTGCCAGTGTCTTGTCCGTGGTTGTGTGAGGAGTGGCGCGGTAATTGCGCAATACATCTGTTGTTTCCAGTTGAGCTAGTCTGTGCGTGCAGTGATGATGGTCTTGTTTAAAGTTCGCATGAATCTTTCAGCTTCTGCGTTTGCTTTGGGCCACAGTGGAGTAATCTTGCGATGTTTAAATCCAAGATCTTCTGCAAATTCCTGAAAATCTTGGCTATTCAACGGAGGGCCGTTATCAGTCTTTATTTCGATGGGAATGCCATGCATGAGTCGACAGAATCTTGTCCATCTTGGGAATCGTAGCTTTTGCCGAGGTAGATTTCAGGATTTCTACTTCCGGATAACGGGAAAATTCATCGATGACTACTAGGATGTAGTCACCTGTCGGGAGAGGACCACAGAAGTCGGCTGAGAGTTTCTGCCATGCACGGTCCATTGGGTAGTTCTGTCATTTGATGAGGCTCGTAATGTGTGGTAGGCGTCGCGGCTTAGCATGGCAGGCATTTTTCAACCATTAACTTTGCTTCAGCATCAATTCCAGGGAACCAACCCTTCTCTCGGAGCAGACGCTTGGTTTTTACTAATCCCTGATGTCCTTCATGGGCGAGACATAATGCACGTGATCGTAGTGACGCTGGTAGAATTATTCGGGTTCCTTTCAAAAGTACATCGTTTTCATTTGAGACAGTTATTTCGTGGCGAAGCTTGAAGTATGCGTTCATTTCTTGTTGATTGACTCCACTGTTTCGTTGAACTCTGGATACGGTCCAGTTGCCAGTTCGGACTGCTTTTGTAAGTTGTTGGAGCGTTGGATCGTAAACTGTTTCTCTTTTAACTTCATCGAGAGATATTGCCTTCGGAGCTGCATGCTCTGTTACGAAACAGATGTATTCATCAGCCATCTGGGAGTAGTAGGTGGATTGTAGAGATTCTTGTGGATGACGTGACATATAATCAGCTGGGTTTGATTTCCCGGGTTGGTATTTCACGGTTAAGTCGTATCGTTGCAGTTTTAATGCCCATCTTTCTAACCGTGCTGAACATCTCGAGCGAGGATTTGCATGAATTTGTTCCAGAGGTTTGTGGTCAGTTATCACTGTAAAATGAGACCCATAAACGTATAAATGAAAATGTTCACAAGCCCAGAGGATAGCAAGCGCTTCTCTTTCAGTCTGCGAATATCGCTGCTCGACAGGGTTTAACGCACGGCTGGCAAAGGCGATGACTTTTTCTTCTTTCGTTTCATGATGCGTTCGCGTGAAGATTGCGTCGATTCCTACGGGACTTGCATCAACAATGAGGGTAGATCCACTCTTTGGATCGAAATAGGAGATAGTTTTGTCATCTGTGAGGTGCTTCTTCAGTGTACAGTGTATCCAACGCTGCTTGGTGTGTGGATGTCCATTTCCAGGTCGCATTTGATTTGGTTAGCTGGCGTAGCGGCTCTGTTTCGTGGAATAGTTGGGTACGAAACGTGAGCAGTAGTTAGCCATTCCAAGTAAACTTCGTACTTCTGTCGGATTCTGTGGGGCGCTGATTTGTTGGAAGGCTTCGACTTTCTTTGGATCCAAGGACACACCGTCTCTGGAAAACACCAAGGATGGTTTGTTGTATTCACATTTGGTCGCATTGAGGGTCAGATTCTTCTCTCGCAAACGTTGTAGGACTGCTTCAAGGGCTTTGTCGTGTGATTCTTGATCGCTACCATATATATGATGTCGTCACTTATATTTCGTGTACCCCCTCGAGGATTTGTTGTATAGTTGCTTGAAAAACTTCTGCAGCAGAGGTTACTCCAAATGGTAATCTTGTGTAGCGTCGAAGTCCTTTATGTGTTGAGAGCGTGGTTATGTATCGCGATTCTGGATCAAGTTCTAGCTGGTGGTACCCTTGATTCAGGTCGAGCTTTGAGAATACTGTCGCACCGTTGACGTCACTGATGAGATCATCGATAGTCGGTGTAATGTGTTGCTCTCTCTGTATGGCTTGGTTTGCGACACGCATGTCAACGCAAATGCGCACTTTGTTTGGGTGTTTTGGTTTCGGCACCACGACGAGCGGTGAGACCCAGGGAGTTGGACCACAAACTTCTTCAATTATGCCATCTTCTTCTAATCTCGTTAACTCTTGATCAAGTGCCTTTCGAAGATGAAATGGGATTCTTCGGTGGGGCTGGGCAGTCGGTGCAACGTTTTCATCTATGTGGAGACGAACTTGACACTTCTCTAACTTGCCTACCCCGTGAAATCGATCATCATACTTGTTTAGTAGCTGTTGCAATTTGGTTTCTTCCTGACTTTTTGGCTTTTGATTGTCCGTCGCGTTGATTGTTAACTTGACTAATTCCAAGGCCAAGGCTGTCTCGTAACTAAGCAACGAGCCAAATTTCCCTTGCATGACGTAGACTGTTGTGGGGACAATACGAGATGATGATTCTATTTCTACATCAAGTCTGTCTTCCGTTACATACTTCACAACACCACAGTTGTCGCACTCGTTTGGAAAGAGGATCTGAAACTCCAAATTGATCTATAAATAAAGTATGAATAAAGTAGATAATACTGTATAATTATATAACTATGACATATCAAGCATATAATAATTATAATATATATATATATATATATGTATATATATATATATATGTAATGAAATACAATGAAATATTCTATTCACCTCAAACCATTATCATCTGGGGCCAGAGGGAGAAGAATTTCCTCTTGTCCCCCACCTTGATGATGGGCAGAGGTTTTCCTGCGCCGTAACCGTACACTTTAGTTTTTGTCTTGCGAAGTGAGATAGGAGGTCGACTTTTGTTGCTGGAATTCTGTATTCGTGAGAAGGCGTCTTCGTCGATGATGTCAACACTGGCCCCAGTGTCGACCATGACTTCCGTTGGCGTGTTGCAAATTTTGACAAGAATTTTTGGACTTTTTACTTTTGATTTCGTTGTGTAGTGTTTCCGATTACCGAGCGAAAATGTGTACTCGTCGTCTGAACTCGAATCTTCGGGATGCTGATTCTGATTCACTTGACTCTTACTTGTCGTTGCGTGTTTGTTTTGTTGAGGGTCGTGTTCATTGTTCTCTGAATTGACTTTGTTTATGCCACTCGCAGAAGGTGTCGTATTTCGACGCGTAGAACGACAACAGCGACCAAAATGATTCATCTTTTGACACAGTCTGCAGATCTTTCCCTTTGCCGGACAGATTCCATCGAGATGGGGGTAATTATTTCCACAATTAAAGCATTTTCTTGGGGGATTCATATTAAAAGTGTCCCTTTGTTATTGACCTTGTCGTCCTTGTGTGGTAGACGTTGAAGTGGAACGGTGTGTTTCGCGTTCAGTGCGGTTTACTCCGTGAAATTCTTCGGCCGTCTTTTCGATACTTGGTGCTTGCTCGTCTGAAGTTTCCATCGCGCGACAAAAGTCAAGCACTTGATCGAGAGAAAGAGCGGATTCCCACAGTGCCCGTCGTCGTAATCGTGACGATAAACAGCCAAGTATTATCTGAGATTTTAGTTCTTTGTCAATATTGGTGAATTCGCATGTATTTGCCAATTTCCGCAAGCGCGTCGTATACTGATCAAGAGTTTCTTTTTTTCGAGAATAAATAGACTTCGTAATCGGGATTCTTTTTTGGAGTGAAATATGCAGATAATTTTTCTATTGCCGTGTCGTAATCGTTCACTTCGCCTGTCTCGGGTAAGGTGTCAAATATATCATACGCCACTTCACCAATATAATGCAATAGTAGCGCTCGTTTTCGCTTGGGTTCGTTAACGTTCATTGCAGTTAAGAAGTTTTCAAATCGTTTCTTCCATTTCGTCCATCGAGGGCCAGTAGAGGCTGGATCGCTGTCGGGAGTAAATGGTGGGAAAAACGGCATGGCGGGCTGCACGTTTGTCATGTTGTTTTCGTTGCTACTCGCTGCTGCTGCTTCTGAATTCTCGGTGCTCATGGATTGTCTGTGCCTTACTAATCCGTATCCTTTTACTTTTTGTATTTGTGTTACATCCTCGTCGCCAATATAATGTTTTTATACTCATTTATTAAAATCTTAATGTTGTTCACTCCGTCTCGTGGTAATCACTCTCCCACACCCAGTCCCTGCACTTCCGTTACATACTTCACAACACCACAGTTGTCGCACTCGTTTGGAAAGAGGATCTGAAACTCCAAATTGATCTATAAATAAAGTATGAATAAAGTAGATAATACTGTATAATTATATAACTATGACATATCAAGCATATAATAATTATAATATATATATATATACATATATATATACATATATATATATATATATATATATATATATATATATATATATATATATATATAATGAAATACAATGAAATATTCTATTCACCTCAAACCATTATAATTTATTATATCCTTATAACCATTATATCCTTATAATTTATCTTAAAAGATGTAATCAGCCTGGGGCGAACGCCTTGATCAACTGTGTTAGTGTATATAACTCAATTTGTGTACGTGAAGTTCTTTTGTATTTGATTTTTACTGTGCCAACTTTAATACTGTCTTAGTCAGTGATGAACAATTGCCTCGAAAATGAATTAAAAGTTACCCTGCGAGCAGAGCCTTCTTTTCCTTATTTCTTCACTGAGAGAGAGGAAGAAAAGTTTTAAAGTCCAATAGGGGATATAATTAACAGTTATACCAAACGAGGCGCTTCGCCGAGTTGGCTATTAGTTCGTGTACAACGAGAGCGAATGGTATAACTGTTTTATTATACAGCCAAGCACTGTACAAGAGACAAAATTACATGCAGCGAAATGTTTCAAACGACAAACTTCCGGCATAGGCAACTAATACTTCCGCCATGCGTAATGAGGCATTCACATAGTTTCTCGCTGAGCTGTTCGGTAAACAGCTTTGAAATGTTGCATAAATGTTGCTCGAGAGGCAAAAAATGTGTTAGCAGATCAACAAAAAAGATTAAAAGGTACCTTTATGAAGTCAAAAGGTGGGTCAGTTGTTTATATTAGCGTTGCTGTCGTGAAAAAAGGTTTTGATTTCATGCAAAAATGAAACTGAAACACCTTCGGCAGTGAAACTAAATTACTTAGTTGGTTGTTTTTGAAAAAGAACATGCTTTTTACTACTCCAAATGCTTATCTAAATAAAAAATGTCTCTTTACTGGTGATCTCCTACGAAATGTGTGTTGTAAGCTTGATTTTAACTGTGAGTTTCTTTGTTTGGCAACAAATTAAATCAACCCGTTAATTTAGTCAGGTTTTTGAAGTAAAAATACGTAATTTTTAGGTGAATTTTACCATTTACCATGCTAAATTGTGTATTTGTTAATGTATTTTTACACAATGTTTTTTTATACATTGGTTTGAGGGTGTTGATGTTTTTCTGTATAAAAATCCGTCAATTTCAACTCTTTTCGGCAGTTTAAAAAAACGTGCCGCCATCTTGTTTTTCCTCTACTAGTAGGATATGAGCTGATAGCCTGGTAGTAGGGAACCAATCAGATTACGCAAAAGCTCATATCCGATAGCATGCTATATAATAATATATATTGTATTCATAGCACACTATATATACACACTATTATATTGCAATTTGATTAAAAATAAATCTCAGACATGGAGTTGATGGAGAACTGGCTTACTAGATATAATTTATAAATTATAATATACAGGTGTCTACCATATTGCCGATGAGCTTTACTATTGCACTGTTATAAACCACTGCTGCCATACCTGTACTAGTCCTCTGCTACCAAATTAATAATACAACAAGGTGACAGCCAACACTAAATGAAAATATTCATATACTGCATTAATTATACAGGCGACTGGTGGCAAGACATACAGTATCATGCCCAAGATCGTCTTTAAACAAATCCTGGGTCAAGTGTAAATTTTTTACTGCATGCAGAAAGTGATATTAAAACTATAAAAAGAACAATTGACTCGCCAATGAAGCTTTCGATGACTTGCTAATTGTTAGCTATTATTAGCTTTCTTTAATAAATCGCAAGTAATATAAAGTTTTCAGAAGGGTCGATTCTCGCCTCTCGGTTTCCTGTATGAGAATGGCCGTCAGAACACTGATCAAAATTCATCAAAGTATTTGCATCCAATCTGAACAAAAACGGATCGCTCAGATTGTCTTTATTATCACAACAGAACTTATTGTCTGCAAGGAAACTTTTAATATAAAATATATTTCTATTTCAATATTTATCAAATCTAGGCATAAAGGCCAAACGGTGTTTCGGGTTTCAAGAGATTACGACGTTATATTAAACACGAAATACTGTAATATCCGTCCCCTATTAATAGAGTTGTTTGTATAGTTCAAAGTCCGGTCAGATACGATTTTTTTTTGTAAATGTATGCAGTTTTTTTGACAGACCTAAAGACATATCTCATCCAGACACGGTAAAGTTAGCAGTTTCAAAAGTAAAAATATATAATTTAGTTCATTTTTTCATGTTTCTAATGCCTTTCCAATGCAAGGCAAGTTCCCTAAATCGGGGCAAACATGCCACCGTCCATGACTAAGATACGATTTTTGTAAATGCAATTTTTTTTGACAGACGTAAAGACATATATATCTCCTCCAGACAAACCGTAAAGTTAGCAGTTTCAAAAGTAAAAATATATAATTTCGTTCATTTCATGTTTCAAATGACTTTCCAGTACAAGGCAAGTTTCCTAAATCGGGGCAAACATGCCACCGTCCATGAAGACGCCAGTGGCAGTAAGCGAATTTTTACTAGTTTTATACGTTAGGAACTATTTTAAACAGTTTGGTGTAAATTCTGTAATACTTCTTGTTCTACGAGGAAACTTTGAAAAAGCAAAAAGTAGGTCCACAAGGGTACGGTATATAGCAAGAAACAATGCGAATGGTGTTGCAATGATGGTTTTTAGTCTTCGGAGTTTACAGTTTATTGTTGAACATAAGCATTTTCATCATGGACAGAAATAAAATAAAATGAATACTAACCTTCCAACGTCGAAATCACTTCCTCCCGGAATCCTTTCTCTTCCAGCAATTCCCGCAGGGTTTCGGACATGATTATAGGCAGTTAAACGACAAAACTATTCTAAACTCGGCTTATATTAAATATGTCCTTCCTCTTAGTTCTTCAAAAGTACTTCGGATAGTGGATAGCGCGCGAATATTGTACAATGTGATTGGCTCGCTATATTCAATCCGCCGATCGATTGATTTTTGTTTCAATCACTCCAGTCGATTGACTTTTTCAATCAAAATTGGATTTGATTTTGAAATTGGCGCAATTTTTCAATCTAAAATCAATCTTTTAGACTGAAAAATATTTCAATCGCTTCAAAGATTGAAATTTTCAATCTTTAAAATTAAGAGAGATATAGCTGTGGTTATTCACTGTGCATTTATTAATGAACCAGAGTCGAAATTATTTTTTAAAAAATTCACTGAAAGAAGTACATTTACCTGGAGAGCTTCGAAATGTAACTGGCCTGCTGCAAGCGTGATATGGCTTTTTACTGTGCTTTTCAGATTGTAAAATTCTTGGCAACCGCCTTCGAGAAGCTGTGCTGTTTTTTCTGGGCGAAGTATGAGTCCTGTTGCAAGTGATCCACAGTATCTATAGGTCGTAAAAAGGTCGTAGAAACGACTTGAGAAAACTCAAAATAAACTCTTTACCAATGTTACCTGCAAATTAAACTTTTTCAAACTAATCAAGCTAGCGGATTATTTTTTATTCCCGGAAATTTTCAGATTCTCGATTGGCCTCCCAGCCCAAATTGTTAAATAATTAACTGAGCATTGTATCGTAACTCACCCTCCAAGTCCTTTCTTTGCGATTGCTTCTGGGGTTGATATCTGGGTGCGACCAGCTCTTCTGCTAGTTAGAAATCTATAACATGTCTCGCATCGTATCACTGAAAGGATACCGTTGTTTTCATCCCCAGCAAAAAATCGAATGTGATGGCAGGATGATATTCTTGATTTCAGGCCATTTCAGCAGCAGTTTGGAAATTTCCTTGGTACATTTCCCATCAACTGCTGCCAATGGAGTGCCAGTTAGTTCTTTACCGCTCCTTGAATGAAGTTTGAAGCTTCGGAATTCTGATATCAGGGTATCGATCTTCAAATGAAGCAAACTGTCCCCACAGATTTCTTTGTTGGCATGTGGGACAGACGATTGATCAACTACAGGCAGTGGCTTTGAGACCGTAGGTTCGACGGTCTTTGTCTTTGGTGCATTGAAAATAGAAGGGACAACCGTTTTTGGTAATGCTGGTGTTTCTTTCACAAATGTTGCCTTCGTGTTCTCTCTTTTCATGCTTGACTTTTCTTTGGAATTAGCATTTTCCCATTTGTTTGAATATTCTCGAGCTTTGGAAACAGTCTCGTCCTTGTCGTTGAATTGCCTGATTACTGGCTCCTTTCCCGGATGTCTGCGGGTAGAATATCTTTCTATCATTGATTTGTTTAGCCTGCAAAGCTTAAAGATATCTGGAGACTCCCCTGCGCTGAAGAGACGGAAAAAAAATAATAGGAACTGCCAGTTGTTGCAAGCAAATGGGTGTGAAATTCACAAGAAATCGTAACTAATCTGGGATCTTTACTGGATGAAACACATTTTTTGATTTGTATACATGTATGCTTTCTTACCTGTAACATGTCAAACAAATGCCCCAGTTGATTGTTGGATCTTTCTTTTTCACATCTACTGCTGACGTTTTCGCCACCTTTGGTTTAGTCCACCACGGTTGAATGCCTGTAACATTAGGAAAATTTATTATGTTGACTAAATTTGTATTCAAGTTCACTAAACCATGCTGTTGCGATATTTGTACACATCAAAGCTGTGTCACTCAGCCACTATTAACCTTGAATTGTTTTCCTTTTGACATTTTTGTTTCTTTCAGGGCTGTGGTCCATATTTGAACCTATCAAAAAATAGACGAGATTACACTTAATGTTATCAATTGTTAAACTTCAAGGGAAACCCACCAAATAATAAGAGATTCTGGGTATGAATTCACATAAATTAAAATCTCACCTCCCTTTCGCTCTTCTCTGCAATTGTTGCAAATAACTCGACATCCATAACCTTCACTCTCTCCATCTGGGCGTATGCCACTTATTGAATGTGTCGTCCTTTCACACACAACGCAACTGTGAGCACCATCTGATATACCGTTGCATACACAGCATAGAATAGCTAAAATATAAAATTCCATATTCTAAGGAACATGTCTTTGTTACAATTTTTCACTAAACTTTCTTACCATACTTCCTCTATTAAGCCCCCAGGGGCTTATCAATTTTAGGCCATCAAGGGGAGGCTTAATAGGGGGAGGATGTTTGTTTAATTTTCCAAGACAGAGCAAGAAAAAACTGAAAACTAAAATCATCTGTAACCAATTTTTTGTTAGTGTTTTTACTGTCTACAATAGCTCTATTATGTTTTTTACTTTGGGGAGGGGGAGTGGGGGCTAAATAAAGGGAGGGGCTTATTTTTAGTTTTCACTTATTGGGCTTAATAGAGGGAGAGAGCTTAATAGAGGACAGTCGGTATACAGTAATACAGTATTTCTGAACAATATTTACAAAGTGTTATGAACGTAATGGCTATATAACCTTTTACCGTTATCTTTGTCTCTGCTTCAATTTCCTCATCATCAATGTCATGAGATTATTGAAATATCCTCATCATCATTGGATTCCATGACAAAATCTGTGTACAAGGATAAGATACAACCACCAACTAGATGCAACGAGAAAAATATTTTTGTACCACATTTTTAACACTCGGTAAAATATTAAAATTCTTGCACGGTTCCTGGGTCAGGAGACAGGAGCCACAGCCCTAGGGTTGGGAACTAGTGCTTAAACTGCATATTGCATAATGTATCGATTAATTTCTTATTTGCCTAATAAAGTGTAAATATAGTACTGCGAACATAGTAGTTCTTAGTCGCTCTATCTTATTGTGGTTTGATGTATATGCAACATGCCATATATCATTTTAAAGCTTATAACATGGTCTACACAAATATCAGCACAGGTGACTTCCCAGGAAAAACTTATATGTATAAGAACCTTGCGAATCCAAAAAAAGTGAATTTTTAATTAGTCCATATTTGAATTCTATCTAGTTAAAAACTAAGCATCAAAACTTGATATATTTAAGTTGTATAATAGATTACAACCCAATCAACAAAATAATGGATGCTTTTGGTGTAACACTCTATTTTGTTCCCATGGCAACAAATATTAGGTAAGGATCTTA
Organism: Paragorgia papillata; assembly: GCA_035771165.1. Taxonomy (NCBI): domain Eukaryota; kingdom Metazoa; phylum Cnidaria; class Anthozoa; order Scleralcyonacea; family Coralliidae; genus Paragorgia; species Paragorgia papillata. The sequence goes on from JAWNZC010000406.1 coordinate 2,249,923, forward strand.
TTCAATAATACCAATGTTGGTATAGAACACTCAATTTTCAGCAGAGAGTAAAAAGCATCCATTAATTTGTGCAAAAGTACCTAAAGAACAATCTCAGAAAAAATCAGCAAGATTGTTTAAATACGTTTCAAGTTTTTAGGATTTAAGTAATGGCCGCTAACCAAAATACGGTTTTTGAGAAAATGCCATTTAAAATTAGTGAACTATACCACAAGCGTTTTCTAATGTATTACTGTAATATACCTGTCCAAAACCAACATATATCAGTGTAAGGATATTGCAATGTCACATTTATTGTCCTTTGCTGATGTAATGTGCCAATGGGGCATCATCACTGTCCTCGGAATCAATGTTTTCCAAAAGTCTGGCTAATGGAAAATCATCATCATCAGAAGATGATGTAACAAAATCAAGCGGATCAACATCATTGAATTTCCCACTGGCATAAGAGGATTCACCTTTCTCTTGGTTTGCTGCCAGCTTGGCCTCTCTGATTTTCCTTCTTCTTACCTTTTCTTTCGAGTTTGCCTTCTTGATGGAGTGCTTCATCCTAGTCGCATCTTTGTTCTTGCAGCCTTCCAGCGTGAACTCACCACCAGGGATGTTAGCAACCTTCATGACATCTTGCCTTGATGTAGAGCCACAATTGAAAGCCAATACAGCTGACATGGCTGCAATTTCAATAACATGAGGCCCTTTGAACCGGTGTTTCGGGGCATGGTTCCATACGAGACCGTTCAAGCTTTCGTTGACATTCTGTGAATAACCCGGAAGGCACCGAAACAAAAGAGAATACTGGCTGAGACGCTCAAATTCAGGAAGCAGAAACTCCAAGAAAACTGGATCTAAATGATGGTCCTTTCTCCGAAGGTTTCCTTCTTTTTTGTAAGAGCACCAACTATCTGGTCCTGATGGACAAAATTTATGCCGCTCTTTGTTATCGGGAAGTTCACATGAGTGGTAAAGAACTGCCATTATAGCCTGTTGCATCATGGATATTTGATCCTTTTGTTCTCGTGCAGTTAATTTCCCAGGCTTGACATTTGCTCTGATTGCATTGCCATAGTATGTTTGGAGCTTATCTATCACTTTGTCCATTAGCCTATGCTTGCTCCCCTTCACCGATTTCCCATCCTTAAGTTTGCTTGCTTGCTTCCTCAATTCCCGTAAATGTGACCCCATTCTCTTCTGGACATGCCCAACACAATCCAACTTTGTCACCCTTGAACAATCTGCCTTTCCACTCTCATGACTTTCCTTCCATTCTTCATAGCTCTTTGATTCACGCCATTTTTTATACTCGGCTGAACGCTTGTTAGTGTTTTCCCATTTCTCACAATCGGCACAGCTACCATATGTATCCCAGATACTACCATACGCCTTACTGTCACCATCACTGATCATAAACTTATAGTGCAGATTGCTGTCCTTCGACCGCTCCCATATCTTCTTGGCGATAGAGCACTCCATTGATCCACTTGAACCAGTGTGAGTTTGGGTACATTGATCCTGGTGACCACGGAACCAGATATCAAATTCAGGGGAATCTTCACCCAGATCATTCTTAGCTATCGAACATTCTCTGCATATCTTGGATTCAAAGTCGTAATCAAGTACCTCACCAGTTTCAGCAGAAATAACAAAACCGATTCCAAAGTTTGCCGTGTACCCTCGTTTAGACCATGTGCCGTCATAACTGACAGCAATGTCTGCAACATCCGACTCATTTTCATTGAGGCGTGAGAAGACTTTATCTCTTGGATTGCTTCCAGAGGTTTGGAGTTCAATTTTGGTGTCACACTTAGAGCACTCAATGATTATAACAGCACTATTTCCATATCTTCGAGCCTCATCATCAGTGACTTTCAACTCTCCCCCTGATTCACAATTATGCAAAGACTGAAATGCGTTTGCTAAATTTGAAAGTTCAATCAGCCTATAACCATACTCCCCATCGAAATCTTCTCTTCTATCGTTCTTTTGGCTCATTATCTTTCGTACAGATGCAGTTTCATTGACTGGTGTTGAGCCACATGGCGTCGATGAAGTAGGCTCAGAAGCGCTGCTAGGACTCGAAGTATTCCATTGAGTTTCACCACGAAATCGCTTCTTTTTCGACACTTTCGGCATTGCCAAGAAAGAATAATCTCTAAGAGACTATTTGCCGTTACAAATAAGCAAGAAAATAAAGTAAAGCCCAGTCAAAATATATATCTTTGATGTATTCTCAGTGCTGATAGCTTTTTTCTCAAACAAGAAAGAAAATGTGGTGTTCTACTGGAGTACAAGGTTGTGGCTTAGTGACCAGGTCTTAACATCGTTACCAGTCCCTTATGTTGTGGGCTATCATAAATAGCAAAAAAAATAATTAAAATGCCCACAAACAACCAAGAAAACGGACAAAACAAACAGTAAATATAAATGCGTTTCCATGGCAACGGAAAAGATAATTGTGTATCCTTTCAAAAAAATGCAATTTTGAGAGAAAGTAATGTCGTTTCAGCTCCAATTTTGTTTTCACAACATTCTACACATACTACTGATGATTTCTATGCAAAAAAAATGTTTATGAATTTTTCAAACCTCTTAAGGTAACGGGCCCCCTTATAGTTTTGTTCCATAAATTCTGCCTCAGGTTCCCCCATCTTGGATAACTTTTTTCTGGATAGCAAATTCGCTTAGTGATGATTTTATGTGTGAATGTGTGGTGGCAAACTGGCATGCAAATACAACATACTGAAACTAGCCACTGTGTCACTAGTGTCACTGTCAGTTTGTACGCAAAATTCCCGAATAGTTGTATATTGTCATATTGACAGACAGACAGACAGACGGACGGACGGACGGACGGACGGACGGACGGGACAGTCTGAGTGTCTGACACTGACAGACACTCAGACAGCAATCTTAAAGATGTATGTAGTTTAATTTTAATACTTTAATTACTATTTACTGGTTTTAGACTTAGCCTTTTTAGGTTCTTACAATTTCCACTTTCCAACTATGAACTATTGATTCATGTGAATACTGATTAAACATTCATTTCTTTTAAACTTTGAAATGTCCTCAATCCTCATGAATATTAATGATTGCATTATTTAGATAAGATTAAGAATAAATACAAATACCTTTGATCTTTCGGCCTTTCCCAAATTACATCTTCACATTCCCACTTCCCACCCATTTACCTTTGAAGTTTCAACGTCACGATCGCGCTTCCAAAGTGAAACTCGTGTATTTATATGCTCCGTCGTCTTCTCTCCAGAGGTCAGACAGACAGACTCTCCCCCCTGGCACGACTTACTCGTCCCAGTCCTTAACGTTAATTCACACGATCCAATGGACCTCCTGTGCATTTAGCGTAACACGTAATTGGCAGCCAGTCACTCGGTCAACTAGCTCATTGGTCTTGTTTTATTTTTTCAATAACAAATTAACAACTGGCTGAAGTAACTGAGAACTGACAAGCTAAAAATTAGTAAATTACGCCACGCCAGTAGTGAAATTGGTTGACTTTGACGTTGTGCGCCACGCCAAAGATATTTGGCGTAACATACAAACTTTCCAGTATGTCTCATGACGAAGTTTTCGAAAACATCGCTACGACCAAAACCTAGCCAAAACATACAAAAAATACGAAGAATTGTAGAAAATATACTTCCTTACCATTATAAAGTTTTGTTTTTACGATATTTGATATGTACAACATCTCAGTGATAAATGTTTTCAGTATTATGCTTTTTTGTATGTCTCAAAAACTACAGACCCCATTTTGAAAAAAAATATCAACAGTTCAATGAATCGACAAATTCTAAAACCTCGTACTTCAAAATGACAACTCCGAGGGGGAGACTGAAACGAGTAAAGTCAGTGCAGTGTTGAATAAGTACCAGTCTCTTTTCCAAAACTACTTTTGAAGAACAATTTCTTGTGATGCAATAGTCACCGCGTAGCGCGGTGACTATTACTGCTATTATACCCCAGATTCACCGCTGAGCGGAACAATCAGAAAGCTGGAAAGCCTCTGCCACTATGAAATTATACTAATGTTTGATAAGACTTATTTATGTTAAAGAAAAGTTGTTTATTGGAAAAGAGGCTTTCTGATTGGTCCGCTCAGCGGGGAATATGAGGTAAGGGACCGACCATTTGACATTTGACTTTTGAGAGGGGGGGGGGGGGGTTGGGTGATTTTGTTTGGGGCATGAATTTTTTTTCGGTACCCATATTGCTGAAGAAGAAATTTTTTTTCCCAGGACGCAACTATGTGTGAAATTTTTTTTACCATTTTTGCTTCGGCAAAATTTTTTTTTTTGAGCAGTTCTAGTTTAGCTTTTATCCACCAATGATACGGTTAAATAAGCAATTCTTCGAGCTTTTATTAAGTAGGCCGTTTATACGTCGCATTTAAATGCACAAATCTGGCAGACGAAAGTAATTGTCGTTTTATACGATGATAGTATATTTTCACCAAAGCTCGAAATTATACATTGGAATAGTTTTTATGCATTTAGTGGAAATTCCATGCGTCTGAAAAGCGACACATGTATCAGATACTGGTTACAGATGTTTTATTTGTGTGGAGGACATGGATAAAACATCTGATGTGGACAAATTTAATTCGTTTTGGACATTGTTCTATATATTAATCGTAAAGGAGAGCAGTTCTGAACAAAACTGCATTGAGCCAAAACCAACTTACTGTAACTACTAAAAGAATTATCACTGTCACTGACCTCGACAGATGTATCAGATGAACTACAGTATATACTGTACTAGTCTAAGACTGGAACGCTGACTGAGGCCTGGGTCTTGAATGAAGCCAAACATGGGGGCAGCCATGCAACAACAGAACTGAATATAGAAGCAATGGGAGGGGATCCCTTTGCTAGATCTGTAGACAGTTAAGCCAGCATGAATTTTCTTATTATAATTGAAAAAAATTTAAATATAGTGAAAATTGTTACTATAATCTTACAATCTAGAAAAATTAACAAAAATTCTGTATTACGTCATAATGACGTAATTGGAAATTGTTGTCACTGAACAACATCATGCATGAGAGGAATGAAATACATTCAGACAGCACGAAACTTATACAGGTTTTCAATCAGAATGTATAACATGCAGGGAACAGAACATTAAGAAAATTGGGGGTGTCATTAAATTGCATGTAATAGTGCACTATTTTCTATCAGGGGGTGTAAATTTTTTGGAAGGTAGTCGTAAATTTTTTGGAGGGTGTCCCCCACAAAAAAGTTCACTTACACCGGTATTGTAAACATAATTTATTCCATATATATATTTATAGCTATATATTATATATATATATATATATATATATATATATATATATATATAAATATATATATATTTAACAATTATTCACCGAAGTGGAGGTGAATAATTGTTTTAGCATATACCTCATAAATGAAATAACAAGTTTAACATTCTTATATTTTTCGGTATGTTTATACAAGAGTATAAACAAGACACGGCCGTCGCCGTCGGCCGCCAGCAACTCGGTGTACTCAATTATTTGTCGACAAAACAGTTTTTACAGCTTTTGAATATATTAATGGCTAGAAAATTGTAAAGAAACATACCTGTGGACACTCTTCTACTTAATTTTGTTGACTTTTCTCGTTATTCTACTACATCACCCTTGTTTATCAACAAAATCTCCTGCCTCGGTAAACAAAGCAAAACTGGTCGCCATCTTGTTTTGCCTGCAGGTGAATAGTGCAGGATATCCCGAGCTAGAGGAACCAATCAGATTGCGCGAAAAGCACTATTCACCTGCGAGGTATATGCTAATACAGGATAACATTACAAAACAAGTTCTAGATTCAAAGAATAAGAAGTCTTGTATAGTTTTGCTTGAAAGAGCTAACAATAAATACATAAATGAAGAAACGTACATGTAATTACTTACTCACAGTGAAAGTTTTTAAAGCAATTACGTTTCTTCACCAAACACAGATGAATGTTACATTTTGAGCAACTTACATTTGTATATCCAGATTTGCAATGCCTACACCTCTGTTGTTTGTCTTGGAACTCGGGAAAATGTGCAGTTTTGTCTTTAGCAATATCTCTTGATGGTGTTGGAACTGTTGCTGGCCTTCTCTTTTTGGGAGGCAGTTCTTTGTCTAACGATGGTCGACCTCTTTTGGGCGTTACATCTTTCTGACATCGAGTTAGACTGTCTCCAATTTGTGACTGAAATTGAATCATTTTTAGCTGATCTTTCTTAGGCACACCATTCTGATCCATATGTCTTCGATAAAGAAGCCAACCATTTACTATGGAGATGCCTAGGCAGTAATAGATGATGTGCATGTAGTACTTGATGGAGCGTTGAGATATGCGATAGAGGGAAAGCAACATGTCGCATAGGTCAACCCCTCCCGTATGAATGTTATACTCATGGACAGCAAGCGGTCGCTCAATCTGCAGATGTTGTTTTTCCTTCTTGGACCATCTCCTGGCTGGTGGACCAAGATCTTTGCCAATGTAGTTTGAAACCAGTTGAACAATTCCACTGTCCAACCACCTGATTACTGTAGTGCCACTGTTAGCCTCGACTACCCAATCCATGGCACCTCTTCCCTCCTTCTTCAACTCCTTTTCAGTCTTGAGATGCTTCTGTGCTCCCTGCAAACGATCTTTACGGATTGTTGCAATGGCCCAAATTTTTTGGTTTGTCAAATACTGCATCAAATTTAACGATGAAAAATAGTTGTCAAAATACACTCTGTTGTTTACCTTCTGTGGAAGAGTACGGCATAAGCGACGGACCACATTTCCACCCATGAGTAATGAAGGTGACTCCTCAGCATGATCAGACTTGCCACAATAGACTTCAAAATCATATACCAGACCACTAACACCACATCTTGCCCATACTTTTATTCCCCATTTGTTTGGCTTTTTTGGCAAATATTGCTTCAAGCTTGTCCTGCTCTTGGTAGGTATAATTTGCTCATCAATGGAGTGTCTTTCTTCTTGAGGAATTTCCCTGCATTTCTTCAAAACAGAATCAATAACTGGCCGCACTTTGAATAACTTATCTTTGTCTGGCTGCCCTGGAGGAATGGTCTTTGAATTGTCATTGCAATGAAAAAACCTTCGACCTTCGTAGCTTTTCATACCAGTTGCAACACCTGGAATCTGTGTCTCTTTAGACCAGTACATTCTTGATTGAGGCAATTTGATGACTGACATCATAACTAAGATCCCTATGTATTGCTCCATTTCTGAGGAAGTAGTTTTGACTGAAGTCCCAGTTTGCTGAACAGAGTATAAGTTTGTCTGCTCAGCAAGATGCTCAAACAATTTATTATCAAAAAACATCTTGAAATATTGTAATGGACTTAACTCTTCATCTGGAGGTTGTGGTAATTGTGGACCTCTATATGTCACATCAAATTGTACAGGATTGCATTTTCTCCACCGTACATTCATCTTGGCTTTTTTCGCTGCCTCTTGAGGTGTTACATTATCATCATCATCATCATTGTCATAATTACCACTGGCATTTCCATCGTCATCACCGTCATTGTCATTACCACTATCATCGGTGTTACCACAATCGTCGTTACCATTATCATTACTATTATCATCACTACTATCGTCATCATCTTCACCATCATATTCACTTCCATCACTCTCAGAAATGTGATCAATGTTACCTTCATCTGAATCACCTTCTTCCTCACTTTCATTTGGGTCTGGCACATAGGGGTTTTCAACATGTATTCTATTTTGAAGTCGAGAAGCAGGACGTCTTCCATAGAATGAAACAGATGGTATTGAGAATTGGTTGTTGTGCATAATATACTACAGTATTTCTTAAAAAAATGGAAAATAATATTTTATTAGATCATTCATTCTCACACAATTTCTATAAATTTAGACAACATTCTAAAATGTAGCAAAATGTTACAAAGTTTGCTATATGTGTAGTACTAGCACAGGTAAAATTATTTGGTTTTCACCAGTTATTAAAATCATTAGAAATCAGTAACAACTTCGACACACAACTTGTAATATTAGTCTAGAACGGTAGTAGGCTTGAACGCCTTCAGCATTGACGTTAAATAACATGATTTCGAAAACTATAAACAAAGTGGAAAAGGTCAACTATTCAACCTCTCGTGCATAATGTTGTTGTGCAACAACAAATTATTTGTTGTAATCTATTCACATTCGGAAACATGAAAGACAAAATTTCGTCTTAGTATGGAATAATAAAGTTATGATAAAGACTCAAAAAATTTTTAAAACGTTATGCGAAGATCACACCAAAGATACAGAACGAACAACTTACCTTTCAATTAGTAGTTACGATCTTAGCTCCCAAAGTAAAACAACGCCATTGTGTATTCTCTACGAGTGTTGGCGGACTTGTTCCCAGGCTCCTGTCCGGTTTGTATGATCCCCGCATATACGAATTAATGTTTTGAAATTAATTATTTGCAGTCACGTGATCAAAATCCCTTTGTTTTAATTTGTTGTTGTACAACAACAGTATGCATGAAAGGTTAAGACCATCATAAGTCATCCACTGTCCTTGCACAAATATCTTGCAAGTATAGTGATGGTTGGAATAGAAGGTGACATCATAAAGCTTATAACTGCAAAAGAAGAAAAAACACAGTGCAAACAAACTGAAAATAGACAGTGCTTTTGAGTGCATAACGATGCTTGACAAATGAATTATTTTGGTTTCAATGGCTTTCATGTACTGTACCTTGTTCCAAGGAACTTAATTTGGTCTGGAAAATCCTCTGCTAGCACACCAGAGGTGGCCATAAATTCAACATTCACAATGAGGATCACAGGTGCACTGCCATCCTGGAACTGGCGGTTACTCTGAGTTCGGAGACCATCGCAGTATGCATGCTGTACCAATCTGGGGACCAGCAAATGAAAACATATATATTTTATCGGTTATACAACTACCAGTTTGAGTATTGCAGTTATACAGCACCTTAAAATATACAGAAAGCAACAGAATATTACAGTATATACATTGTACTACTTGTCTGCAAAATGGACGGGTGCGCCAGGGGGAACCAGTGGACCAGAAAATAGGTGACTGCATCTTGACTGCTTGCCACACACGACCCATGCTTCCAGCATTGACTCCAACAAGCTTAGCCCAGGAAGACTATAGTTCTGCCGGCTAAAATGAAAAGTAGCATACTTAAATGATAAACACACATTATTTTATTTTTGTCTTTGGACATACTATTGAATAGCATGCAAAATATTACCTTAGAGCAATAGTATTGGCCCATCTCACATAAACCCCAGGTAGAGGACAGTGAACTGAAGTGCAGCTTGATAAGACATACGACTTCATCAGTGGTATGAGGTAGTGGGTGAACAAATTCTCCTCATTTCCCCAAATGTCAAGGACACTATCTGCCCCAACTTGTACAGTTGAACATAGTAGCCATTCAAACTTGGCCTTTGCAAACTCGCCATCTTCAATAATTTTCAATGAATTGCACAATGTCTGGGCTGCAATCTCATTCCTGTTCTCTAAATAGGAATGCACCTTTGATGACTCGTTTACTAAGTCGTGGAATGTCATCAGACAGTTATCTATGGGACAAGTGTTCTTTAGCTGGACTATTTTTCCAAGAATATCTATTTGGCCTCCCCATGGGATCACCATTATCGGTGTTGCTATGGATGCTGGTCTTGCATGGATCTGCTGGTCTGTGGTATTGCTATGAATTCTGGTTGTCTTAATACCAACAGCTGGTCTCTGGGAACTATAGTAGTGTTTCTTGATGGCCTCTATTCTCTTGGCTTTTGAGAACCCTTTCCCTTGCAATGCACTTTTATCAAAACCTGCCGAACCCTTTTCCTTGCAATGCACTTTTATCAAAACCTGCCAGTTTCCCCAAGTACATGTCCAGTTGAACAACATACAATTTGTCTAATGTTCCTGACTTGATTGCTTTGTCCCAGTCAATATCATTACAGATTTTGACAGTTGTTTTGCTTTGGAAGCAGCTCTTGTGGTTTTTGCAAGGTGAGCCTTTACCATCATGGTATATACTTTCTATGAAACTCAGCTTCTACAGTGTGCCTCATGTCTTCTCCAGTATACCTTTCTACAATATCATCAACATGAGCAAGCATTTAAGGTGTCATTTTGGTCATATGATGACTTAGTGACACTGCCATCTTCCTGAACCACTTCTTTGTATTTGATATCAATAGGACCAATCTCTTGAATAATCTCATCAATTTTGGCCCTGGGACAAAACTCATCCACCTTTCTTTTGATACATGTATCTGCACTGGCATCTTTCCTCATGAAATCTGGTGTCTCATAATGAAAATCAGACTTGTCGAAGTCGCTAGATGATGGTACAGGCGCTGGAACTCTGTTTACAGGGGTCCCTCTCCAGTTACATCCAAGGATATTTTCATGTAGATCACACATTTTCTTGCCATCATAGCAACCATTACGGATTCCCTCAATTGCCCCATCATGAATAATGTAGTGCTCTTTCAAAAACTTCAGCTTCCAGCACATGAACTTTGCATTGATGCCGGGGAAGTTAGAGCTTTTCTCATATAAACATCATCAAAAAAGAAATTGTGTGGTGCACAATAACTGGGGCACAGGGAATGTATAGTTGTTCCTAGGCAGTTTTTCCCCTTGTAACGCTTCATCACTTCTTCAGCACATTGTTTGGCAATGTCTTCCTGCCTTTTTTGTTCAATGGAATTGAACTCATCTTGAGTCAGGCTACAAATATCCTCTTGATTCATTCCCTCAAAGAGGGGTACCTTTGGTACAGGGATAGACCTGCCATCTCCAGTAGTTTCATTTAAGCTGCGCATCACCTGCTCTGCAATATGAGAGCGTGAGTCGTTGGGGTGCATAGTGGACTCTTGCTTGCAAATCCAGGTTAAAAACGTGGAAGTATTCAACCAACCTGATCTGTACCAGTTTTTCATGTGATAATACACCTGGCCCAGCATCACTCGATTGAATATCAATAGGCCTAGAATACAGCAAAAGAATATGTTACTAGCAGTTTAATAGTACAGTACATGTAGGTGCACATTTGCATATATTATAACCCTGCATGCTTTTCTTTTCTTTTCTAAATTCTGGTGATATAACAGTTTAGTGTTTATGGTTTGTATGTATCATTTTAAATCTGTATGTGATTTAAAATATAAAAAAGAAGCGGGTCTTGAACATACCGGTGCTGAGGCAGTTTCAGGGACTCTCCCTAACTTGCTTTCCTGTGTCTGTGAAGGCAGCTACAATGTTGTCAACATTGTCCTCTGTGCAGCATCTCACAATTTCTAGAAAGAGAAACAAAATACAATCAATGAGAAGCGGGTTACTTTCTGATACTAATTTCATTGGAAGTATCTCCATTTTAGGTGCAATGCGTGTACTTTATATTACCGTACACATGTACAAAGCATTATTAATATTTTACACAGTGCAACATTCACCATGCTCAGTAGGAAATAACGCATACCTTTCAGTGTCTCTAATGAATCCATAACATCTTTAAGTTCTGTTGTTACACTTGTATGCTGATCTTCAAGTGTTGATAGAACTTTGCCCAGTCTGTCCAAGAGAACATTTATACGTAATAGCTCTCATTCTTGATGGTCTCCTCCATTAACACAACGAATGTAGTCCTCTTTTAAGTTCATAATGTCAAACTGAAAGAGGGAGTCTCTGACCACAAGAAGCAATGTTTTAACCTCCCTTGATAGCAGACTGCTACAATTTTCAGACTTTTGGGATTCCATGTTACGCCTCGCTTCATGTGTGTCTTAAAATTATTCTCAAGTTTCCTTTCATCTGGAGCTAGAGAACCAGTCTTGCTATCTGTATCTGGTCCTATATTAGACTTCCTGCTTGTGCAAAACAGATCAATCTCAGAATTTGATGAGTCTGGGGTATCCTTAGACTCAGTTTCAATCTCATGCTCCTCTGGAAACAGACACCGTACACGGTAGAGGTCATTGAACCAATTTGTTGCTGAACTAGGATATACTTTCTTTGGTTTACATGTAACTGTTACGGCTACGTCTTCTCTAACAAATCTATCAGTGTTTTTGTAAGGAATTTCCTTCATACTATTGACAAGGAGAATCACTCCTGGTTCTTTGGGATAATCTGATGCAGGTAATTTAAACTGGAGATTGTCTCTTGAAATCTGTACTGGTGTATGGATAGGCCTGCTAAAACCTTCGGATGTTCCACAGCGTAAATATGCCTTGTCATCCATGGCTCATCGAACTCCATATCTTCGATAATGGGATCCATTCTTAAATAAAAGCCTGGTGTAATTTTTAACATGTGCTCTGTTATAATGCACATTCACATGCACTTCTGATTTGTTCTTTTCTGATCGTTTGCTCTTCCGCAAACCTTTACCCCTGTGCTGGGAAGCTTGCTTGGACCTCTTATTTCTGGGCTTTCCCCAAGATCTGACTGTCTCCTTACTTTTAATTAGTGGTAGCGCCTTGGCCTTCAGGTACTCATTAGCTTTCCTTCTGAGCTCCCGTCCTTGTATTCTCCGTCCTTCTACATATCCAGTGATTCCAATCCCTTCATCGCGCCCCATCGTCGATCATGGGCCTTCAATTGCTCATAGAGAACATTGTAGACAGCCATTTCTGCACCTCTATCAATTCTTGTGCAGTTCGTATTCTTTCCTAGTTGGCGTCTTAAACCTGACTTAAATTTATAGAAGATTCGACGTTTTGTTCTTTTCTTCTGGAGATGTGCATTTCCGGACTGTAGTTTCTGTAGGCGTTGACGCTTGTTACCAAGATCAAACTCTAAATCATTGATCTCTTCTGACTCGCATCTCTTTCGTTTCCTATCAAGGATCTCAGAATCTCTCTATTTCCTTTGAGACTTTAGTGATCATGTCTTCAATATTTTTCTCAGCTATTTGGTCACCCTCGTCTTCCTTCCTTTCAACTTGCTGAGCAAACTGGATCGTTTCAGCGCTAATGCGGCTTAGGAAAATCTCGTTTACTCCCAGAAGCATTTTCATATTGGTTCTAGATAACAAGAAGCTTAGAATGCAATAAACTACTGCGTGGTCTATGGCAGATGACAGCAGTTTTTTCAGCATTGGAAAGAGAGATGCCAGAAACACAAGTGAATTTTTCTGTATTCCAACTACTGGCGTTTCCGTGATACTCTCGTTCAACAGGAAATTGATGCCTTTGCATAAAGAAATGTTGTCAATCGGCTTCTCTAGAAGGAGGACATACATTTCATTTCTGGGTGGTATAATGATGACAGGTAGTCCATCCTTTTGAAGAACAAGATCCCTAAACTGCACACGTGCATGTTTAGTATTTATATTACCATTTGCCAGCCTTTCCAGCTTTGCAGCATATTCTTCAAATGCAACATGGAAGGGCAAACATGCCTTCACTGTGAGTTCGTCGAGTAAACACAAAAGAGACAAATGAGAACTCACTTTTAGTCGCAGAAACTGAACGTGAAATCTTCTCTTCCAAAGCTGATCTTGCCTGTGTGATTGTTTTGTTACATCCATAAATGCGAACGTGAGACAATCCGAGCGAAGGGAAGGAAGTTCTGCTAGCATGAGCACCAGAACCATCCGGGAAGGATGCCATTTGTTTTAAAACATTTTCTGAAATTAAAATGGAGCCTTTTCGCGCCTTTTCAATGTTCCCCATCCTATACTTCATGTAGAGCCACATTCTTCTGCTTGCTAGTCAAGATGGCGGACCAACAGGCGGACGAAGCGAATTGCGAGGTTTCCAATGTTGAAAACATCGCTATAGAGGAAGTAAATACTGTCTCACAGGAAGAAAGTGCAGCCTTAGACTCGGAAAGCCAAGAATCAGTGGAACTGTGGCTTAAAAAGAATTCGCTGTCGACTTATTTTGGGAAAATGAGTGAGTGTGGTATAACCTCCATATCGCATTTAGAGGACATGACGGAAGAAGATGCAGTGTCCGATGTAGGAATGACTAAATTCCAAGCGAGGCGTCTCATAAGAGCATACAAGGAGTGGAAGGCAAGTCAAGAAAGAAAAAGAAAAGGGCAGCAGCTCTATAAGTCTATTCATCCTGAATTTGTGACCAATAACAAGTCTGTTGTAGTTATTTTGCCACCGGCGTTTCAAGGTTTCCTCGCCACCCGTGATGGTGGAATGAGTGTCGTTGTTCCGGCGAAGACACTAGAGAAGAAATGGCAATATCTGTGGTACAGAAATCCCATGAATCCATTCCAAGAAGCCAATAATCGCATCATCCTAAAAATGTGCGAGTCACGGGCTCACGGCAGCACAAGTTCAAAAACCAGAGGGCGTGTGAACTCTGGGCTAGAAAAGAACGTTATCAGCGGATTTCACTACTTCTAGCAGTCGAGAAGAATACTGAAGGTTGGGCCCGGTACTACAAGAAAAAAGCATCTACGGCGCTTTGTCGATCCTGCAGAGCAGGTCAGTACGCTGTAGTCCGTGCACTAAATGAAGACAACGTAAAGAAGGCGGATTATGAATGCTGTGTCGATTTTAAAGAGGACATCACCGACATATTAAGTAACACTATCAAGAGACACGAAGAGCTCTGTGAAGATGCAATAGAAAATACCCTGAGTCCTTCTGGGGGCATCAAACCAGGTGAGATTAAAGAATTTAATATTAAAATTAATTTAATATTATTAATATTAAATAGTATATTTTTGTTTCCAGCTGAATGGTATATATTGTGGTTAATAATATGGAGATAAAATTGTCATTTATAAAGTAAAGTCACTGACACAATCTCTATACATTTTTACAGGGGAATCAGAGTGCAACGTGTTCTACCAACCTTTACAGAAGGCCATTGCTGATGCAAAGACCATGATCACTGCAGAACATGCAAAGCTAGAGGGGCTGGTAAAGAGCTGCCAAACCAAGTACGGGGCATCAATACAAGAAAAACACCAGACAAGGAAGACAGAAAAATAAAAGAAAAGAAAGAAAACGCAAGAACAGCAGCGAACCAGAACTTATTGAATGAACTTCTGTTGGACAGTGATGTTGACTTTAATTTGTTTCAGAACAACATTTACTTTATATTTCAGCTAGCATGCACTTGGTATTTATACAATTCAGTATTAAAAAAGTATTATCAGGATAGCATTTAAATACTGATAGTTTAATAATACTTGTATCGTTTTAATATATTTACTTGGATATATAATTTAGATATAGAGAAATTTAAACAAAATATTATATTAAAAATAAACATTTATTGTTACATGTATTAAAGACTATTTAATATCATGATGTTAAAGTTTTAATATAGGGTATTCGATTTTATTTACTTGCAATTTATATATAGATAAATTTAAACAAAATAACAGTTATTATAATACAGTTTATCATTTAAGAGATGAATGTATTGATTTGAGACCATATGCATCCTATATGTTTACTTTTTTAAAAAATAAACTTAACATTCAACCTTGTTTTTGAAAAGTGATGCAATTTTTTTCTTGCTCGAACTTGATGTCGGATATTTTTTTCTCTTTGTGATTCAATGCATGCTTTTTTTCTTGCAGGATATTTTTTTCTTAAATCACCCCCCCCCCCCCCCCCCTCAAAAGTCAAATGGTCGGCCCCTAATAGTCGCCACCTAGCGCGGTGACTATTGCATCACAAGAAATTGTTCTTCAAAAGTAGTTTTGGAAAAGAGACTGGTACTTATTCAACACTGCATTGACTTTACTCGTTTCAGTCTCCCCCTCGGAGTTGTCATTTTGAAGTATGAGATTTTAGAATTTGTCGATTCATTGAACTGTTGATATTTTTTTTTCAAAATGGGGTCTGTAGTTTTTGAGACAAACAAAAGAGCATAATACTGAAAACATTTATCACTGAGATGTTGTACATATCAAACATCGTAAAAACAAAACTTTATAAATGCAAGGAAGTATATGTTCTACAATTCTTCGTATTTTTTGTATGTTTTGGCTAGGTTTTGGTCGTAGCGATGTTTTCGAAAACTTCATAATGAATGAAGAACATATTGAACATGAATTAAGTGCAAAAAAGCCGTAACACAGGATCCAAAACACCAGAATAAATGTCTTTTTAGCATATATTTGAATGTATGTACAAGTTCAATTCCAAAGTGAGATGTTGTTTACTCTTTTTTTTTGAAATTATTTACTGAGAAAGACTGTGGCTTGCTAACATCGTCTGTGAATAAACAGAATCACCACTGTTAAAATGAAAGCAGTTGTTGAAAAGTTTTTGTTTCAACGTTACTGGTTTTTTATCAACCTGTGAAATTATACTAAAACAATTAGTCACCTCAGTCTCGGTGACTACCGTGACTTGATGTGTATTTAATATTCACCGATAGTCACCTCGACTTCGGGGACTAATTGTTAATTGTTCCAAATTTTCAGATAGTTTTACCTTTTCGTTTGCAGAAGTCTCCTCATTCAAAATGTAGAGTAGTTCGATGGCACATGATAAACAATCGCCCACAAAAAACGAGATTGTAATTATTTTGCTTCAAATTTGGTGTAGATATACTCCATAGGCATAAGCGAATTCATTTTCTTATTCGAAAATGTCAAACTGAACAATTTTCCATTACTTTTGGGACAATGTTTTCGTGATTTCATCACTCGTATATAAATTTTAGTGGACGCCATGTTTGGCCTAGTTTCCAGGTTTTGCTCGCAGCGTGAATATGTCGTGGCTTCTGATTGGTCAGAATAGGAGTATTCCAGCTATAAGAAGGTTTGTCATTGGATAACCTACTAGTGGTCTATCACCAATAGACCACTAGTAGCTTAGCCAATCAGAATACCGAATTTGTAATAGACCACTAGTTGGTTGACACTAATTAACAATTAGACAACGAGGCCGAATTTTCTATGAGCTGATAGTCAACGAGGCGAAGCGTTATCCAATGATAGACCTTTTTATAGCTGGAATATTCCTATTCTGACCAATCAGAAGCCACGGCATATTCACGCCACAAGTAAAACCTGGAAACTAGGCTAAAAAATCAAACATGGCGGCTGCTAAAATTTTTGTACGAGTGAAGAAAACATTGGGTCGAAAGTACTGGAAATATATTCAGTTTGACTTTTTCGAATAAGAAAATGAATTCGCTTACGCCTATGGAGTATATATCTACACCAAATTTGAAGCAAAGTAGTTACAATCTTGTGTTTTGTGAGCGATTGTTTACCATACGCCTTCGAACCGCTCTGCATTATGTATGGGAGACTTCTGGAAACAAAAAGGTAAAACTATCTGAACATTTAGAACAATGTTTGATAAGACTTCTTTACGTTAAAGAAAAGTTGTTTAAGGTTGATACTAAAACAATTAGACAACTCGTCCTCGTTTTCTTTGGGCAGATAGTCAACTCGGCTTCGCCTCGTTGACTATCAGCTCATAGAAAATTCGGCCTCGTTGTCTAATTGTTAATTATGCAGAAAATTACCGACAATAGTTTCATCAGAGAACCACTTTAACTATACGTACTTCAAACCTACATGTTTGGCTTCAATCTTGGCCCGGTCAATCGACTAGCTCACTGGCCAGATTTCGTTCAAGATAAATACCTCGAGTTTGTTAGATTGCTGGCTAAGTTCAGCAAAGACTCCATACTGGTCAAAATATAAATAGTAACAATATTTTAGAAACACTAGTCTTGCAATGACAGTAAATTTCGTGATTTCGTATAACTTGCTCGTATGCTAACTTGTTCATTTTTTTTTCGCGCTTGGGGGCAATACACCTGATCATGAATTTTGTCAAAAAAATTTTTTTGTGATTCATTCACAATTTTGACTTTCTTTCTTGGACTTTAAATGGGATTTTTGAAAACTCATATTTTTTGCACATTACAAACTTTGAATTATTATAACTCCTAAAGTTTTTAACCAATTTATCTGAAATTTTCAGCATTTGTTATTTTATATATTTGCAGCAAAATGACGATTGCACTTTAGGAAGGGGGGGGGGGGGGGGGGGGTAGTTTTTGAAATATTGTCAGTGGAACTCAGAAACTGTATAATTATTTACTTTTGTTGCTATGGCAACGGAGACAAAGATTCTACGAATTCAACTACTTTAAGTCTTTAAAAAGTGTTTTAGATGAAACTTACTTGGTGATGTGTTTTTGAGGAGTTAAAAGTTTGAGAACATATACCAGGCCATTTTGACGACAATCGATTGCCTCAAATGTAAATTATATTGTAAATAATCCAAGTCAATTTAGCTTTAATATATTGCTTAATTCCTGTAGTTTCAGAAAATATATGCTTGTCCATACTTTGGTTCAATACTTCATGAGATAAAGCACACCAAACTATCAACACCGTAAATAAACATAATTCACCATATTAAATTCCTACTCGATTTCGTATTTGCTTTGTTTTAATGCAGCTATCTGATGGGTAATTCGCCTGCAAATAACCGAGTGCAAATAATTTTCTGTTGCAAATATTGATATGCATGTGCATCAGTGGGCGGTATTTCACTTATTGCTGATGTATGTGTCTACGTATTGCTTGTGCGAAATGTGTCTACGTACAAATTTTGCGACATTTATTTTTAGCAGCGGCACATTTTTGCGAGAAATTTTTAAAAATAGCGAAATTGAAGTTTCCTTTAAATTTCGTTTACGAAGCTTAGATATTAATTTTGAAAATAGCTGGACTTTTAACGTTGTAGTTGATTGGTCTATTTTTATTACAAATGAGGTTTATCACTTATCTGTGTTTCGTCTTGTGATTCTTTTATATTGAAATAAAGCCTTTTCAGAAATTCTGCAGAAACGAGAAGGGTTTATTTTTGCCAAATCTTTAGATTTTAACCTTATTTCATAAGTTGAAAAAATGGCCAAAATCGGTCAAAATGTAAAGTGGTTAGCCTTTATTGGTCATTTATTCCACTTTTGAAATACGGTAAAAAAAATGAAATATAGCCTTTCCTGAAAGTCTGTAGCAACGAGAAGGGTTTATTTGTGCTAAATCGTTATATTGTATCCTTATTTCCAAAGTTGAAAAAATGGCCAAAATTGGTCAAAGTGTAAAGGGGGGGTTAGCCTTTACTTTTTGGCCGATTTTGGTCATTTTTTTCAACTTTTGAAATACAGTAAGAAAATGAAATAAAGCATTTTCAGAACTTCTTTAGCAGCGAGAACGGTTTATTTCTGCTAAATCTTTATATTTCAAAAGTTGAAAAAATGGCGAAAATCCGTCAAAATGTAAAGGTCAAAAAGGTCAAAATCGTTCAAAATATTAAGGGGTTAGCCTTTATTTTTTTGGCCGATTTTGGTCATTTTTCAACAGTTTTGAAATACGGTAAAAAAATAAAATAAAGCATTTTCACCAATTCTGTAGCAACGAGAAGGATTTATTTGTGCTAAATCTTTATATTGTAGCCTTATTTCAAAAGTTGAAAAAATGGGCAAAATCGGGCAAAATGTAAAGGTTAGCCTTTACTTTTTGGCCGATTTTGGTCATTTTCTGAACTTTTGAAAAACATGAAAAAATACCAAATAAAGCCTTTTTATAGCTACTGTAGCAACAAGAAGGGTTTGTTTGCGCTAAATCTTCATATTTTAGCCTTATTTCAAAAGTTGGAAAAATGACCGAAATCGGTCAAAATGTAAATGTCAAATAAAGCCTTTTTAAAGCTTCTGTAGCAACTACAAGGGTTTATTTGTGCTAAATCTTCACATTTCAGCCTTATTTCAAAGGTTTAAAATGACTAAAATCGGTCAAAATGTGACGGGGTTAGCCTTTACATTTTGACAGATTTTGGTCATTTTTGAACTTTTGAAATATAGCCAAAATGTCAAATAAAGCCTTTTTAAAGCTTCTGTATCAACTACAAGGGTTTATTTGTGATAAATCTTCACATTTCAGCCTTATTTCAAAGGTTTAAAACAAATGACCAAAATAGGTCAAAATATAAAGGGTTAGCCTTTACTTTTTGACCGATTTTGGCAATTTTTTGAACTTTTGAAAAGGGGTGAAAAATGTCAAGGAAGACGCCTAGATCAGGCATTCACTCGGCCTACTGGCAAAGTGCGGAGGTGCTTGGGTAAAAGGCACTGATTGTAATGCTATTGCAGCAATCACAAAATCGAAGCCTGAATCGAAGGCCTCTCTCCGCCGCATAGGCTCTATATAGCTGAATGTGGTGCATACTTCACACTGGTGAACACTGAACATATTTACGATCAAGACAGTTGTCAAACACATCTGGTCACTGTTAAACTACGAAGTCAGTCAGTCCATTGTCCATCTGCCAACAATGCGCAAGAACATATTGATGGCGAAGCTGTTCAACTTTTGCAAAAGGCAAAGCTGTTCAACTTTTTGTCCAACTCCAAAACCAAAAGGAGCAAAGAACTGACATTCTGAAACATGCCTCACGGCCTCACCCCGTCACACGGCAAACAAACTCACTGGAAGTATGAACAGTATAACTAAGATAACTAGTATAACCAAGATAACTAAGATAACCAAAATAACTACGATAACTAAGATAACTAGTATAACCAAGATAACTAGTATACCTAAGATAACTAAGATATAACTAGTGAATCCAAGATAACTAGTATAACCAAGATAACTAGTATAACCAAGATAACTAAGACAGCCAAGATATAAGATAACCAATATATAACTAGTAAAACCAAGATAACTAATATAACCATTAAGATAACTAAGATAACCAAGCCGAAACCTAGACTTGACCTACCACAGATAGCCCGAGTAATAAACATATTTAGCTTTTAATACAACAGAGCCTGTTTCATGCATATTATTAATATCACTGATAATTCTAATAGACAGATTATTAGGAACTCTTTATAACACGACAGAAACTAAGATAACCACGGTATAACTACATGTATAAGAATAAAGATACCTGGTGTAACTAAGGTAACTAGTATAACCAAGATAACTAGTACAACCAGTATAACCAGTATAACTAAGATAACCAAGATAACTAAGATATAACTAGTAAAACCAAGATAACTAGTATAACCAATATAACCAAGATAACAAAAAAAACCTAAGATAACTAGTATAACAAGATAACTAGTATAACAAGATAACTAGTAAAACCAAGATAACTAAGATAACTAGTAAAACCAAGATAACTAAGATAACTCGTAAAATCAAGATAACTAGGATAACTAAGGTAACTAAGATAACCAAGATATAACTAGTAAAACTAAGATAACCAAGATATAACAACTAGTAAAACCAAGAATAACTAGGATAACTAAGATACTAAGATAACTAGAATACCTAAGATAACTAAGATAAACTAAGATAAACTAAGATAAACTAAGATAACTAGAATAACTAAGATAACTAGAATAACTAAGATAACTAAGATAAACTAAGATAACTAAGATAACTAGAATAACTAAGATAACTAGAATAACTAAGATAACTAAGAAAACTAGTATAACCAAGTTTTAGTTTTAATAAGCTTTCGTATACAATAACTTGACACGCGGAGTTGAACAACAGAGCAAGCTCCAATCATGGCTCAACTCCAAAAATAAAAACTAATAAACAAAAAACCTACAGGTATGTACAATTATAAACTTAAAAGTATGAATAAATTATAAACATTAACAAAATAATAACATTAACAACATTGACATTTTTGACATATCTGACATACTGCCACATTTAAAACACTGACTAGTCCACGTTCTCAATAAGTCTACATCAAATATATTGGACAGTGCCCCAAAATAGCTTTTTCTCAAGGATTTTTCAAAAATGTTCGAATTTTGTTCTGAGCATATAAAACGGTAGAGGGTTCCATAATCTGGCTGATCTTATAAAATAACTAAATTGAAAAAGTTTGGTCCTAAAAGTTGGTATTCTAAACGTCAATGAATCACTACCCCGCGTTCGCATGTTGGTTGACTTCTTCAAAACGCCCTCAAGATCAAAGTTTATTTTCCCAATCAGGCAGCCGTGTAAGAACACCATATCTCGTGCCAATACGAAATTGGTAGAAGGTTTAACCTTAACAATTATATGTGATGGTACTATTACGAGGATTTTCACCAATTATAAAGCAGGTTGCTCTTCTTTGGACACTTTCGAGTGAACGAACTTGACCAATGGATTGATGACTCCATACTTCACTTGCGTAATCAAGCCGAGACCGCACAAACGCAAGATACAGACTTTTCTTTGTGTTAACATCAAAACCATTATCTATATTTCTTGTTAGTAAGCCAAAGCATGCGATTTGCCTTACTTATTACCATGGCCGTTTGATCGTTCCATTTGAGATTTGCACTGACCATAACGCCAAGATCTTTTTGTGAGTCAATCGGAGTTACGCCAACATTATTCACGAAATAGACTTAGACTTTAGACTTAGACTTTTATTAGAAATACACAAATAATATATATACAAGATAAGACTTCCCCGCAGGTAGCTTTAGCTAATCTAGGAGGGTCGGTCCAAATAATACAATTAATCAAAAAACGAAAAAGAAAACCTTTTTGTAGGAGAAAGAAAAGAAAAAGTTGTCAAATAAAGGTATTATAGATAAATCATAACAATACGCATATATATTCATGTGTACATTGTCACATATGCTTGTATATACATACGCATGCACATACATACTTAATTTTTTTAAATTTTTTTAATGATCATAGGGACTTCAATATATTGATCCTCTTCTTTTAGTACATCAAGTAGTATTTGATGAATCTTCCGTTTAAATTTATTTTTAGGTAATTCTCTAACAGAGCACGGTATCTCATTCCATAGTTTAGCGCCAAATCTCGAAAAAGCAAGTTTTTGAGTTTCAAGGCGAGAGGGTTTAATATAAAAGTGTTTTAATGTGGATGATCGCGTATTATAGGAGTGTACACGGGAGGTGTTGGTGAATAAATCTGATATATTTAAATTATTACTAACATCATGCATTAAATTGGACACAGATTCGCAGTATAAAAAATTCACTGGTAAAATATTTGCATCAATAAGTAACGGGACTGCATGTTCATTTCTATTACCAAAGAAAATAAAGCGAAGCACTCGCTTCTGTAGCTTTAGGATTTTTTGTAAATATGATTTACATGCCTGTCCCCAAAGAATCAATCCATATCATAAATAAGGATAAATTAATGATTGGTAAATGTTCAAAAGGGTACGTAAAGGTATAAAATGTCTCAATTTAGCAATTAATCCCACGATTTTACTAATCTTAGTAGCTACATGATCGATATGTTGTTTCCATGAAAGGCTCTTATCGATTATTAGACCAAGATATTTTATAAACTCTTTACATTCAAGTGGAACATTCTTCTGTTTATCATCATATATACTAAGTTTTGGTTGAATTGTAAGTTTCTTTTTGATAAGGACGAAATATAATTTGAAGTTAACCAATTGTAGAGTTTACGTAACTCACGATTTACTACCGTTTCTAAACTTTTGAGATTTTTATCAGCATACAAGATATTAGTATCATCGGCAAACAAATAGAATTTAAGATCATTTGAACAATTTTGTATGTCATTAATATATAACAAAAATAGAAGTGGACCCAAGATAGACCCTTGAGGTACACCACAATTAATATTAGCTTTGTTTGATATATAAGAACCAATTTGCGTTGTTTGTGTTCTTTCACTTAGATAAGAAGAAAACCATGTATTTATAATTCCACGGAAACCATAGTAATTGAGTTTACCAATCAAAATATCATGGTGCACTGTATCGAATGCTTTCTTCAAATCGATAAAAACCCCACAGGTAAACAATCGTTTATCCATGTTAGTTTGTATTGCGTCTACGAAATCAATTATTGCATGCTGTGTCGAATGACCCTTACGGAAACCGTATTGTGAAGAAGATAATATCTTATTTTCCTCAATAAACGATTTCATTCTTTTATACATCATTTTTTCAAAAAGTCTGTTAAAATTTGACAGTAACGAAATTGGTCTGTAGTTGTTTGAATCTGTCTCATCTTCAGTTTTAAATATCGGTATTATTTTGGACATTTTGAGTTTTACAGGATAAGTTCCAACTATTATAGATATATTAAATATCTTAGCTAATACATCTGATATAATATCACACGCATGTTTTAATAACTGTGCAGGGCAAGAGTATAAACCATGGGATTTATTGTTAGGAATAGATAATATTTCAAATTTAATCTCATCTGGAGTGATAGGATCAAAAAAGAAAGATGAATCAGGGGATACTGATTTGCCGAGAAAATCCCTATAAGATTGTTCCGTTTGTGGTAGTTTACTTGCGAGTGAAGATCCAACAGATGCAAAATGCTCATTGAGGATATTTGGAATGCGTGTATAATCCCTAGTAATTTTGTTATCATTCTTATGATCTTTGAGTGCATTTATTGTTTTATATTTTCTCGGTTTACGATTTAATAAATTATTTATTCCTTCCCATGTTGTTTTCATATTGCGTATATTATTGTTGAAATATTCGTAAAAATATTGCTTTTTGCTCAATCGTGTTAATTCGCTGATATTTTATTTCTATAGCGTTTATATTTTTCTTCATTATCGGACACAAATAACTTATTTTTAATTCAAATTGAAGCTCGTAACCCATTTGTAATCCAGGGTTTAGATAATTGTTTTGCTTTACGATGCGAAATTGTTTTCATTGGTGTATGTTTATTGACTATCTTATTAAAATTATTATAGAAAGAAGAAAATATTTTATCTATATCATTGCCACCATTTGAAACGATGGTATTCCAATTCACTTGGGAAAGATCATTATAAAAATGTTCAGCCGAAAATCGCGAAAAATCACGCATTTTACTTTTTTTTGGTATAATTTTATCCCTTGAGGATTTAATAATACAAAACTGTGAAAAGTGATCACTTATATCTGATATAAAATTTCCACTAGCAATCACTTGGTCAGGATTATTAACCAAAATATTGTCAATGAGGTTTGCTGAAGTATTACGGACACGTAATAGGAATTTTAATCCATAATGCTTGAAAGTACTCATTAGAAATCTTATCAATGACAAAATAATTAAGCGATGTGTCAACAAAGAGACCAACGCCTCCGCAAGCTAAAGGCGTGGGCACATATTCAAAATCATAACCTGGAATTGTAGGATGACATGTACTGTCATTTACATTGGTAATTTTAGTCTCAGTTATACCAATAACATTAAAGTGAAAATCAAGTTCTTCTAATATACGAGTCTGCAGGTTTTCCAGGTTACGATTTAAGCTCACAATATTATTGTGAAATATTGATAGACTAGAGTCTAACTGATATTTAGGTAATTTAGTCTTAAGTTGTCTAAAACTATGAGGAGAAAAGTAGCGACTTTGATTTTGTGTACATTGATTTGAAAAGTCACTATTAACATTCAAGTTATCATAGGTGTGTTTAACAGGATTTTGTTTCCTCGTGATGGACATGGTTGAATCACTTTGTGAGGTTAAAGAAAAGTTTCCATTCTTTACTCCAAGCATATAAAGCATCAATGTCTGATTGTAGCAGTAAAGCATCAGAACCATTTTGAATTTTACGATAACATTTAGCATCGTCAGCAAATAGTGATAGAGATGAATCATGTTGCAGTTATCCTGGTAAATCATTTACGAAAATAACAAATATCAAAGGGCCAAGTAAAGAGCCCTGAGGTACTCCCGATAATACTGGCAGCGGATCTGAAATTGCTCCCTGGATCAACGTCTTTTGAACTCTCCCTTGAAGGTAATTTCCAATCCATTTCAACAGAGGACCATTAACTCCAGAAAGCCTCAGTTTCCTGATCAGAAGAGCATGATTTACACTGTCAAACGCTTTAGCGAAATCCAGGTAAAAACGTCAGTTCCAATTTCGTGAATTGTGGAAAGTAAATTTGTTACTGTGGATTTTCCTTTAAGAAAGCCATGCTGAGCATTATTTAATAAAGGAGTAATGTTAGCTAACAAGCGCTTAAACACACAACGCTCTAACATCTTAGATATGACAGAAAGCAGTGATACGGGGCGATAGTTTTCAACACAGTCTCTATGTTTTTCTTATGCACAGGAACAACATGCGCGATTTTCCATTGCGATGGTATTTCACCTTGTAGTAAGGTTTTATTAAACAAGGAACAAAGCAAAGGTGCCACTTCGTTTGCACATTCTTGTAGAACTCGAATCGGTATATCATCCGGACCGTGAGCCTTATTTGGATCTAAACTGTATAACTAGTACAACTGTACTATAACTAGTACAACAAGTACAACTGAGAAATCTAGGATAACTGCCAGTACTAGTATAACTAAGATGCGTTATAAGGATATACGAGGAAGGCGGGGATACTTAGGACATCAGGGAAGACTGTGAACTTCATTTAGTGTCCGATACATGAAACATCAACCAACTCAGTAAACGTTGAAACAACGCCTAAATAGTCAGGAGTGAAAAAATGTTGTCCTTTAGGTTGAAGTGGTCCAACACTTTTGTCACTGATTGCACTTCACCAGTAAACTTACTTCACCAGTAAACCTGCTTCACCAGTAAGCTTTCACCAAATCACCAGTAAACCTTCTCCACTAGCAAACCTCCCTAACCTGTAAAACTCGCATACCGCACTTTTTTGCAATGCTGACGTTGCATGTATACAGAACGAGAGCGGTGTTGAAAAAAAATTTGGATTAAAAATGAGTTTCTCTGAATCAGAAGATTATACTCGACGTTACCGTAGTAGACCGTAAGGTCTAATATTGAATGAAAGACAACAGAGGGGAAAAACTTAAAAAAAAAACACGTTCTACAAGTAAGATTTTCTATATATACATGTGTCGTAGGACACCATTTGCAAGCCAGCTTACATTTGTAATTAATTAATTATTTATTTGTCTAACTATTTCTCTCAATTTAGTCAAAATCAGCTCTAGCGAGTCCTCGTTCTGTCCGTTTCTTCTATCACTAACAACAAACGTTGTTTGGCTTTTTTACTGAAGTGTGATCCTGTACCACAGTTAACCAGACTGGTTAGTTGTTTAGTCGAATACTCCTGTAATTGTATACAATAGGCAAAATGTCAGAACTATAGTCAGTGTAAAAAAGTAGAGTGCTGCAGTGTCTCAGATAGAGCAAAGTGAAAAGGTGGTAAACTGCCGAGAATAGTTTTGAAAACAGATAAATCGGCTTATATATCCAAAAGGGTGACGTAATAATATGAATAATTACAATTAGACAACGAGCCCGAGTTGTCTGTGAGTTTATAGGGACTTTAAAGGCTGATTTCCAGTCAGTGGAATTTTTGTCTTGTGAGCTCCCGAGCGGAACTAATCTAATTCAGAGCACAAAAGACAAAGAAAAATTCCGCCCGTTCGCAAAATTCCACGTACTGGAAATCAGCCTTAAGACTCTACGACGTCAACCTCAACGACGACGTCCTTTGAACAAAATAATTATTTTCGCAAAACAAAGAGACTGAATAATTTTTAGTCCCTAGTGTAATCTCAACACCGTCCTCGTTCTTTCTACAACGCCACTTAGAGCATTTTCACGTCTTCAGGACGACGTCAATGGCGAAAAGATGCCGAACTGTTGCTTGAGACTGACTTCAATACAGACACTACAATCATTTTAGCAATACTGGTGGCGTTTTGGAAGTCATTAAACTAGCTTCAAATATCAAATATAATAGTCAGTTAACCGTGACTTCTTTAAATTGTAAAACTTATCTTGCGTTTTAACCGCCGTCGTCGTCCTAGCATCTTAAAGTCCCTAGTCGACGAGGCAAGGACGCGTTAACTATCGCTTACAGACAACGAGGACAAGTGGTTTATCACTAATAGACAGTGAGTAGCTCAGCCAATCAGAATGCAGGATTTGTAATAGTCCACTAGTTGGTTTATACTAAATAAATTTATAAATATAAGCCCTCCCCCCCCCCCCCCCCCCCCCCCCTCCCTTTCATCACATGAAGGGCATCACTCGAAATGTCAGTATTTCGTTATCAAAACTATTCTCGGCAGTTTACCATGTCCAACGTATCTTTAATTCCCTTTGCACCATATCTAGATATTTATTTATGATTTAGTTATTTTTATTGAAGGCAATGCGTTAAACTACTAACCTTGTGTTCACGAATCCATCTTTCCATATCGGATTCTGTTAAGTAGAAAGCCTTCACATATGCCTCAACAAACTCTTTTTCAGGAATAGGCCTGGAAAGACGTTATAACGTAGATAAAGAAATTTCCCATCACAATCCCCTGCCTTCCATTACCACCATCGACTACCAGCTAATCTGATAAATTAACTGATAAATTAAAAACTCTCATATGGCAACTGACTTCATATCAGGGACCCTTTGGCTTTGAAATACCTGCGTTAAATCTACCATCCATTTTGAGTTATATATTTCTTCTGGTCAACGGCGAACGATTTTAGTTACTCTATAGAGACGGAACGTGACGTTTGTCGGGTTATCAAGTTACTCCAATTTAATTGTGCAGTGTCCAGGAAATTTGTGTATTCAGACGTCAAAACAGAAAAGGTCTGATTTTCTATCCAGAAAGGATTCTGTAGAAATTTCATGCCAGCATTGTCATGTCTGTTTCGTCTCGAATTTTCAGAATTGGGGAGGGGGTGACACCCTGTACTGTCCTCCCAGTAACTTGGTTTGGGATCATTACGTAAATAAATTGGTTTTATTTTTCCTCGTGGTTTCTATATGAGGAAGTTATTTCCTATGTTTCTTGCTGTTCCTTAGTGCCCAAATAGGGATGCCCGTTTACACGACGTTTAACTTGTGCAATCTGATTATTATAAGATAATCCAGCAAACGACAAAATGAATAACAAAAGCAGCGACATTCACCCATACGGACGCCCAAACACAACCACCATCATGCACCACCATTTACAACTATTACCATGCACCACTACCACCATGCACTACTACTACCACCATGCACCACCAGTTACAACTACCACCATGCACCACTGCCACCATGCACCACCATTTACAACTACCACCATGCACTACAACCATCATGCACCACTACCACCACCATTTACAACTACCACCATGCACCACTACCACCACCATTTACGACTACCACCATGCACCACTACCAGGCACCACCAACCATTTACAACTACCACCATCCACCAGCAACCATTTACAACTACCACCATGCACCACTACCACCACCATTTACAACTATCACTATGCACCACTACCACCACCATTTACAACTACCACCATACACCACTACCACCACGATTTACGACTACCACCATGCACCACTACCACCATGCACCATTTACAACTACCACCATGCACCACTACCACCACCACCATCCTTTACAACTACTAACATGCGCAAACGTAAAAAAAACAGCAGCAGAAATCACAGATTACCTCAGAACAGTAAGTTTTTCAAGCTTTATAAGAAACTGTTGAAAATCCAGCTGCATCAGAGCTCTTCCTTCGTTGCTACACTTCTTAGCGCATGAAAACCTGGGTATATAACAAAATGAAGGATGATATGCCTTATGTCCTTTCTAACAAATAAAACATAAAGCTCCGTGCATATGTACTCTTATAAAGGCACGTTTGACGTCATTTGAAGACGAAAGAAGTTGAGTAGAGGCACGAAGCGATAGCCGAGTGTCTCGCCTCGTGCCTTTACACTTCTTTCGTGTTCAAGTGACGTCAAACGAACCATGCTACGCCATTCTATGCCATTTACGTCATTCATGATCTTCATGGTTTATGTTACATAGTATTTTATTAACTTCAGACGTCGTTAATTCAATTCTTGTTATCTGGCTTGTAACTCTAGGACTTGCAGTTGGCTGTGCATTCGAGGTATCGAAACTTGTAGTTGGCTGTGAATATGTGGCGTCGTCAGGGCTTACAGTTGTCTGATTATTTGAGGCATTAGAATTCGTAGTTGGCTGGGTAGTTAGCTGGGTATTTAAGGCATCCGGGGTGAAAAAAACTGAGTGGAAGAAATTATTCAGCATATTTGCTTTACATTTAGACTTAGTAATAAATGTTTGACCATCTCGTAGAAAATGTGGGCTTGTTGACTGCTTAGACATAGATTTAATAAAGTTCCAAAAACGTTTCGGATTTTCATAAAGAGATGAGTTTAGTTTTGTAGCGTGATTAGACTTTCCGTGATTAGATATTCCAATCGTTAAAAAGCTATAGCTTTTTTCGTTTTTATGGCCTTTCTTCTTTGTTTAGCTGATGATGTTGCGTGTAGCAAACGAAAGTTTAACATACTCATTTACTTTCTTTATAAACATGCTTATTTAAACTTTAGATTTTAAATTTTTTAAAAAGGATTCTTAATACAGTGGGAAGCTTACCCTTCCACAAATGCTCTATTTGCTCGACGAGAACAATGATCCCACAAAATGGATAAAACTTCGTTTGGAACAGGGATTTGCCTTAAAAAGAAATACACAAAATTGAGTTCACAACACGGATTTGTTGACGACAGAACAACAGGAATAATTACCTTGAAATTTGAGAAATTCTCATGCTGAAAAGTTGCAATTCCTTAAAAGAAATAGCAAAAGTATTCATTATTCAAGTTACTATTTAAATTTATTATATGGCTGGGTTTGATTTCCGGTCCCTACGCAAAACGACGCACGCTGATTGGTTCCTGAAAGGTCGGGATTTTACGATATTGACCGACCGGTCAATACGCTTTCTTCTCGGCCCTGTAAGTTTTGGCGGGAAAATTTCTGAGTTGATTTGAATACAAATAAAAGAGAACTAGGTATCTTTATTCAAATATTCTGAACAATAAAATGTGTTGGAACATTACTGCTGGTTTTCTTTAAAGCTGTTTATCTAAAAACATGACAAATAAAAGCCGAACTGGTGTAAACAAGAAGGCCAAGAAGCGACACGAAAAAGTTAACAGATAAGGTAAACAGCATACTCCGAAGGCGAAAACAACGCTCGAAACTTAGAAATAAAATGAACCAATAGCCATATAATAAATTCCTTATTAACCTCGTTTGCTCGGTCTGTACTGGAAAGTATTGCCCTCGGTTTTATCGCACAAACCTCGCTCCTTCGTCGCTCGGTCTGTACGAAAACCTCAGGCGCATACTTTCCCGTACAGACCTCGCACTCGGTTAATAAGTCCTTATTATTATATGGCAGCAGCGCTGAGAGGTCCGAATACGGAAATCCTGTAATTTGATTGGTTCATAAGCGGTCGGATATTTCCCGTATCCGCCCGCTCAGAGCGGAATCTGCCGTTCGGGACCGTAAGTTAATTTTATAAACAAAATGGCAGTCATGTATCGGCAACAAGATGGATTATAATTTCAGAACTAACTCATTGTTGAAATATATCGTGCAGGTATGTTGTTAGAAATTTTATAAGCTTTCATTTGATGTATAGTTCGAGTTTCCACGTTTGGTGAAAGTCCAAAACGTTCAAAACGTCCAAAATGTCCAAAACGTTCGTAACATTGTTCGTAATAACATTTACTTCTCACAAGTATTAGAATTCCAGATTATTTTTTATTCAAACTACTTAACGTACGATCTTGAGCAATATGTCAAACAAAAGCAATTGAAAATTACTATTTGGGGTAGAAAGTTCAGGATTCTAGCTCAACGGAAAGTACTTTAAAAATGGGAAAATGTCTGCCATTTTCGTTTAGTTCGCAAGAAAGATGGATCGAGTTTTCACAGAACGTTCACAAGATTTATGGCCATATAATAAACTACTTATTGACCTCGCTTGTTCGGTCTGTACTAGTGAAATATCGGACCTCTGTTTTTTGCACAGACCTCAACTCGCTGCGCTCGTCTCGGTCCGTACTAAAAAAACATCGGTCCGATATTTCACTAGTACAGACCTCACGCTCGGTCAATAAGTAGTTAGTATAACCGTGACTAGCCGACAACTTCAAATAGATACAAATCGGAATATAGTAAGGGTTGAATACTGCCGAAATTATTGAACGTAGGAGTCTAACGTTCCGAGCGAAGGCCCTTCGTCAGAGAGAAACGTTTCTCTCTGACGAAGGGCCTTCGCTCGAAACGTTTCTCTCTGACGAAGGGCCTTCGCTCGAAACGTTAGAAACTATACTGTACGTTCAATAATTTAGGCGGTACTCAAACCGTACTGTATTTCGATTTGTATTTCAACACTGCCTATACGCAGCACACTACTTTTATTTCACTGTTTGAACTTCAAATAGATATACAGTTTGACAAAAGTACATAACAAAATTTATTCCAAAAAAATAATATCTTAAGATCTAGGGTCTGGTTACACGGAGTTTTCAAACCCTGGTGGCAGGCGGATGGCCGAGTTAAAAAATCTCTCGTTTTAATTCACGTAAGATAATCAGAAGTAAAAACACGTCGGAATTTGAAAACAACCGACATCAGTGATGAAGAAAACCTAACAATTTCAGCATGCTAATTATGACAACGTAATATATTTTACAAATTATATCTTTCAAAATGTAAGTATATTGTTAGCTAGGCCACAGAATAGAGATTAGGGGGAAAATCACTCCCTGAAAAGTGTACGAGATTTTTGAAATTTTAAAAATCTTGGATTTTCGCATTGAATTTCTTGTGAAAATAATTATGGATTTTCAAAGGATTTTATGGATTTTCCAGGAATTTTATGGATTTTCAAAGGATTTTATGGATTTCCAAAGGATTTCATGGATTTTCAAAAATTCTCATGGATTTTTGGATTTGCAGATTTTTCGGCAAAGTGTACGAGATTTTTGAAGTGACTTGCCCCTCGGCACTGCACTACATTGCACTACACTACACTACACTACACTACACTACACTACACTACACTACACTACACTACACTACACTATACAGTATACACTGCACAGCAAATCCTTACTAAAAACCATTTTGCAATATTAAGATTATACTAACCCTCAGTAAGATATCCACATACGTGTTGTGTTCTGACATGATCTCTTTGATGTCCCATTTGACATTCGACATTAGATGTGTTGTCTAAAAACATGAGCAAAATAGACATAATCATCAAACAATTATATTAACACGCACTTTCACAATGGCGACTAATTTGAATATTCTTATATTGCATCTTAACAAGTCTTTCTAGTCTGCTTTGTGTATCTGCAACCGAAAGAATCTTCTGTTTCATAACAAGGCCAGACAGGCCAAATTAGATTCAAAATGAAGTGACCTTTGTGAAAGTCATCTGTTAAAATAGCTATGAAACGACGTTTCAACAGTCTGTCTTATTTGAAAGAACACTTAAAATGTGTTTTACAGAGTAACATCTTTTGCAGTTTTTCGTTTCCTTGCTTCGTCTTTGAGATATTTCAACCGGATTGTTTGATATGCGAATTAAACACGGAAAAGGTCTAATTATCTTAAATTCGTTTTGCTTTGTTTTAAATTGCGATTCCTCAATAACCGGCGTATTACTCATTATTATACATTGTAACGAATTCATACGTAGTGCACTCATTGATTCCAACAACGACTAATGCTGACAAGGTTATATATACCCCATTGAACAACCTCGTTCCCAGGCCCTTTTTGAAATTGGTAGAGCGGGAAACGGCCCTGGCATCGGCTGGTGGTCTCTGCATTTTCATTGGTTGATTGCGTTTCTTAAACGTTCCTCGTGAAACATATTTATGCAGTTTTGTGCCAGTTATGATCAAATAGCTGCAACAGGACCGCCAACGGCACCGCCATTACAATGAACCTCACACACGGGACTGCCAATACTCAGAATGATTTTGAATACTAAACTAAATTGCTAATTTATTACACCCAGTATTTCTTTCCCGCCCTCCCAATTTCAAAAAGGCCCTCGGAACGAAGTTGCCCATTGAGATATAATTTAATTATATGCATTGCAAAAGGTGCCAATCAAAACAACTTAAAATGATTACCTGTCCGAAGTCAATTACTCTGCCAGCAACTGCTTGGTATATAGGTCTTCTTAATTCATGCGCCGTAGAGACAGTCTAACGAAGAAGAAAAACGAGATTTTTACAAAATCTTCCTCGTCTTATACTTAAAGTGTTAATGAAACGAAAATTATGTTTCTCTTATTTGAAAGTACTTTTGAAATGATAAAGTAACATATTTTGCTGTTTTTTGTTTCCTTGCTCCGTTATTGAGATATTTCAGTTTGTTTTATAGAGCGAATATACTATAAGTGGGCTTACCTCAAATGTTGATGGTCGCTACTGTCAGTTTATATATATATATATATATATATATATATATATATAAATCTTTCCCAGTAAGTCATTATGCACGTTGTGATGTCACTGTTAGTTTCACATATAAAACAAACTGAAATATCTCATAAACGAAGCAAGGAGACGAAAAACAGAAAAAATATGTTACTTTGTCATTTCAAAAGTACTTTCAAATAAGGTAAACTTAATTTTCGTTTCATAAGCACTGTAAGACATGCTAGCAGGATAACTCAATGAGTTATCTAGAGTTGTTTGTTCCCTCCTGTGTTTCGAGTGTTTTTTTATTACCTTAACTTAATCCACCTTAGGCTAAGCTACTTCAATATCGCTTTTAACACGAGCTCCAAAAATTGGGCAACCATTTCATGTGCATGGCTATTGACGTTAAATAAATAAATTAAGTCTATTATTAGTTAAGTATTTTTTTCAGATCAGATCGATATAGTACAAACCTGAGAATAAAACTGGGAAAGAAACGCTCTTTTCGCAATAGGAATAAGTGATTCTAGGTGTGGCTGTAGAGATTCAAACTGCTTGGCTAAAAATACTCTATAAAAATAAAAAAAGCACCTCAATTAACAACCATACGAATAAATATAACGTTCCCTAAGTACATAAACGAACGATAAATATTATTGATATTGGGAGTGGAGATGCAGCACTCGTTATCTATAGTATGAAATTATCTTGCTAATGCGTGTGGCTTTTCCATACATGTAATTTTCGGTAAAAAAATTAACGAGATTAATAGTTTTTATATGTCGACAATATGACTTCATACAACGCACGCCCTTGTTGGCGGAAACATGTGCTTCGATAATCCGATGAAAATGCTGACGTCATGTGACGACACGTGACACTCCAGACTAGGTGAAAGTTGGATGATAAAACTCGATAAAATACAGTTCTTGTGTGTTTGCCTTACCATAATTTGTGGTTTCGTTTCGCATTTTTTGTAAAAACTATTGGAATTACTATAGATTGAATACTTTTTCACAATTTCCATAATGTTGTCGCATAGTTCTAATTACTCGCGAAGATTTATGTTATGTACTAGTCAGTTAGAGTAAAGGTGCGTTCACTAGTACACTATTCTGGATTTAGATATGAATTGCGAGTCCATCAGCAAGAACGGAGTTGGACTGGGTATTTGAAGGCGACCTGACAATGGACTCGGAAAAAAGTTAGACTGCACATCTTGACCAAGTGTGAATGCAATACTGCCACTAGGACTGACTTTGGGCTGTAAATGGACTGTTTCCATGGTAAGGTAGTCATTTGCTTTACGGCTGGTCAGCAATGTACGTAGATCAGCCTGACCAGCAACATTGAAAATAAGTTACCGTCCAGACCCAGTCCAGTCTTATATTAACGCAACCGGTAAGCCTATACCAGTCAAGCCTCAGTCCAAATCGAGTCCAAACCAAGTTCGCTAGTGCATTGAATCCAGGTGATGCATTGCGCATTTGTGTTTTTGTTTACATACGGGAACCTGACCTTTCACAGAGCTCACCCGTGTGTTCATCAGTCTGACTCCGAATCTGATTCAGAGTTGAATGAGTCTATTTACGATCCAGAAGACGACTTATACTGTTTGGGACCCCATTATTGGAGATTTATCTCTGTGGTCAGTCCCTGCCTTTGTATTTACTTTATATCACTATTTATTTCCTTTATATTTGTTGATTGTTTGTATGTGTGTATTATCTGGCAAATCTTGTAAAATAAAAATAAAATAAAATA
This sequence comes from Paragorgia papillata, assembly GCA_035771165.1. NCBI lineage: Eukaryota > Metazoa > Cnidaria > Anthozoa > Scleralcyonacea > Coralliidae > Paragorgia > Paragorgia papillata. The sequence goes on from JAWNZC010000406.1 coordinate 2,285,974, forward strand.
TACGGATCACCACCCGTGAAAGACATGATTCAGCTGTATATTTAAAAAAACAACGTCGACTATACCCGATGAAATAACATAACGAATGTTAAATCAGGTATGTCTTCTTAGAACGAAACGCCAATACTATTAATTTCTACAAAGGATTGTTCAGATATTGAAGGATACAAACAGAAAACGGATTTCGTGGTCTGAAAAATGGCTGCCAGCGAGATTTTGAGCGCGCAATGCATCACCTGGATACTCATCCTTTAAGCGATAAAAACGGATAATCCAGGCGTAATTTACGTGAAACTCAACTTTCACAAGGGCGCGTACTTACAATGATTCCGTAGCTATTATTCTCTCTGACAGACCAAACAGGGTTTCTGGGTTATCCAGATTGGTTAAAGGAGAAAGACAAGGCGAAGGTACCTGAAACAACAAAACAGTCCATAATTCAAGTTACTAATAATACGCTATTAAATCAACTAACAGTATGAAGTGTATTCTTAGCGAGTCTGAGACTGCAGATTCCTAGATCACTTCACGCGCCCCAGTGACTCCATAGTGACTACCTTACCTTGTGCAACGAGTTTATTGGTGCTAGCATGGATAGTAAAAGGACTGGTCATGGATAGGAAACTAATAGTCATGTGGGGCGCTTTGAGCTCTTTGATTGGTTAAATCGCATTCACTCAGTTTGCAAAATGGTTGAAACCCAGTTGAAAATTGTGATGTCACGAATGGCGTGAGTCAACCTCGTACCCAGGGTTTTCACAGCCTGGGTACGGAGGTTTTTAAGTGAACTTTTCTTCAATTAATTCATATTCTCGCATTCAGATGACTGTTGACGTTTCAAATGATTTTCTCAAACTCATTAATAATTAATGAGCTAATTAGCCAATCAGAGAAACATATTGGGTCATGTGTATGAGTTTTGAAACCCGGTAAAGGTCGCGCAAACTGAATTTATAATTAAGAGATCAGATGATAAACGGCACAAACAAAGAACCGTTTATTACCACATTTCTTAATTATAAATTCAACGTGAAAGCATTGTCTAATCTAATATGCACCAATAATAAGTCCCTCTACTACAGTATAATTCACGATTGAGAAGTTATTACATAAACTCGTGTATCGTGTTTTCCCAGGGGTTGCAAACACTCGAGAACAACAAAAATCACTCGGCCTATATTACCTCGTAACTTTCAATGTTCTCTCGTGTTTCTAAAACATTCGAAAACAATAAAAATCACTCGGCTTGCAGCCTCGTGATTTTCATTATTCCCTCATGTTTTACAAACACTCGAGAACAATGAAAATCACTCGGTTAACGGCCTCGTAATTTTCATTGTCCTCTCGTGTTTGTAACCCCTGGTAAAACACCCCCACTCGTTTATGAAATATTACTTATCGCCTTACAAACCTGCCTAAGCCACAATTCGTGTTCGAGGTAAACGTTGTTGATCTTTGTTTTGATGTTTTCTGTGTTGTTTCAAAGAAACTGGCGTCGCAGAATAGTACTTTGTTTTGTTTGCAATTTGCGATGCATTTTTTGCTTAGTAAACCTTGATATTTTCTTTTAAAATGAGCAATAATAGACGGGCATTTATCGTAAAGTGACTTTGTTGTATTTGCAGTTCGATTATTTTTTTAAGCCGTATTAATCTTAAACATTGAATATGGTATAGGGGATTTTAAATTTGTCAATTTCAATCAAGTTGTTATGTTCACGCCATCAAGTTGCCTATCCCGGCAGTCTTTTTACTATCCTAATTACTTATTACTAGTTACGAAATATGTAAAATCACTTGAAACCAGCGTGCAGGGTGCAGAGCTTAGGTCTAAGCAAACTTAGTACATAAACCAACTAGAGGACTATTACAAATCCTACATTCTGATTGGCTGAGCTACCCATTGTCTATTGGTGATAGATCATGGTAGCGACTTTTTAAAGTTTTTAGTTTGTTTCTTTAAATATAGTTAGCTAATTTTAACCCTCGCCATTACTATTACTAGAAATACATAAACACAACAACCCCTCGCCCGCTTTTACATGCTTTTTTGAAACACTGCCACCCACCCACCCACCCACCCACCCACCCACCCCCTGATTAAAATAAGCACTCCTGATTATATACAGCCAATATAAAAACAAACAGATTTAAAAACAAATGATAACCCTCAAGTTAATTATATAATTTATGGATAAGATGACTAATAAAACTGATTTAATGAAGTTGAACATACCAATTTTATTAATAAATTCTGGTTGTAAAAAATATATTGTTTTTAGGAGGTTTCAAATGGGATTATTTTTAGCAAGCCTTTAATTAAATGGCTGCCCTGTGCATACATGTTTTGCAAAGGCAGAATTAAAAAATTACATTTATAATAGAGTCTGAGATAAAACAATTCAGTAGAATCGGATTCCTGAAAGAAGTATTAAACAGACCAACGTTTCAGTCGAAAATTTGGAAATATAGCCAAGAAAATCGACAAAGCCCACGAGTATTTCTAATAATAAAAAGTGCATGCAAAGCAAATGAAAAATATCACGTCTACATAAGCCTAAGGTAGTGTTTTAAGTTAGCTATAGTTAAGCTGACTTATGGTCTGAACGAGCAAAGGGAAAGCACGAAAAGGTGAAGCTGTATATTGTTTTTATAGGTTAAGCGAAAACTTGAAAACAACATAAGGACAAGGCCAAGGTATACTGAAACTGTATACCGTTCTTGGCGTTTACAGAATATATAAATATTAAATAAATATAATTATTTATAATACTAAATAAATGCAAATCCCCTACCGTTAACTTTAAAATGATTTTGAGACCACTGAGTGACAAGATTTTGTTTACCATACGGCGTTTGGTTTCTTCAGGTTCTCTGGTTTCGCTACCAGATATATTAAATCGGCTGTTTGTTTCTTAGCCCATCTCAATTGACTCTTTCACTATCCTTTTCTTCGTTGCTCTCTTTTAAGTTTTAAGTAGAGCTTGAATAATTTAACAGGTACCAGTACCCTGCTATCCGAACTGCGCAAGTTGTGGATTTGATAACATATATATATATATATATATATATATATATAAACATCTCGCAGAATTTCTTTCCCCTTCGCGTGTAATTTCGCGTGTAAGTGGACTGGACGCACGTCGAGATTAGCACCCTCACCTGGGCTCCGGGCCTTCGGCCCTCCGCCCGGGCTCAGGGACAATAACTTTAGTGGGCATTTGGAAGAAAATCAAAGAGAGTAAACAGTATCTTGAACAGCGTTCATTGCAATAAATATTTACATAACTCATAACTTACATGTAAACTTGGCAGAAAAACGCAACATTTGTCATCAAAACAATCTTTGCTTCAAAGTATTGACAAAAAAGTAAGGCAATTCCGTAAACAACAAACCAATAGTGATTTATAACTGTTAAAACTGATAGCATCAAATCCACTGGCTAAAATTTTAGCCCGCTGAATTCTTCATTTTAGCCCGCAAAATACACTACTCGCGCGAGGTAACTATCGCGAAATAGGCGGTTCAGCTCGACCAATCAGAGGACGAGAAATTCAATAGATACTTCTGAAATTTTACTAAGAGCTGTTAGTATAATTTCATAGTGGAAAAGAGGCTTTCCAGCTTTCTGATTGGTCCGCTCAGCGGTGAATCTGAGGTGATAGTCACCGCGCTAGGCGGTGACTATCGCATCACAAGAAATTGTTCTTCAAAAGTAGTTTTGGAAAAGAGACTGGTACTTATTCAACACTGCACTGACTTTACTCGTTTCAGTCTCCCCCTCGGATTTGTCATTTTGAAGTATGAGATTTTAGAATTTGTCGATTCATTGAACTGTTGATTATTTTTTTTCAAAATGGGGTCTGTAGTTTTTGAGACAAACAAAAGAGCATAACACTGAAAACATTTATCACTGAGATGTTGTACATATCAAATATCGTGAAAACAAAACTTTATAAAGGTAAGGAAGTATATTTTCTATAATTCTTCGTATTTTTTGTATGTTTTGGCTACGTTTTGGTCGTAGCGACGTGGCGAGAACTTCGTCATGAGTGAAGAACATAAGATTGAACATGAATTAAGTGCAAAAAAGCCATAACACAGGTTCCAAAACACCAGAATAAAAGTCTTTTTAGCATATATTTGAATGTATGTACAAGTTCAATTCCAAAGTAGGATGTTGTTTACTCTTTTTTTGAAATTATTTACTGACAAAGACTGTGGCTTGCTAACATCGTCTGTGAATAAACAGAATCACCACTGTTAAAATGAAAGCAGTTGTTTAAAAGTTTTTGTTTCAACGTGATTGGTTTTTTATCAACCTCTGAAATTATACTAAAACAATTAGTCACCTCAGTCTCGGTGACTATCGGTGTATTTACCTCGCCGCTTCGCGGCTCGGTAAATATTCACCGATAGTCACCTCGACTTCGGTGACTAATTGTTAAATAGTCGACGAGGCGCAGTCGTGTTGACTATCGTTCATAGACAACGAGGGCGAGTTGTCTAGGATTGTTTTAGTATAAACCAGCAGTCGAACAAACTATTATTAAAATAATTTTATCGGGCATTGTAGCGCGAGGTAACTATACTAGAAATTGTTGTCGGAAATTGTCGGAATCATCATTTTGACTGATGGTGTCTAATCAATGGTGTAATTATTTTTCAAAATGGCGACTGCAGCGACTATTCTTTTAAACCTAACAAATCGTCAAAAAAACCTCAATAGATAGAGACTGTATACACAGAAAAGCTCTAAGTTGGAACTATTTGAAGGTGAGAAAGTGTTTAGTCATAAAATAATTTGAATTTTGGGTCAGTTTTAATCGTATATGGAATTGAAGGCTTAGACAGCTGTCAAAGCGTGAAGAAAACTTTGCAGGGTTGAACTTACATGATAAAACAACGACAGTTAAAGACGTCTGTTTTAAATTTCTTGGTTATTCTTATCAGGCCTGAAATTTTACTAAAACAATTAGTCACCTCAGTCTCAGTGATGATCGTTTATATTTACCTCGCCGCTTCGCGGCTCGGTAAATATTCAACGACAATCACCTCGACTTCGGTGACTAATTGTTAAATAGACAACTCGGGCTCGTTGTCTAATTTTTATAAATATCTCGAGCCTTCGTTCTACTTTTTGTTTTTGGTTTCTAAAGTTTGACAGAGTAAAAGACGTGAATACACCAACCATGGTATTGTATTTGCAGCAAGTACTTTGTATATATGTAAAATGTAGCGTACTGCTACACTTTTAAGTAATATTGGGCATTTCATTCGATTACATAGCATGTTCTCAGGATTTTGGGTGAAGGAAAATTCGAGTGTAAAATATATACATTTTAAGACCAGAGCGGGACCAGTTGCGAAAAATGCAACAACACAGGCCTTCCCGGACTGGTCTTAAAATGTATATATTCTACACTCGAATTTTGCTACACTTTTAGACTTCCTCCAAGTCCGCCTCTTAGCGCTAGTTTTCGCGGGCCGGTGGAAAGGCGGGCGAGAGGAAAGGTGGGAGAGCGGAAAAGCGGGAGGAAAGAGGCGGACTTGTTTCGCTTGCAGGTTTTTTAATATAATTAAATATTCTGGCGGGAAATCGCTGAAATGTACATCGCCCTGTTTTGACGTGTTACGGGTTGTCGTACATGCAATGGAAAGTGGTTCTACCCCTACTAAAACATTTTCAAGAGTCTGTTTAACTCCAACTTCCAAAGATAGCACTTGCATAGCAATTTAGCCTGAATATAATTACTTCGCGAATTACGTCACCGGTCGAAAAATTCACTGGTGAATTTTGGCGCGCTGCAGGTGGGAAAAGTCCTTTTCAACGAGGAACCGAAAGGTCAAAAATGTCGAAAGGTCAAAAATGTTTGAAAAGGACATTGAGAAAGTCTACTACACTTTTAATCATGAAATCGAGTCAACATGGAAAAGAGGCGCGAATAATTAATTTTTTCCAAAAGTACTCAAGCATGACAGCATAGCCCAATCTTCGTTACTTCAGCATTAGTATAAACGTAAAGAATGACGTGCGCGTAGAATAAATTGAATATAGAACCAAGCAAGAAAACTGGACATACCCTCATATCCTCACCAGCACTGCCAGCAGAGGCATCCAAAGTTGAGTATTCCTAAACAAATTAGAATAATTAAATCACAAACGACAAGGCTATTAAAGGGCATATGACTCGAAAATTAAGTTTGTCTTATTGAAAAGAACATTTAATAATGATAAAATAACATCTTTTGCAGTTTTTGGTTTCCTCGCTTCGTTTTTGAGATATTCCAGCTTGTTTGATATGCAAATGACACAACTTTTAACGTCACATGTGCATAATGAGTTATCAGAAAAGGTTACATATCTTTGCTATTATGAAAACATGGGCATAACTGAAAGGAGCCATGTGCGTGTTTCTACCCACAACACCGAACATGTAGAATTCCAAGTGATCTCGTTTCACAATAGCAAAGATATGTAACCTTCTCTCGGTAACTCATAATACTCATTATGCACGTGTGACGTAAAAAGTTGTGTCATTTGCAAATCAAACAAACTGGAATATCACAAAAACGAAGCAAGGAAACCAAAAACTGCAAAAAATGTTATTTTATCATTTTAAATGTTCTTTTCAATAAGACAAACTTAATTTTCGAGTCATATGCCCTTTAAGTGTAAAATGCAAAAATTATAAGCCATAGCTTCCATATTTTGGTTTTTGGTTATTTTAAATAGTATCTTATGCAGTACTCATACACCTGAACTCGACTAAATTCGAATTATCGAAGTGGAAATAAATTATCAGAAAACCATAGAAAATAACTTCCATGTTTTCATCCAGTTACACAGAACCACCAACAAAAATAGCTGTAAATTCAATATATGACAACAAGAAAGCACTAATAATATCAGAACAGCCTCACACCAGGTTAACACCCACAACAGCAGAACATTCGCAACAGGAAAACATTCAAAACAGCAGAACATTCACAATAGGAGAACACTCACAACAGGAGAACATTCACACTAGGACAACACCCACAACAGGAGAACTTTCACAATAAGAGAACACTCGCAACAGGAGAACACTCACAAAGGAGAACATTCACAACAAGCGAACTCTCACAATAGGAGAACATTCCCAAAAGGAGAATAATCACAATAGAAGAACACTCACAACAGAGAACATTCAGAACAAGAGAACATTCAGAACAGAAGAACATTCACAACAGGAGAACTCTCACAACAGGAGAACATTCACAATAGGAGAACACAAAAAAACACTCACAACAGCAGTATACTCACAACAGCAGAACATACACAACAGGAGAACTCTCACAACAGGAGAACATTCCCAAAAGGAGAACACTCACAACAAGAGACAGTGCCGGATTAACCATATGGCAGAAGTGGCATATGCCAGGGGCCCCGCGCTTTCTTTCTAAAACAAATGAAAACACGGGGCCAGAAAACGCGGGGCCCCAGAAAACGCGGGGATCCCAGAAAACGTGGGGGCCCCAAAAAACGCGGGGCCCAGAAAACGCGATTATTATCGATATGTAGGTTTGTATAGATTAGTAATTAGCAATTGTTTTACACAAGAGTACAAGATTAGTGTGTTCAATTTCAGACCAAATTATTGACGTGTATTTTCATTTTTTGTAAACACACACACATGGGACTAAGGCGCAAGGAACAAAATAAACAAAATGTAATCCTTCATATATTCTCTCTGAGACTCTGAGTTTGGCCAAATTAAAGTGACGATTTCACCCTTCCACGCGTGCCACCTCCCCCCTCCAGTAGGGCAAGGGGCACCGCGCGCAAAATATGCCATGGGCCCCGCGCAAGCTTAATCCGGCCCTGACAGGAGAACATTCAGAACAGGAGAACACTCAGAACAGGAGAATATTCACAATAGAACTCTCACAACAGGAAAACACTCACAATAGGAGAACACTCACAACAGGAGAACATTCACAACAGGAGAACTCTCACAACAGGAGAACATTCACAAAAGGAGAACACTCACAAAAGGAGAACATTCACAACAAGCGAACTCTCACAACAGGAAAACATTCACAAAAGGAGAACATTCACAAAAGGAGAACATTCACAAAAGGAGAACACTCACAAAAGGAGAACATTCACAACAAGCGAACTCTCACAACAGGAGAACATTCCCAAAAGGAGAATAATCACAATAGGAGAACACTCACAACAGGAGAACTCTCACAACAGGAGAATATTCACAAAAGGAGAACATTCACAACAGGAGAACTCTCACAACAGGAGAACATTCACAAAAGGAAAACATTCACAAAAGGAGACCATTCACAACAAGCGAACTCTCACAACAGGAGAACATTCCCAAAAGGAAAATAAGAGAACACTCAGAACAGGAGAACACTCAGAACAGGAGAATATTCACAATAGGAGAAGAATCACAATACGAGAACACTCACAGCAGGAGAACACTCACAATAGGAGAACACTCACAACAGGAGAGCTTTCACAACAGGAGAACATTCACAACAGGAGAGCATTCACAACAGGAGAACATTCACAACAGGAGAACTATCACAACAGGAGAACATTCCCAAAAGGAGAACACTCACAAAAGGAGAACATTCGCAACAAGCGAACTCTCACAACAGGAGAACATACATTCCCAAAAGGAGAATAATCACATGCAATAGGAGAACACTCACAATAGGAGAACATTCAGAACAGGAGAACACTCAGAACAGGAGAATATTCACAATAGGAGAACTCTCACAACAGGAGAACACTCACAACAGGAGAACATTCGCAACAAGAGAACTCTCACAACAGGAAAACATTCACAAAAGGAGAACATTCGCAAAAGGAGAACATTCACAACAGGAGAACATTCCCAAAAGGAGAATAATCACAATAGGAGAACACTCACAACAGGAGAACATTCAGAACAGGAGAACTCACACAACAGTGGAACATTCACAAAAGGAGAACATTCACAAAAGGAGACCATTCACAACAAGCGAACTCTCACAACAGGAGAACATTCCCAAAAGGAAAATAAGAGAACACCCAGAACAGGAGAATATTCACAATAGGAGAACTCTCACAACAGGAGAACACTCCCAACAGGAGAACATTCACAACAGGAGAACTCTCACAACAGGAGAACATTCACAAAAGGAGAACATTCACAAAAGGAGAACATTCACAAAAGGAGACCATTCACAACAAGCGAACTCTCACAACAGGAGAACATTCATACCCAAAAGGAGAATAATCACATGCAATAGGAGAACACTCACAACAGAAGAACATTCAGAACAGGAGAACACTCAGAACAGGAGAACACTCAGAACAGGAGAATATTCGCAACAGGAGAATATTCACAATTAGGAGAACTCCCACAATAGGAGAACATTCACAAAAGGAGGAGATTCACAACAGGAGAAGATTCACAAAACGAGAACACTCACAGCAGGAGAACACTCACTATAGGAGAACACTCACAACAGGAGAGCTTTCACAACAGGAGAACATTCACAACAGGAGAGCATTCGCAACAGGAGAACATTCACAACAGGAGAACTATCACAATAGGAGAACATTCACAAAAGGAGAACATTCACAAAAGGAGAACATTCACAACAAGCGAACTCTCACAACAGGAGAACATTCCCAAAAGGAGAATAATCACAATAGGAGAACACTCACAACAGGAGAACATTCAGAACAGGAGAACATTCAAAACAGGAGAACATTCGGAACAGGAGAATATTCACGATTAGGAGAACTCCCACAATAGGCGAACATTCACAACAGGAGAACATTTACAACAGGAGAAGATTCACAATACGAGAACATTCACATCAGGAGAACACTCACAATAGGAGAACACTCACAACAGGAGGGTTTTCACAACAGGAGAACATTCACTATTGGTGAACACTCACAATAGGGGAACAATCGCAATACTGTAGGAGAACACTCACAACAGGAGAGCACTCACAATGGGAGAGCACTCACAACAGGTGAACACTCTCACAACAGGAGAACATTCACAATAGGAGAACACACAAAACAGGAGAACATTCACAAAAGGAGAACACTCACAAAAAGAGAACATTCACAACAAGCGAACTCTCACAACAGGAGAACATTCACAAAAGGAGAACATTCACAAAAGGAGAACATTCACAACAAGCGAACTCTCACAACAGGAGAACATTCCCAAAAGGAGAATAATCACAATAGGAGAACACTCACAACAGGAGAACATTCAGAACAGGAGAACTCTCACAACAGGAGACCATTCACAGCAGGAGAACATTCCCAAAAGGAAAATAAGAGAATACTCATGCAGAACAGGAGAACACTCAGAACAGGAGAATATTCACAATAGGAGAACTCTCACAACAGGAGAACATTCACAAAAGGAGAACACTCACAAAAGGAGAACATTCACAACAAGCGAACTCTCACAACAGGAGAACATTCACAAAAGGAGAACATTCACAACAAGCGAACTCTCACAACAGGAGAACATTCCCAAAAGGAGAATAATCACAATAGGAGAACACTCACAACAGGAGAACATTCAGAACAGGAGAACTGTCACAACAGGAAACCATTCACAAAAGGAGAACATTCACAACAGGAGAATTCACACAACAGTGGAACATTCACAAAAGGAGAACATTCACAAAAGGAGACCATTCACAACAAGCGAACTCTCACAACAGGAGAACATTCCCAAAAGGAAAATAAGAGAACACTCAGAACAGGAGAACACTCAGAACAGGAGAACACTCAGAACAGGAGAATATTAACAATAGAAGAACTCTCACAACAGGAGAACACTCCCAACAGGAGAACATTCACAACAGGAGAACTCTCACAACAGGAGAACATTCACAAAAGGAGAACATTCACAAAAGGAGACCATTCACAACAAGCAAACTCTCACAACAGGAGAACATTCATACCCAAAAGGAGAATAATCACATGCAATAGGAGAACACTCACAACAGGAGAACACTCAGAACAGGAGAACATTCACAGCAGGAGAACATTCCCAAAAGGAAAATAAGAGAATACTCAGAGCAGGAGAACACTCAGAACAGGAGAATATTCACAATAGGAGAACTCTCACAACAGGAGAACATTCACAAAAGGAGAACACTCACAAAAGGAGAACATTCACAACAAGCGAACTCTCACAACAGGAGAACATTCACAAAAGGAGAACATTCACAAAAGGAGAACATTCACAACAAGCGAACTCTCACAACAGGAGAACATTCCCAAAAGGAGAATAATCACAATAGGAGAACACTCACAACAGGAGAACATTCAGAACAGGAGAACTCTCACAACAGGAGACCATTCACAGCAGGAGAACATTCCCAAAAGGAAAATAAGAGAATACTCATGCAGAACAGGAGAACACTCAGAACAAGAGAATATTCGCAATAGGAGAACTCTCACAACAGGAGAACATTCACAAAAGGAGAACACTCACAAAAGGAGAACATTCACAACAAGCGAACTCTCACAACAGGAGAACATTCACAAAAGGAGAACATTCACAACAAGCGAACTCTCACAACAGGAGAACATTCCCAAAAGGAGAATAATCACAATAGGAGAACACTCACAACAGGAGAACATTCAGAACAGGAGAACTCTCACAACAGGAGACCATTCACAAAAGGAGAACATTCACAACAGGAGAATTCACACAACAGTGGAACATTCACAAAAGGAGAACATTCACAAAAGGAGACCATTCACAACAAGCGAACTCTCACAACAGGAGAACATTCCCAAAAGGAAAATAAGAGAACACTCAGAACAGGAGAACACTCAGAACAGGAGAACATTCACAAAAGGAGACCATTCACAACAAGCGAACTCTCACAACAGGAGAACATTCATACCCAAAAGGAGAATAATCACATGCAATAGGAGAACACTCACAACAGGAGAACACTCAGAACAGTAGAATATTCGCAACAGGAGAATATTCACAATTAGGAGAACTCCCACAATAGGAGAACATTCACAAAAGGAGAAGATTCACAACAGGAGAAGATTCACAATACGAGAACACTCACAGCAGGAGAACACTCACAATAGGAGAACACTCACAACAGGAGAGCTTTCACAACAGGAGAACATTCACAACAGGAGAGCATTCGCAACAGGAGAACATTCACAACAGGAGAACTATCACAATAGGAGAACATTCACAAAAGTAGAACATTCACAAAAGGAGAACATTCACAACAAGCGAACTCTCACAACAGGAGAACATTCCCAAAAGGAGAATAATCACAATAGGAGAACACTCACAACAGGAGAACATTCAGAACAGGAGAACATTCAAAACAGGAGAACATTTGGAACAGGAGAATATCCACAATTAGGAGAACTCCCACAATAGGCGAACATTCACAACAGGAGAACATTTACAACAGGAGAAGATTCACAATACGAGAACATTCACAGCAGGAGAACACTCACAATAGGAGAACACTCACAACAGGAGAGTTTTCACAACAGGAGAACATTCACTATTGGTGAATACTCACAATAGGGGAACAATCGCAATACTGTAGGAGAACACTCACAACAGGAGAGCACTCAAAATGGGAGAGGACTCACAACAGGTGAACACTCTCACAACAGGAGAACATTCACAATAGGAGAACACTCACAACAGGAGAACATTCACAATAGGAGAACACTCACAACAGGAGAACATTCACAAAAGGAGAACATTCACAAAAGGAGAACATTCACAACAGGAGAACATTCACAAAAGGAGAACATTCACAACAGGAGAACATTCACAAAAGGAGAATAATCACAATAGGAGAACACTCACAACTGGAGAACATTCACAACAGGAGAATAATCACAATAGGAGAACACTCACAACAGGAGAACATTCAGAACAGGAGAACATTCATAACAGGAGAACATTCAGAACAGGAGAATATTCACAATTAGGAGAACTCTCACAATAGGAGAACATTCTCAACAGGAGAACATTCAAAACAGGAGAAGATTCACAATAGGAGAACACTCGCAATAAGAGAACACTCACAACAAGAAAACACTCACAACAGGAGGACATTCACAATAGGAGAACACTCACAACAGGAGAACATTCACAAAAGTAGAACATTCACAAAAGGAGAAAATTCACGAAAGGAGAACATTCACAACAAGCGAACTCTCACAACGGGAGAACATTCCCAAAAGGAGAATAATCACAATAGGAGAACACTCTCAACAGGAGAACATTCAGAACAGGAGAACATTCACAACAGGAGAATATTCACAATTAGGAGAACTCTCACAATAGGAGAACATTCACAACAGGAGAACATTCGCAACAGGAGAAGATTCACAATAGGAGAACACTCACAACAGGAGAGCTTTCACAAAAGGAGAACATTCACAACAGGATGACATTCACTATTGGTGAACACTCACAATAGGGGAACAATCACAATACTGTAGGAGAACACTCACAACAGGAGAGCACTCACAATGGGAGAGCACTCACAACAGGTGAACACTCTCACAACAGGAGAACACTCACAATAGGATACCATTCACAACAGGATACCATTCACAACACGGAGAACTTTCACAACAGGAGAACATTCACAACAGGAGAACATCCACAACAGGAGAACACTCACAACAGGGGAACACTCACAATAGGTGAACACTCACAATTGGTGAACACTCACAACAGGAGAACACTCACAACAGGATACTATTTACAACAGAACTTTCACAACAGGAGAACACTCGAAACAGGAGAACACTCACAACAGGAGAACACTCACAATAGGAGAACACTCATAATAGGAGAACACTCACAACAGGAGAACACTCACAATAGGTGAACACTCACAATTGGTGAACACTCACAACAGGAGAACACTCGCAATAGGTGAACACTCACAACAGGAGAACACTCGAAACAGGAGAACACTCGCAACAGGAGAACACTCACAACAGGAGAACACTCACAACAGGAGAACACTCGCAATAGGATACCATTCACAACAGGAGAACGTTCACAACAGGAGAACGTTCACAACAGGAGAACACTCACAACAGGAGAATACTCACAACAGGAGAATACTCACAACAGGAGAACACTCGCAACAGGAGAACATTCGCAACAGGAGAACACTCACAACAGGAGAACACTCACAACAGGAGAACACTCGCAATAGGATACCATTCACAACAGGAGAACTTTCACAACAGGAGAACACTCGCAAGAGGAGAACACTCGAAACAGGAGAACACTCGCAACAGGACAACACAACAGGAGAACACTCACAACAGGAGAACACTCACAATAGGATACCATTCACAACAGGAGAACGTTCACAACAGGAGAACACTCACAACAGGAGAACTTTCACAACAGGAGAATACTCACAACAGGAGAACACTCGCAACAGGAGAACATTCGCAACAGGAGAACACTCACAACAGGAGAACACTCACAATAGGATACCATTCACAACAGGAGAACTTTCACAACAGGAGAACGCTCGCAAGAGGAGAACACTCGCAACAAGAGAACACTCGAAACAGGAGAACACTCAAAGAGGAGAACACTCACAATAGGAGAACACTCGCAACAGGAGAACATTCGCAACAGGAGAACACTCGCAACAGGAGAACATTCGCAACAGGAGAACACTCACAACAGGAGAACACTCACAACAGGGGAACACTCACAATAGGATACCATTCACAACAGGAGAACTTTCACAACAGGAGAACACTCGCAACAAGAGAACACTGACAACAGGAGAACACTCACAAGTCACAATAGGACAACACTCGCAACAGGAGAACATTCACAACAGGAGAACTTTCACAAGAGGAGAACATTCACAACAGGAGAACATTCGCAATAGGAGAACTTTCACAATAGGAGAACACTCACAAGTCACAATAGGACAACATTCACAACAGGAGAACTTTCACAACAGGAGAACATTCACAACAGGAGAACATTCACAAGAGGAGAACATTCACAACAGGAGAACATTCACAATAGGAGAACTTTCACAATAGGAGAACACTCACAAGTCACAACAGGAGAACATTCACAACAGGAGAACATTCACAAGAGGAGAACACTCACAACAGGAGAACACTCACAACAGGAGAACACTCACAACAGGAGAACACTCACAACAGGAGAACACTCACAATAGTATTAGGAGAACTTTCACAATAGGAGAACTCTCACAACAGGAGAACTTTCACAACAGGAGAACTTTCACAACAGGAGAACTTTCACAACAGGAGAACATTCACAACAGGAGAACATTCACAACAGGAGAACATTCACAATAGGAGAACACTCACAACAGGAGAACATTCACAATAGGAGAACACTCACAACAGGAGAACATTCACAATAGGAGAACACTCACAACACGAGAACACTCAGAACTGGAGAACACTCAGAACAGGAGAACACTCACAATAGAATACCATTCACAACAGGAGAACACTCAGAACAGGAGAACACTCACAATAGGAGAACATTCACAACAGGAGAGCACTCACAACAGGAGAACGGGGGTGGGGGGCAGGATCCGCGTCGTGGATAGTGTCTGGGGAAACAATTTTAGCGGGGAACACTATCCACTGGGACACTGGGACCAAACGAACACTCGCAACAGAAAAGCCCTTGTAACAGGCAACTACTGATAATGCCAATTTACTGCTTAACAAAACCTTTTATGTTCACAATAAGCTTGACCAGATTCTCCAGATAGAGTCTCACATCTCACATGCAAAGATTTCTTAAAACACTTACCTGCATTATCAAGTTCTCTTTAATGCGTTTAAGAGAGGTAAATAACTTTGTACTCAGATCATTGTTCTTAGATTCGTCCTAAAACAACAACAGACGTAACATTAAAGGCACAGTTTGGCGCGAGACAAAAATTATATTTGTGGGCAAAGGAAAGGAATAATATTCTTAGAACGTTAAAAGAGTAAAGTCACTGCGTTTTCTTACGGACTATTTAGTCCAAGTTTTGACGTGTGTGACACTGTGCCTTTAATCCATGACAGAAATAACGTTTGTTTGACTCGTTTACAACTTTTAAATTAGAGAGAGTAGCAACGATGTTACTGCAACAACGTTATATGAATAACTTGTATAACATTGAGCATTTCGTTTAAAAAATAATAGCACAAAAAGAAATTTAGAAAGCTTACCATAACATTAGGGCAGAAGAATCTTTGAACCTAGACAAAAACAAAATAAAAATTAAACATTTTTGGCTGTACAGTCAATAACGTACGCGAGCGCTTCTGAGATTGTGCGATTGCACGGTCAAATTCAGAGAAGAAAATGAGAGAAATAGTGTAAGGCAGCGGAAAACTGGTCAGCTTCTAGCGAACTTTAGAAACTTCTGTTTGTGGCCCAATTGCAGAAACGGCGATTTACTTCGACAGTGCATTAGACAGTGAGTACAGTAG
This sequence comes from Paragorgia papillata, assembly GCA_035771165.1. Lineage (NCBI taxonomy): Eukaryota > Metazoa > Cnidaria > Anthozoa > Scleralcyonacea > Coralliidae > Paragorgia > Paragorgia papillata. Next base: position 2,302,520 of record JAWNZC010000406.1, read on the forward strand.
CTACACAAGATATGACCTCGAATTTAGCCGTCGTCGACCTCAACATTGTAAAACCAAAGACAACAGTTAATTGTTGATTAACATAGTCAACATTTTCGCTGTTTATCTAAAGGTATTTTAAAACTCGTTTAAACACTGATTATCACAAAGGTTGAACGACGCTTCTGCGATCGGCCTTATTATGTCTACGTATATCACAACTGCAACCTTTGCTCCAACTAGTGTCATTTTTATATTTTTAATAGCTAAACACATCGACACATTAAATAAAGTTTAATAATGATAATGCTAATAGGAATGGTAATGACTGATGCTGGTGGTGATGGTGATTATAATGTAATGACCGTACCCTACGCTACCTTAACCTACCCAACCCAACCCAACCCTAATCTACCCTATCCTATCCTGCCCCAACCAACTATAACCTAACCTAACCTAACTCAACCCACCCTAACCTTACCCCACACTATCCTACGCTACCGTACACACGTAAAAACGCGCAAGCTGTTACACGCCTGCAAACAACGTTGTTACAGGCTGTTCTGACAGCCTGTCACCGTGACGTGTTCGCCACTGGTTATCCCGGTGCTGTTGTCCCACTGTAACAGGTTGTTGACAACTTCTAACTAGGTTGATGAATCCAACAAACTAGTGACAAGTTGTTCCAACAGCCTGTTACCATGCTGCAGCTACCAACTCGTCAACAGGCTGATGCTAACAAGGTTGTAGCGGCTTGCTGAATGAACAGCATTGTTACAACTTATTAACAGCCTTGCTACAAGCCTGTTGCGAACTCATCCTGTTAACAAGCTGTGAGATTTTTACGATAGTCCTATGTACACATAAAATAAGAGATCTATATAACATACTTACCGCAAACAGATAATAGTCAAAGAGCTGGGAAACACATATGACAACGTCAAACGCAATTGGTTTTAAAACATTCATCATTTGCATATATTTTCCTAGTAAAAACACGAAATTAAATAAAACACCTTTACACTAAATAATATTCAACATTACTTAAAAGCTTCGGAACTGGGAACTCGACTGTTTGAGAAATTAGGCATCCAAACGTTGACCTATTTTGAAAACGTGTTCACCAAAAATTAACATAATTTAGTTTTTCCAAAACTGTGCGGAATTTCATCAAGAGCGATAATGGCCATCAAAAGCCACATTGTTCCCAGGGCCTTTTCGAAATTGAGAGGGCGGGAAAAGGCCCTGCCATCGACTGGTCATAACACCCAGAAATAGCAATAAATTAGCAATTTAGTTTAATATGCAAAATTATTTTGAGTAATTCCAGTCCCGTGGGAGATAACTAGCACAAAACTATGCATAAATATGTTTCACGAGGAATGTTTAAGAAAAGCAATCAACCAATAAAAATAGGGAGTCCACCAGAACAGGTGGGCAATTTGACTGCACTGACCAAAAAATCGCGGGCGTATTTGTTCTTTATTGCCATTTTCTTCATGCGAAAGTCAAAATACGATTTTAATAGCGAGTTCTCTGAGCTTTTCTTCGTTTTTAATATGCCTTCCAAGCTTATCGATCCAGCGATTTGCTGTTCAACTTGGTGTTTTTCGTTGAAGCTGAAAAGGTTCGTAATTGGAGCAGCGGAAGTACGGCATTTTACGAAGATGATCTTAAAGAAAATTGATTTCAACTCCTCGAGTCCTTTCTGTTCGACTTCATAGGATCGATTAAACGTTTTCTTTTACCTCAAGATAAGTTCAGATATTTAGCTCATACTTTTATGTTTCCAAAATGTGCTTTACATATTCATTTCAAAGCTTTTCTTGCGAACACGAGTTGATCGAATTACTCTGTTTTCAACGAAAACAGCAATTAACCTTCCTCTTTGACGAAGGATAGGAAAAAATCTAGCCGTTCGCATTACTTTCAAAATAGCTTTAAGGCAGTTTATTTTTATTCATCTGTTTTCCTGAATCAGAATTATCTTTGGGGGAAATGGGTGGTCGGCCCAAGCAGAATATAGTGGGTTTGAAGACTGAGCAAAAAATCACACTTGTTTTGCCAACAGCAACTTTTGAAGACGCTTCGATGATTATTTCTACATATCTTTTTCCAACTATGTGATTTTATCACACATCAAGCTTATTGTGTAGTTCTGGGGGAACGTCATTTTCAGCCGTTAATTGTGGCGAAATTCGAATGGCAAATATAGCAGAAATGCAAAAAAATATCTAAAAAACTAGACGTTCGCATTACTTTCAGACCGTAATTTTATTAATCTTTGGTTGGAAATTGAACTGCTGCTTAGTCGGCAATTCATTCGGTAAAAAACGAGCCAGCTAGATTAATTCGACATTGAATATAGCAATTTGTTTATTTCCTTTCCAATTATATCGCGGACGGGAATATGTCCCGCGCGTTTCACGAACACACGCGAAATCCACGCATCTTGCCGCGCATGTGCAGACAAATTGCCCACCTGTTGTCCACTAGCCGATGCCATGGCCTTTCCCCGCCCTACCCATTTCATTTGGTTACAACCAAACAGAAGCAAGACTGCTAGAGAACTGGTTGTTTCGGTGTTTTCTCAGATTGATTCCAACTAGAACACCAAAATTCAAATTGATTTTAAAAACCCACGAAAACAATCAGGTCTAGCACTCATTTTACCATTGATTGTAAATAAGAACTGCATGCAGACATATTTATGTTCTTACCAAATAATCTTAATACATTCAAAGTAGTGTTGGTTACGATGGGTCCAAGGTTTTTGCTCAACTTTCTTCCAAGCTTCGTGTGAGAAGTAACTCTAGAGTTTAAAATACCTTTTTGGTAAATACACATATACTGTACCACAATGGTGTATTCGAGACAAGTCACATCGCGCAGGCTAAGTGTAAAATATACGAATGTTGGAAATGAAAGGCGACTAGGCGAGTTATTCTCCACGGTCACAAAAACATACACTCTCCATAGGCGTACGGGCATTTTTTTTCCAGGGGGGGGGGGCGTTAAACCATTTGTCCAAAAAAAGTCACGCAAGTTGCCCAAATTTTTACGAAACAATCGAAAACAAACGATGGTCATACCATGCACTATAAACATGCTGAAAAACATGTTGCCTAGCACGTGACTCAAATCTACTGATTTTATTCTCAAGTGCGACCTCTCGGTTTTCGATACAACTCATACAAGTTTCAATTTAATAATTTTTAAAAGTTCATTAAAGGTGAAGTAATACGAGCAACAAATTGCTGCAACATTGTTGTGTTGCACGTTGAATAGCGTTGCATGTATTATACCACCCACCTCAAATATTGTCACGCAACAATGATTTTGTTGCAAGTTGAAACAGCATGTTGCAGCATGTTGAAGTAGAACTGGAGTCTACTTTTTTCAACAAATTTTTTGAACTTTCAACAAAATCATTGTTGCGTGACAATGTTTAAGGTGGGGGTTAATACGTGCAACAACGCTTTTCAACTTGCGACGCAACAATGTTGCATTGCAAGTTGAAGAAAAATGTTGCCCGTATTACCTCACCTTAAGTGCCGTGCATGTTGCGTTTTAGAAACTTTTAATTTTCAACTCACTGAGCACTCTTTGAAATTCATGAAATTTGGTCAACAGCATGAGAGGAAGGGAAAAAATTGTGTGATTACGTATACCTGAATAAAATTTCTACAAGACCACAATGCTTCTCGGCATTGAGAATGAAAAATTTCAAAATTTTGACAAAAATAAAGCTATTGTTTAGTGACTAACCGACAGTAAGGTAATTTATCCCGTTTAGACATAAACAAAGGTCTTTGAGTCTCACGTTCTTGATTATCAAAAATATTTATCTTTTGAAAAAAATGGAAACTTTTTAAAAACCCTTTGCCCAAATTTCTCTTGTTGCCCCAAAAAACTGAGATACCCAAAATTTGGGGGGATGCAGCCTCCCCCACCCCTGCCCCCCCCGGCCCGTACGCCTATGACACTCTCTATCAGACCTAACGTCAGGTCGAGTACGGTTTTTGGTTAATGTCTCGCTAAACTAACCCTAATCGTAACCCTTATTAACGAGACATGAATCAACAACCTCGGGTACAGCCTGTTGTAGCAACTGACCTATGTAGAACTGCATTGTGGGGCCATGTCTAAAAAGTGACAGGACAAAGATGGCGAAAATGTGGGTCCTTTATCCCTGGGTAGTAACCGCTGACTTTATTCTGCTCTATGTTTATCGTGTGACTGTGGGCTCAGCCGCGCAAACAGTCCGATCAACATGTTATTTCAAAAAAGTCAGCGGTTGCTGCTATGGGAGAAAAAAATCGCACACTCCCATCTTGAATCGGTCACTTTCTTTCAGTCATTGATATAGGTACCCGGAAGGTAGTTATATTTTAGTCGGTGCATGGCAGCAAAATCGTGGTTAGAATATACGTGAGAAAAGTTGTTAAATAAGCATTCGACGTTTAATGCTGTTTTAAGTTGTGTTTACTAGCTAATTTTTTATTTTTTTACTAGCTAATTTTTCGTAGACCTTGTTTCCTATTATTTTGCGAAACTTGTTTCATGTTTTATATTAGCCTGCGAAGCGGCCCAGTTGTTAGTTTAAATCGGGTTTCCAGCTGAAGATCCGTTGATTCTATACATGTAATCTGACAATGGGGCATTATTTTTTAATTGTTTATACTAAGGAGCGTTGAGAGAAGACCCTGAATACAAGGTTGTGTTTATACTTGCATCAGTTACATGTATAATTTAAAATAGAAAAAAAATAAAATTGCATGCAAACCTTGGTGATGCTTCACCGGTCATTTCGTCCACATAATCCAACTTTAATTCATCTAAAACAAAGTACACACGTGATATAGTCGACAGAAGCTCTAAAAAAAGTAAGCGTGCGTGTTTATTTTGGTAGTATAACAGAGACAGAGTGTAAATGGATCAACTGTATTAGTGCCAGGCTTTGGACAGGCCTCAGGAGTGGCGCCAGAGAGGAATAGAAATGGCTACAGCCCTATATCGATCATTCTTAAAGTGCTTATGAAGCGAAAATTAAGTTTGTCTTATTTGAAAGTACTTTTGAAATGACAGAGTAACATCTTTTGCAGTTTTTTGTTTCCTTGCTTCGATGTTGAGATATTTCAGTTTGTTTGATTTGTGAAACTAACCAATGACATCACAACGTACATGATTTAGGGCCTGTTTATATGGAGCCGAGTTATCCGGCTAGGCGAGTTGAAAAAAGATGAGTGTTTATATGAGACGAGTTACTCGGCAAAGCCGCCCACGCATTATAATGGTTTCACATTCCATGAGTAGTTTCCGATTGTCTTCATAAGTGGCGCGTGCGCTGTTGTGACGAATTCAACTCAGGTAACTCGCCGAGTTACCCGGCAAGAGAGTGTTTATATGGGAATATTTTCATCCCGGCATGCCGAGATCTCGGCTGTTTTGCCGGTATCTCGGCTAGCCAAGTTACCCGCCTGTCTCATATAAACACTCTGCCGGGATAGCATTGAATTTCTATACATGGCGGCTAACTCGGTTTGCCGAGTAACTCGGCTAGCCGGGTAACTCGGCTCCATATAAACAGGCCCTTACTGGGAAAGGTTATATATCTTTCCTATTATTAAAAGGAATCAGTTGAAATTGTATATTTTTTCGTTGTAAGGGAAAAACACATGCACACATAATTGCTTCGAAGTGATTCCGTCTGATAATAGAAAAGATATACTGTATAACCTTTCCCAGTAAGTCATTATGCACGTTGTGCCGTCACTGGTTAGTTTCGCTTATTAAACAAACTGCGATATCTTAAAAACAAAGCAAGGAAACAAAAAAACTGCAAAAGAAGTTACATTGTCATTTTAAAAATACTTTAAAAAAAGAAAAACTTAATTTTCATAAGTTTCATAAGCACTTTAAGGTATGATCGCGCGAGTTAAGTATTATTGGCAATGGAGCTCCGTGGTATTGCCATTGAAGACTCCATGTTCGGTCGGCTCTTTCTTCGCTGGACTGGTAACACCACCAATTTCTCTTCTTTAACTACAGCATTAGACCAACACGAATGTTACATGTAGTCGTTGTCTAATCTATATTGGTCAGCAATTTGGTTGTGGTATAGAGATCGCGGAGCCCCATTGCATCAATACCAGGCGATTTTTATGGCGAAGTTTATTTAAAAACTCGGGAAGTCTACACATCTACCATCAGATATTTTCATACTGACCTGGAATATCCTCGTCATCGTCTTCATATTCATCCTCCTCCTCATCGTCAAGTCCAAAACCCCTTTGTTTATTGTCATTAACGTCGCCATCAGCAGCCTAACGGATAAAACAAAGTTACATCCAAAACATACCAATTGTACACGAAGTCAGATTCAAAAGTGGTTTACCGAAAAATAAAAAGTCTTTAAAGGGTATTGGCAATAAAAGTTAATAAATAAAGTTAACAACTTAATCATGCTTGGCTATACGTACCGTGCTAAAAGATGATAGTAAATCTTCACTTTCTTCCTCCGCTATCTGTTCATCAAACGGAGTCACATTCGGCCGGTATCGACAAAAGAAACCTGGCAAATAAACCAAACTATACATCAGACCAATCATTTTGCCTATAAGCCCCCACCCCTCGGTTTCTCTTAACTCCAAACACAACACGATGACGGGTTCTATGTTAACCACATTCTAATTCTGTAAAAGCTGATTCACTAATAAAATGACTATTTGATAATACTTTATTTATGTCGTTATTGCATGCAAATGAAGTGTATTGTTTTTACATTTCATTCGTATTTAATATAGCATATGCTATAAATAGTGTTTTTATGAATCTTTTCTAAAAACTTAAAACATTTTATTTTAAAGTTTATATTTCTTTAACTTTTCCAAATTTCTCAGTAAAACTTTGTCATTCTATTTAGTTCATTGTATTGCCTAATTTCATGTCGCGAAAGAGACTGGCACTGTCCTGGAAAATCTGTTAGTGCCAGTCTCCGGCGTAGTGTGAAACAAAGGTATATTGCACGCCGGAGGCTGGTACTAACGGATTTTCCAGGACAGTGCCAGTCTCCTTCGCGACATGAAATTAGGCAATAGTTTAAGATAAAGCGAGTTGTTTTCGATATCGCATGTGACCTTTAAAAAATCTTTAAACTGTAAGTGAAGCCCGTTTCAAACGTCGCTCTTCTCGTGCGCCGAATCAATTTGAATGTTTCGAATCAATTAAGAGCGGCAGATTGTATTTGGAGCGGTAGATTGTATTAAGAGCGGCAGATTGTATTTGGAGCGGCAGATTGTATTTGGAGTGGCAATTGTGGCATTATGCGACGTTGGAGCGACTCTGATTCAAACGTCGAACTTCATAAATTATTTAACATTTATACCATGAGCTCGAGTCGTATATGAGCTCATAGCCAACGAGGCGCTTCGCCGAGTTGGCTATTAGTTCGTATACGACGAGAGCGAATGGTATAACTGTTTTATTATATAGCCAAGCACTGTACAAGAGACAAAATTACAGCGAAATGTTTCAAACGACAAACTTCCGGCATAGGCAACTAATACTTCCGCCATGCGTAATGATGCATTCACATAGAGTTTCTCGCTGAGCTGTTCGGTAAACAGCTTTGAAATGTTGCATTAATGTTGCTCGAGAGGCAAAAAATGTGTTAACCAGATCAACAAAAAAGATTAAAAGGTACCTTTATGAAGTCAAAAGGTGGGTCGGTTGTTTATATTAGCGTTGCTGTCGTGAAAAAGGTTTTGATTTCATGCAAAAATGAAACTGAAACACCTTCGGCAGTAAAACTAAATTACTTAGTTGGTTGTTTTTGAAAAAGAACATGCTTTTTACTACTCCAAATGCTTATCTAAATCAAAAAAGTCTCTTTACTGGTGATCTCCTACGAAATGTGTGTTGTAAGCTTGATTTTAACCGTGAGTTTCTTTGTTTGGCAACAAATTAATATCAACCCGCTAATTTAGTCGGGTTTTTGAAGTAAAAAGACGTAATTTTTAGGTGAATTTTACCATTTGACATGCTAAATAGTGTATTTGTTAATGAATTTTTACACAATGTTTTTTTATACATTGGTTTGAGGGTGTTGATGTTTTTCTGTATAAAAATCCGTCAATTTCAACTCTTTTCGGCATGCCAAAAACATGCCGCCATCTTGTTTTCCCTCTACTAGCAAGGATATGAGCTGATAGCCTGGTAGTAGGGAACCAATCAGATTACGCAAAAGCTCATATCCGATAGCATGCTATATAATAATTTAATATATTATCGCTGCCACTGATCATGCGCAATATGAGGAATTAGGTTCGACGAATTAAGGTGGCTCTATACAGTTTCTTGAAAATTGGAAAACACGCGTTCTAGATCCAAAATCTTGTACATTGATTATTTGTTAAAAACACTGACTTGTATAGAACAGCATTTTGAGAATTAGAAATTGTAACCAAAAAGTGCGTAACTGTGGTTTGACTGGTTTCTATGGCAACGATGACGTTCCAAAAGGGCTGCTAATTTGCGTTTAAACAAGTTTAATTCGAAAACAACGTCGGTGAACCCCAATTTTTATTTTAAGTAATCGTTAGGCCAACTTTAAAAAAAATCTGAAGATCCAAAATATTTTTTATTAAGAATAATCACGGGGTTTTTTATTAGAAAAATTTGGATCTACAGAAATTTGGCCTATTGACTACTCATAATAGAAGAAAACTTTTAATAAAATAAAAAATGGGAGTTTTGCGAATCAAACTAGTTTAAACGCAAATTAGCAGTCATTTTAAAACGTCATTGTTGCCATAGCAACCACGGTTACGCACTTTTTCGTTTCAGTTTCTGATTCTCAAAATGCTGATCTATACAAGACATTTAGTTTCATTCTTCTGACACAATATCAATGTACAGGATTTTGGGTCTGAAACGTGTGTTTTCCACTTTTCAAGAAACTGTATGGAGTCACCTTAAGTTGGTCGTTTGAATCGACGCCGCTCCAACGTCACATCTACTTGTATTAGGTTCGGCGCATGAGAAGAGCGACGTTTGAAACGGGTCTGAGTGAGTGAAATTTTTTTATTGCCTCCAAATATGAAGAGTATACAAGAACTAATCATAAAAAAGCTATAAATCTAAACTATAAATGTGGCAAAGATTAAAATAGTCTAACAAAGTCTAGTTATTTTTGAACTGGTCGAAAATCGAGTTTTGTACACAGTACGAAATATATATCTAGCACACTGTAAATCATATTCTTCTTTCAAATCGTTCCTTTCAATTGCACTAAAAACTGAATGATTCCCCCAATAAGGTCTTAATAAAATTGTGATCGCCTAAAGAACTGAAAGTATAACTAATGGAAATAGGGAGATGATCTGCAGTTAAAACTACTTAGAATATAATAGAATAATTTATTTAACCACGTTTCGCCTATGAGCTATTAAAGCTCGTTCAAAATACGATCGTGAAAATTACATTACATTACATTACATATAACATTACATTACATTACATTACATGTAATTTATATACTAAATATTTTAAAAAGTCAAAAATATAGATAGTATTGCTAAAATACAATATTGTTGAGCTTGCTTCTAAATTCCTTAAAGTTTACGGATTGAGGAACATCGAGAGGAAGATTATTCCAATACTTAGTAACTACGTATAAGAATAAGACTTTTTGGTCCACATTAAGTTAAAATGAGGCTGGCTAAGAATTGTACCATTACCTCTTAAATTATAATCAGATATTCTGAAATTAAAGAAATCACAAATATACCGAGGTCCATCTACTTACTCGTTTCAGCTTTAATGTTTCCTGAATCCGTTCTTCGATGACCTTTGCCGGGATAAATTCGTTTTAAAAATTTAAACTCCTGTTAAAAGATAATAAAATATATTATTATACGGCAGCAGCGCTGAGAGGTCCTAATACGGAAATCCTGTAATTTGATTGGTTCATAAGCGGTCGGATATTTCCCGTATCCACCCCCTCAGAGCGGAATCTGACGTTCGGGACCGTAAGTTTTATAAACAAAATGGCAGTCATGTCAGTATATTCAACAAGATGGATTATAATTTCAGAACTACCCATTGTTGAAATGTATCGGGCAGGTATGTTGTTAGAAATTTTATAAGCTTTCATTTGATGTATTGTTCGAGTTTCCACGTTTTGTGAAAGTTTTTAAAATGTCCAAAACGTTCGTAACATTGTTTGTAATAATATAACATTTGCTTCTCACAAGTATTAGAATTTCAGATGATTTTTTATTCAACTACTTAACGTACGGTCTTGAGCAATATGTCAAACAAAAGCAATTGAAAAATGCTATTTGGGGTAGAAAGTTCAGGATTCTAGCTCAACGGAAAGTACTTTAAAAATGGGAAAATGTCTGCCATTTTCGTTTAGTTCGCAAGAAAGATGGGTCGAGTTTTCACAGAACGTTCACAACATTTATGGCCATATAATAAACTACTTATTGACATCGCTTGTTCGATCTGTACTAGTGAAATATTGGACCTCTGTTTCTCGCACAGACCTCAACTCGCTGCGCTCGTCTCGGTCCGTACTAAAAAAACATCGGTCCGATATTTCACTAGTACAGACCTCACGCTCGGTCAATAAGTAGTTAATACGAAACAAAAAGGTAGGTCATTTGATCATACAAAACGCTGACTAATACGACATAACGTTTATTCAGCATTTACGAAAAATATACTCTCCACATTGGCGTCCAAAGAGATGCCGTCTAAATGATTCGCTTTACACAGGTTCCGCTGGAGTCCCTAAAGGCTGTTTTCCACTAGGCGATTTTTTTCGCGCGAAGCGACTTTCTTTTGTTCGAATTCAATAGATTTCTGATTAGTTCCAGCTCAGAGCTCATGAGACAAAAGAAAAAGTCGCTTCGCGCGAAAAAAGTCGCCTAGTGGAAAACCGGCTTAAAAGGACCTGGTGAGGATGACGTACGTACGGATAATAATTAAAGTGCTGTTACATGATGCGATTTTTCTTGCAACTTGCAACAAATCTACCCATGAAAAAAAAACAACTCGCAAGTTGCAGGAAGGGTGTAGGAACTTTGTTGCAAGTTTCAGCAAAAAGTAGAACCCATCAAATTTTTCTTGCTACTTGCAACACGGCAAAAATAACAAAACCGCAAGTTGCTATGGGGTGTTACACAGTGCGATTTGTTTTTGCAACCTGCAACATTCACGCTATTTGTTGCAAGTTGCAAGAAAAATCGCATCGTGTAACAGCAGCTTAAGAGGCTATAAAAATAATCATAATAAAGCGGCGTCCCTTTGCAGGCCAGAGACGAGAATATTACTGGAAAGTGCGAATTAACACTTTGAAGTCTGACGACGAGTCTTTAAGGTCTCTTCTGGCTAACGCCAGACGATTTTATTCAGCACAGGGAGAGGTCCAGGCGTCAAAGTATTAAAACCTATCTCTTTAACACTTTGAAGCCTTACGACGAATCTTTAAGGTTTCTTCTGGCTAACGCCAGACGATCTTATTCAGGCGTCCAGCCGTCAAAGTGTTAAATTCAGGCGTCAAAGTGTTAAAGAAATGGATTCAAACATTTATTGAATCTACAATCTATATTGCCACCATTGTCTGCATTTGGGATGTACAGTATATGTTTGGAAGATAAGAAAAAGGTAATCGTCTGCTCAAACCTGCAAATTGACCAACGAAAAATTGGCCTTGACAGGACATAGTTCCCAGGCTTCATTCTCCAAAAACATTCGAAGTTCTTCCAAGCGAGACCTAAGTTAAAGTAAAAAATATCAAAAATAATGCGTATACAAAAAAACAACTTTCAACTAGATCGAGGTAGACTATAATGAGATGAATGCGATAGTCTGATTCCAATTACTGGTAAGATGCTCTAACCATTGAGCCATACTTATTCCCAGATTAAAGAACGAAAGTATATTTGTACAAAACTTAAAGAGGAAAGGAAATTAAAATTAAATTTTCTTCATCTTTAAGAGCTCTTGAAAATGATAAAGAATTGCTTTTACAGTTTTTCCATATCTCACTTCGTTATCAAGTTATTTAGATTTGTTTGATATGTAAATGAGATAAACTATGACGCAAAGTTATGTACAGATCATTGTAAGTTATATGGAAAATCATATATATCTTCCACATTATTAAACGAAATTTGGTCTTGTGATGTTTAGTGTGTTAAGATACATATAGTTGCAAAGTTTTAAATAATTTTCTTCAATAATCGCGAAGATATACATGATTTTCCAATAAATTACAATGATCTGCACATAACTTTACGTCATAGTTTATCTCATATACATATCAAACAATTCTAATTAACTCGAAAAACAATTGAGATATATACAGAAAAACTGTAAAAGTCATTCTTTATCACTTTCAGGAGATCGTGAAGATGAAACAAACTTAATTTTCATTTATTTTCCTCTTTAACAAAGCACGAAGAATTCAAAGCAAAACAAAGAAGCTCCAGTTTACACTTCCAAAATTATAGTGATGGTAAAATAGATAAACAACAGATAACGGTCAAATGTGTACCTGTGATAATTCTTGAAATAATTAACGGTTTGTGTACGGATAGAATCATGAAGTTCTTCTGATTTACTGCCACAGAACTCCTCCCCGATGGCTATTAATCTGAAAAATACATAAAAGGTAAAAACAACCTTCCGATAATTGCTGGTACAATTTGAAAACTGAACAAAATCATGCCGGTGTGTAAATACAGGCCAAAAAGTCTTGCGTTTACACGGTGCTGGTATAATATAATGACGGATTAGCATGTGACTGTTCTCTTCCAATGAGAATTGAGAAGACTTTGTGAATACTGCTGACCCAAATACTGTGGTCGTATATATCGTGATTACCATCATCAAACTGTTACGCCACGGGCGTTTACACGATACCGGTTAGTGTTGCGTTTTCATTTCATGCCGTCTTCATTTTGTGCCGTTTTCATGTCATTTTTGTGCCGGTATCGTGTAAACGCAAGGCCTAATAAACGGCATGATTTTGTTCCGTTTTCAAATTGTACCGGCATCGTGTAAACGGGGTCTTAGACCTATCTCAGAAGTTTAGTGACATGAGACAATATTTTGTTAAACCTTTTTCCCTTGAACGCTCAGCAATGCTTTAATAATCGTGTTTTAATTTCATTAAAGCAGGAATAGAGCACAAATTAAATGTTGTACTCGGCTTCGCCTCGGACAGTAACTTCTCGAGGAAACTAAACAAGAATGCTTTGTAAATGTTACAGTGTTGTCACTCATTTCGCAAGAGTAAACTTTATAACCAGTATATACTAAAATTGAATAATCCCCAAGCCCACACCGGGTGCTAATCTCGGCATGCGTGGACACCATTTACACTCGAAATTACACGCGAGATGAAAACCTGAAAGTAATTCTGAAACCTGTTTATATATATAATAGTTCAAGTAGTCGTTTACAATAGACCACAGAGTGCTCGATACTTTTGAAGGAAGAGTAAGATAGATTTTATTTTAAAAAAATGAACGTTGCTACTCCGAGTTTATATATATATATATTCGTATATATTCGTGAACTATTCGTGAACCAAAACTCACTTATATATATATATATATATAGTTTATATAGTTTATATAAAGTTTAGTTTAGTTTATATAGTTTATAGTTTATAGTTTATATATATAACAACTTGCGCAGTTCGAATAGCAGGGTACTGGTAACTAACCTGTTAAATTTTTCAAATTATTTAAATTTACGTCAGCACATTATAATTTATGAGTCCGGTTGGATTACGAAATAATTTTTCACGATCATGACGAAAGAAATCTTCGCCGAAAAAAATGGTTTCTGCTAAAATGTACATTAATATTACTATGGAAAAAGACCAAAGAAAGAAGGCTAAGAAGAGATGTGACAGCGAGAAAAAGACAACAATAAACGCGACTTAAAACCACTAAAAAAGCCTAAATATTACGATAAACACGGAAAACGATGTCGACCGAAATGTAACTGAAGGAACAAGGATGTGTCCTGAAACTGTTCAAAGCCGGTAAAGAATTCTGCTCTGGTGTATTCTACTTAACTCGAAAGAGAACGACGAAGAAATTTTGAAACAAATAGCCTGTTCACAGGCTCTCTCTGCGGGGTCGAAAAAAACGGCTTTATAGATCATGAAGAGAACTGAATGATGCCTTGTCATATTTATTCATGTCAACAACGAAAAAAGTAAGAAACCGCGAACGAGAAAAACAATCCGAAAAGAGTAGACTGAATTGGCAATGTTTGTGGTGACAAAAGCAGATGAAAGTTTAACGGTAGGAGATTCGTATTTACCAGTTTAGCTGAGTTAAAACGGAAGAAATCTTGAAAATGAAAATCAATATCTAAGACGTTGGCATTGTGCATTTTCTTGGCCACTATTATCTATATTTGAACAGTGAAAATTTTTCATTTAGTTCATCTCATTGTTTTTTGTTTTGTTGTTTTTAATATTGACTTTGCATGTTCTTTCGGAATGTCAATACATGACTATGGATGAACTTTGCTAATTAATTTTCTGGGGTGTTTTCTGTATGTTACTGGTACAACAAAAAACAGAAATTGGGGGGGGGGGGTGTTACATGTATTTCTAGTAAAATATCTAAGGCTATACGTTTACACGGTACCGGACGAATTCGGAACCGGTCTCGAATTAGTACGGTTTACACGGCGAAATAGGATGCACGATGGAGAATCGCATAGAAAATTGGCCACTTTCATGGGGCAGTTCGCAGGCCACGTGCCAGCTGGCTCAAGTGAGTTGTCGGCCGACCTTGATGAAATTAAATTTACTAAATTCTAAACACATCACACACGCAAAACAAGAACAAGTGAACTGTCCATATATAGCCAAAAACAAAATCAAGACAAAGAAAAAATCAATAGTCGAGATATTTATTCATCCTCCATAGTTGATTGGGTTTGTTTTATGTCAACTCGTCATTTCCTCAGTCGTCAAGTACACTTTCCACGACTGATTCGAACTTTAAAATCCATTTTAAAGGTCAATTGGGTACACATATCTGCCAAAACAAACAACCCGACTTCTTTTGGGGGTAGTAAACGGTCAACAAACAACAGATTTTAGTCATTTAACATAGAAGTTTACGATACTAGATCGCACCTTGTTCTTTGTCTAATTTTCCCGCCATATTTGATTTCAAGTCAGCAAATGCTTGATATCCTACAATATCCCTAGTATCCTCTTCAATGGATCCATTATTTTCCTTTATCTTCACTAATTTTATCGTATGAACACACATGTACCACAACGCTCCTTCGCTCCTTATTCATCTTGCCCCAGCCTCGCTTGGTCTCGCGTGTATTGATGACGTTTACGTACACGCAAGATATTCGTTCTACGCATGCGTAGCTAATCCAGATCAACCTGGATTAGATCCCAGTCGACAGCCGAA
Source organism: Paragorgia papillata (assembly GCA_035771165.1). Taxonomy (NCBI): domain Eukaryota; kingdom Metazoa; phylum Cnidaria; class Anthozoa; order Scleralcyonacea; family Coralliidae; genus Paragorgia; species Paragorgia papillata. The sequence goes on from JAWNZC010000406.1 coordinate 2,317,969, forward strand.
ATTTTTTCGATCTTGAATTCGAAACCGATCTCGAATTCGTCCGGTACCGTGTAAACGGGGCCTTATAGGGCTCACTCTTTGTTCGTGTGTATCGCGATTGATACCAACGAGTTTACTAGCAAAGAACGAGAAATTTAATACTGCTAGAGGCAAACTCGTGAATAATCCATTTAGTAAAACCCGATGTACTTCCTGAGAAGTAGCTCAATGTAAATATTGAATATAATTTCTCTATCACTACATACTGCACAGCAAAAAATCGTTTTCTTAACAAGAAAAAAATTTCTTAAAACAAGAAATATTTTCTTATTACAAGAAAATAATTTCTTGATACAAGAAAAATTTGTTACCACAAGAAAATATTTCTTACCTGTTTACCAAATCTAAGACGTGAATAAAATCATCGTATTTGAAATACGACAAGTCCGTTCCTAACAGATAACACTTCACTCTTTCCTGAACTTCCTGGATAGAAATAATGAAAAAAAAGAAAAATATTTTACATATATAAATTATTCTTTTTCTTAAAATATTCCGTAAGGTGAAAAACAAAATTAAGATCTTTGAATGGAAGCAAAAAAAAACTCCGATCTTACGGCACGTTTATACTTGTTTTCATGTTAAATGTATGAAGAAAATGAAATAAACAACTGCCCCGGATTTTCAAGGGCCGTCGAAAGCGCACCGGACCCCACAAAGCTGAAACCGATTCCAGGGTGACAGTCCGTTGAAAAGAAGAGAGAACTATTTCCGGAACTCTCGCCGATGTCTCCGAGTTTGTTAACAATACAATACATTACAGTACATGTAAAAACACAAGAAAGATTGAGAAAAATTGTAAAAGGTCTTCTTATACCATTTGACGAGTTCTTTCAAATGAGACAAACTTAATTTTTATTGCCAATACCCTTTAAAAACAGGATTTTTTTAAAACTTATTACGAAGATTTGGTGAGAAAAGCAATCAGGACAGATTGTTAAATTTAGCTACTTTTTACCTTCCATATTCTATGTAAACCGTGGTTTAGTTTTTGTGTAACATATTTCCTGTTGTACGAGGCTTCCGAAGTCTTTTCATCCGCACTTGACTCGGCTCCAGTCTTCTCCGCGTTCATGGTAGGATCATATCGTTGATGCCATTGGACAACCTCGTGGTAATTTGACATCACTTTCCACAGTGTCTGGAAAACGATTAAAGGAAGAATTTTTTCTATGTTGCGTAACATGCGCTGTCAAAACTGATTTCTACTGATCATATCTACATTCACAATTATAGATTTTATCTTTTGATATGTTTCTCAACCCCCACATGAAAAAATTTGTTGACTGTATAAGCTGCACGATAATGCCAAAATACAGAGTTTTCGAGTAGTGTGTAAATGATTTGCTACTAATACTACTACTGCTACTGCTACTGCTACAACTACTACAACTACTACAGCTGCTGCAGCTGCAGCTGCAGCTGCTACTACCACTACCACTACCACTACCACTTCCACTTCCACTTCCACTTCCACTTCCACTACCACTACCACAACTACTTACTACTTACTACTGCTACAACTACAACAACTACTACAACTACAACTACTACTACAACTACTACAACTGCTACAGCTGCTGCTGCTGCTGCTGCTGTTGCTACTACCACTACCAGTACCACTACCAGTACCACTACCAGTACCACTACCACTACCACTTCCACTTCTATTTCTATTTCTACAGTATTTAGTACAAATTTACAAGTTTCTATCACAAATCCTTGAATTTCATTGGCTATCGCAGGAGTTTCTATCCGCCGATAGAAACCTCTGGCGATAAGCCAATGAAAAGCCTTCTTTTCACGAAATTGACCAATGACAAAATGCGTAGTATAGCACGAGCAATGATCATTAGAGCCAGCGGTTGTTCTGTTAAGCAACAATGGCGCCGAATTATAACGGAGTGGGCAAACGACAGAAGAAATTGAACATTTAGGCGAAGCAATAAGTTCTACAGAAAACAAAAACGGCTACAAAATGGTTAGAATGGAAATTATTAATGGTAAGACCGTTAAATTGTTTATCTGTGTTCGTTTAAAACGAAATAACTGTAAACAAAACACATTTCAAAATTACGTTTGCTGTTGACAAGATTTCGTGATGGAAACTATATGCTAAATTGAATGTTTCTTTCAAGTTTTTGTCACTTTTACAAATCAAATGAGTGGATATATATTGTTTCAATATTGTACATGAAAACCCATGCTAAATTATGCAAGAAAACTTTACTTCTCCATCAGTTACTACTAACTGTTGAACGTTTGTTGTTGGCAGTTAAAATGTATTAAACGAGCCTCAAAGAATACGTTATGGTCGAGAATTTATTTAACTTTTGTTGGTTAATTTATACTAAAACTTCGCCTCGTTGACTATTCGCTCATAGAAAACTCGGGTTCGTTGTCTAATTGTTAATTCTATTACTATTACTATTACTATTACTATTACTATTACTATTACTATTACTATTACTACTACTACTACTACTACTACTACTACTACTACTACTACTACTACTACTACTACTACTACTACTATTACTATTACTATTACTATTACTACTATTATATAGTCATTAGTTGTTATTATATATTATTAGTTGTGATTCAAGTAGACAATTGTAAATTACCTAATAATAAACATGAAAAAATATCTCGACTGTGATTGGCTGATTCCAGTGCAGTTAATCCCAAACAACAGTGCAAAGATCTGTAATCACAGTGCAAAAATCTGTAATCACAGTGCAAAAATCTGTAATCACAGTGCAAAAATGTGTTATCACTAAGAACCAATCAAATTGATGGTACAGCGGATTTTTCTCGACACAAAACAAACAAAGATGGCGGCCAAGATTCGGCGGTTTTGGGGATAATTTGTTCAAATTTGAAGCTAGTTATGCTTTAATATTGCCAAGTGAAGTACCTACAAGAAGAGCAGAAGCTTCTTTATGCCTCGAGTAAAATTTTTCAAGTAGTAAAGGAAGCGAAGCGTTTTTTAACAAATAAATATGCGAGGAGTGGACGGCTAAACACGTACGTTAAAATGTTAGTACAGTTGTTTTGAACATTTTTTCATGTATATTATTAATAAGTAATAGCATGGTTTCTCGTGCAATTAGGAAAAACTCACTCGTGCATGTTTTTTTCCAAATTGCACTCGAAACCATGCTATTACCTATACTTAATAAGCGAGATTTATAATTGTATATGTAGAAAAGAAAAAACATTTAATAAAGTTTCCATTATTACTATTATTAGTAGTAGTAGTATACCAAAAAGAAACTGTTCCTTGAACACGAGGAAATTTTCCATTGATTCCTGTAATGGCGGATTCAACATTTTTATAGCATACCTATCTTCATTATTTTTTTTTTTTATCTTTTGACATGTATCTCAACTCCAATATCATAAAAAGTTTGTTAATTCTATAAGCTACACGACGATGCTATAAAAAAATTCGAGTGGTATATACGCCAAAAAATTCAGTAATTAAATCTTTTCAAATGTATTTTTTCAATATTTTATTGTATAAAACAAATATAGAATCAATTTTCCGTTGTCTGTTCAGTTATAGATGCACAGAGAAGTCACAACGTGGTAAGAACATCACTTTTTTGTTCTTACCACGTTATGATGTCATCTGTGCATCTATAACTGAACAACGGTAAAATGCAGAAATTCATTTGTTAAATACATAAATAATATGCCTTTGAAGCCTGAAGACGAGTCTTTGTAGGGGTGTTGGTGGCACAGTGGTTAGTGCACGTGCCTTTCACCTCTGCGACCCGGGTTCGATTCCTGCACGGTGCAGTTATCTGATTAAAAAAAATTCACCTTGGCCGCATGTGAGAAGGTTTCCTCCTGTAGTAACACTGGACCAATGAGGGTGGGCCCTTACTAGACCTCTGAGGATAACAGTTTAGATATAACTGATAGAGTTATCCAGTATAAATAAGGTTAGTTTAGTTTAGTTGGGGGTTTTTAGTATTTTATCTGGCTAACGCCAGACGATTTTATTCAGCACAGGGAGAGATCCAGGCCTCAAAGGGTTAAAACCTATCTCTTTAACCCTTTGAAGCCTGAAGACGAGTCTTTAGTATTTTATCTGGCTAACGCCAGACGATTTTATTCAGCACAGGGAGAGAGGTCCAGGCCTCAAAGGCATATATAGTGCGAAGAAGGGTTTTCCAGTAAAATATAAGTGATCATATAGATCACTCTTTCTTCAACTAACGCGCACAAATAATACACAAATAATTAAAATCTTACTTTACACAAATCAATTAAACAGGGCGTAAAATCTTTAACTCCGACTTTCTAAATAAATAAAAATAAACAAAGAAAGAGAAAATAGAGCTTCAGCTAAGGACGGTCAGTGGCGGATTACCTATTGGGCAAAGGGGGCATTTGCCCCCGGCCCCAGATTCTGACCGGACACAAAAAATGAGTGAATAGAAAATTATGCAGTTTCTCTTAATCCGAAAATTTAACCCATCGCTTGATGCAAACCTTTGTGTTTCCTTCGTACATCCTCTCACGCACCAATATCCTGTGCATGAATAGCCTGTAAGATTATCCACTAAATTTTGTCACATCCTTGTAAATAAATGAATAAAAAAATCATTCCTTCTCTGATGATGTTGCGCGAACAACGAAATATTAGATCTTAAGTTTCGGCATTTTAGGCGGTATGACTTTTGTTTTGAAATGGGTCCGTGACCGTGAGAATGGTCAAACGTAATTGGCTTAAACTACAGTCGTTGCCATCTAAGCGTAAACACCGTTGATGAAAACATGTTTTCAGTGTCCCAGCGTCAAATTTAAACGGTTTTTGTGACCGGCCCGAAAATATTTTTGCCCCCAGCCCTGGGAAGGTTAATCCAGCAATGAGGCCGGTTATATATTACTACGCTCCTCTTACTATCAGTAACTTATCATTAGTCAAGCATGCACCTGCCATTAATCAGAGGTGGAAAAAGTTATTTTCTTTCTGGGAACCTGGGTTTAGACTCAAAATTTTCTGCAAAATTTGCGATACAACATGGACAGAACACACCATAATTGCTATACATTGTGTAAAGCAAAATATGTCGTTATTGTCTGATATGTGTAAACATGAAATTGGGTGTTACGAGAAAGCAAACGACAATAGTAATGACGACAAAAGTAATGGAACAAGGTATACGCAGTGAACTCGATGTAAGTTAAAATCTGATACCTGGAACGCTAACGTATAAACCAAAAGTGAGGCAAAAAGTTCCAGGCCGCTGCGCGGTTTGCAGGTAGGATTCAGTCTCCCACAAAATGTTTTTTACATGGCCGCCCGTCTTGAGCGAACTGCGAAGGATCGAAAAAAGGTTTGAAAAAATTATTTATCAGACTAAACGTGCATTTAATGTTTCCCATTGTTGTGCAGTGCTGTTGTTGTTTTATTTACTGTATAGCAGTCCAAAACTATACAGTAAATTAAGGTAGGGATGAAAATACGCTGAGAAAACAGACGTCCTTTTGCTGGCTAGGATGAAAACAGCCAGCTGAAAAGGTGAGAACAAGAGTGAGAAAGCTATTCTTGTACGAGTTTGAAGACGTATTGATACTTGATATACATCTAATGTCATTTTCTTATATCTGCTCCTTTAATTTTTTGTTCGAATGTGTTAAACGGTCTTTTGTAACTAATGATATTTTAAGAAATAACTGACAACTAGATTGTTTATTTTTCACGTTTATTCATGGCTAGTTGTAGTTTTCGGTACGAATGTGGAATGCTTTTTAAACAAAACGACATATGAAACTGGTACTAACGGCATATTCTATACTAAGTTTGTGTTGATTTTTTGTATCCTCTTCGGAGTAACGAAATTCTAATATATGGTTTATATTATAACGAAAAGTTTGATCTAATTTCTTGACTGACAAACTTCGTGCACGTTTTGTAAAGACAATGACCCTTACAATAGCAACAAATAAACAATTACTGCATAATTAGTTCGGCAGCATAGCACAACCATTTAAAATCTAAAATGTACGTTTAGCAAAGCGTGATAAAATGGTTCAATAAATAATTTTTCAAACCTTTTTGAGCCTTCGCGGTTCGCTCAACACTGGCGGCCGTGTAAAAAACATTTTGTGGGAGACTGAAACCTACCTGCAAACCGCGCAGGGGCCTAGGACTTTGCCTCACTTTTTGCCCCACGAATGACTGGACGTTAGCGTTCCGGGTATACGTTGTAATTTTTCGATCCAGCAATTTAGTAATATTTTCATCAGTCAGACTGTCAGAGTGTCACTACAACAGGCCATTTACTGGCAGTTAGTGCACTTAGATTTATTTAGTTAATAATTGACAAAATGTTGCCTATCTTGTTGATGTTACCGTTGTTGGCTTGTTGTCTTCTACGTGTTATCACGTTTTGTATCTAATTTAACTACCTAAAAGATGTTATATAAAATCATTTAATTTTTCGTGTTGATTATGACTCATAATGACTGTATAGATAGCTACTGTATATACATAGTTACATAATTTATAAAATTACACTAAATACTGGTCTTAGCAATTAGTACTGTCTGAAAAGAAGATTAGGAACTGCATATTCAAAACCTGTAGCAAATTCTGTGAAAGAACTGTAACTATGATTTAGATATTCAATGGTATTTAATTAGTAGAGTTGTACAACGTACAATAAGTGTAATTTCAATTAAGTCCAATTTTTTTCAGTTAACAATCAAACCTTAAAAATTTTCTTTAAAAATGTCTGTGAAAATTTGGACCCAAACAAATCTCTCAAGTTCCGATACTTTTTCCACCTCTGTGCCATTTATTACTGAATACTCTCATTTAAGACTGATCTCTACATGTCAACATTTTGGCAAGAGTGACTGAGTGAGTATAGATTAGAGATGAGCCGATTAATCGGCCGTTTTTCAATAATCCTTATAATTTAACAATTATTCACCGAAGGCGAGGTGAATATCGGTGAATAATAACCGAGACGAATAGGTGAATAATTGTTTTAGTATAAATACACATTTTTGTACTTTTAGGAAAAGCATTTTCTTTAAAATTGTTAATTTCCTCGTCTGTCGCATTGACAAATCGGCTGGCGGCCATTTTTAATAAACGCTGTAGGTGATTATCAAGAATAAATCCGAAGTAGCTCGACCAATCAGCGCGCGCGATTTTCTATTATCACCTGTGTATTTCAGTGAACTCGATGTAAGTTAAAATGTGATACCTGGAACGCTAACGTCCAGTCATTCGGGGGGCAAAAAGTGAGGCAAAAAGTTCCAGGCCCCTGCGCGGTTTGCAGGTACGATTCAGTCTCCCACAAAAATTTTTTTTTTACACGGTCACCGGTCTTGAGCGAAGACTCGAAATTAAGGTTTGAAAAATTGTTTATTGAATCATTTTATCACGCTTTGCTAAACGTGCATTTTAAATTTTGATTGGTTGTGCTATGCTGCCGAACTAATTATGCAGTGATTGTCTATTTGTTGCTATAGGGAAAGTCATTGTCTTTACAAAACGTGCACGAAGTTTGTCAGTGAAGAAATTAAATCAAATTTTCGTTATATTATAAACCATATATATTAGAGTTTCGTCACTCCGAAGAGGATACAAAAAATCTACACAAACTTAGTATAGAATATGCCGTTTAGGTTAGTACCAGTTTCATCAGTGTCCTTTTGTTTAAAAAGCATTCCGCATTCGTACCGAAAACAACAACTAGCCATGAGTAAACGTGAAAAATAAACAATCTAGTTCATGTCAGTTATTTCTTAAAATATCATAATGCCGTTTAACACATTCGAACAAAGAATAAAGGAGCAGAAATAAGAAAATGACATTGGATATCAAGTATCAATACGTCTTCAAACTTACTCGTACAACAATAGCTTTCTCACACTTGTTCTCACCTTTTCAGCTGGCTGTTTTCATCATATATAGCCAGCAAAAGGCGTCTGTTTTCTCAGCCTATTTTCATCCCGAGACCCGAGCTTAATTTACTGTATAATTTCGGACTGCTATACAGTAAATAAAACAACAGCACTGCACAACAATGGGAAACCATTAAATGCACGTTTAGTCTGACAAAATAATTTGATAAATAATTTTTTCAAACCTTTTCGAGCCTTCGCAGTTCGCTCAAGACGGGCGGCCGTGTAAAAAACATTTTGTGGGAGACTGAATCGTACCTGCAAACCGCGCAGGGGCCTGGAACTTTTTGCCTCACTTTTTGGTTCTTCGTTAGCGTTCCAGGTATCACATTTTAACTTACATCGTCATCGAGTTCACTGGTGTATTTATACTAACGCCAGTTATTACGCACAATAGGCTGTTTGCCTTTTATGTCCGAGTTAGCACATTTAAAATGCCTATGAAACGAAAATTAAGTCTGTCTTATTTGAAAGAACGCTTAAAATGACAAAGTAACATCTTTCGCAGTTTTTCGGTTCCTTGCTTCGTTCTTGAGATATTTCAGTTTGTTTAATACACCGATTAAACATTTTGACGTCACACGTGCATGAGTTATCGAAAAACGTTATAGATCTTTGATAACGTCAAATATAATCACTTGAAAATCTACATGTTTAGTGTTCTTGGAGAAACACACCCACACGCTTCCTTCGATTAATTTGGTTTAATAATAGCAACGATATATAACTTTTTTCGATAACTCATTAGGGACCTTAAGCAAGCACAACGCGAACGTCACGACGACGACCCAAGTACAATAGTATTTTTCAACCAAAACAAAGCGTTGAATAATTTGCAGTCCCAAGAGTAATACCAACACCATCCTCATTGCACATACAACGTCAACTGAAGCGTTTTCACGTTTTCAAGACGACGTTGTGGCAAGGAACGGCAAAAGTTGTTAGTTTACGTAAGCGTTAATCTATCATACGTCTCGTTGTCGAAGCTATGTCCTGATCCATGTTTTCTTTTAAATGTAGTAACTTATTTGCCGTCATCGTCCTAGATTGCTTAAGGTCCCTATTATAATGCACATGTGACGTCAAGATGTATAATTTGCGTATCAAACAAACTGAAATATCTCAAGAACGAAGCAAGGAAACGAAAAACAGGAAAAGATGTTCCTCTATCATTTTAAGTGTTCTTTCAAATAAGACAGAGTTCATTTTCGTTTCATAGGCACTTTAAAACAAAACGGTAATGCAATAAGAGTAACCTATTTACCTGACACAACTCTTGAAAAGGTATGGTTTGGATACCGCCTTCATTCAGGTCTTCTGGGCTGTTCTCCTATAAGAAGAAAAGAAGAGATGAAATATGCAGAAATTTTAAAAGTCTAAATTCCACCGAAAGCGACCAAGGCTGTTGTATGTCACGGGCGTCCTAATCTCTTAAAAACAACATTGAACCAGAATATCGCAACAAACATTGCACTGCTTTTCCAAAGAGTTAATGAAATACATATTAATATATAGATAATCCTCAATACGGTATAACAATATTCCAGTTTTATTTGTTACCATAGTAACAGGTTTAGTTTTCAGACCTCTGAGTCCCTTTATCAAAAGTCTTCGTTTTCTCCCATAATATATAGGCTTTTCACCAACCTCAAACTTCAGTTTCAAACGTTTGCCCCCGAGGAGAAAACACATAATTATGTTTTAGAAATGAAGAGGTTTGGAAACTAGCCCGTTACTACAGTTTGGTGTTCTGTACATTATCTACATGCGAGACATGCCGCAATGTGTATTATGCATATACAAAGAAAGAACAAATAACTCAAGAACGAAGAGAGATCTTGGAAAAATGTCAACGCAATCCTTTATAATTATATTGGAAGACGGTTTTTTTGTCGACGTCCCCCCAAACAGTCCCATGATGTAATGGACCTTTTCACCAATAGCGGCGCCGTCTTTAATTCGCAATGCATTGTGGTCTATCCAGGGTAACAAGCTCAATTAAAAAGGTGATTGCGTAGTGTTGAGACACACTGAGGTAACTTTTTCTTTATAAACACTTTCGTGGCAACAATGTCTAAATATAATCGTTGTGATATTGTTAAAAGCAACAATTCCCGGACGCATAAGAATAGATTCATGACAAATGTATCCTTTATACCTCCAAACATTATTACTTTTACTAATATTACAACGTTCATATTTAGACATTGCTGCCGCGAAAGTATTTATAAAAACAAAGTTACCGCATTGTGTCTCCACACTATATAAGCAATCACCTTTTTAATTGAGGTTGTTACCCTGGATAGACCACAATGCATTGCGAATTCAAGTTGGCGACACCACTGGTGAAAAGGTCCGTTGTAATTGCAAGCTCTAGAGAAATACCGAAAAGGCTAATGAACAATGGTATTAACAACTTACCTCGACATGTTTCAGCAAAACAAGAAATGCTTCGCTGTTGATGGCGTTCATAAAGTGCAGATGAAGTTGATCCATTGCAACCTGTTGAAGAATAAAATAGACATCACTTGAACGTCCACTGTTGCCAAGCAACAAGTAGCGGTGTTGTAGCTGGGTTTCGTCATCGACGTTTCCCAAACGCTTTACTAAAGCTACCATTTTTTATCATAGACCAGGCAGTAACATCAAATAATAAGCAGCGGGACTTAAACGGCGGGCGCTAAAATAAATACTCAAATAAACTTTGGATGATTCTCCAAAACAGTAAATTGCAGTGTTATATGGTCTCCTATAAGTTGCATCGCGTATCTTCTATAAGAAATAGTGTTACAGCTATATATTACGTAAACTCAGAACCTCAACTTAAAGTCCTGAGCCTAGACCAGATTGCTCCCACATGTAAAAAGGCCGTTTTGAGTTATGCCTTTTAGCTAATATACTGTCTCAAACGATTTACGGCTAGCGTTTGTAAATTATACGCTTCACATTACTTATTCTGTATTTCATCTAAATACGTGTAGTCTCGTTTTGTCAACTGCGTGGCAAATAATCTTTTAGTAATGCCTTCACGTACAAATACAAATTTCTTTAATAGTTTAATTACTTCTTCCCACAAGGCCGGGGCTTTTCAAGAGCAATTTACATACTAAATTTGAAGTGGCAGAGTCGAAAGCATATCAAAGGCAGCCGCCATACGACACATTTATGACACACATGTCAGGCCAATAATGACAGCTAAGACCTTGGTGTGATTATAAGCCCTAATCAAAGTCATCGCAAGTTGGCAGTCACAAATTTCTGTGGCGGTCGTTCGAACACCCAAATTAACAAAATAAAGGTTTCATGAGTGTTTTAAACAAGTTTTAACTTGGTCACGGTACATAATATTTTTGGGAAATTATTCAGAGGGGCTGGCTGAGATAGCGTGACTGCCAACTTGCGATGATTTGCGTTCTCGTTTGGTTAGGGCTTTACAGAGAGAGGAAAACCGTAGAACCCGGCGAAAAACCCTCGACGCACAGGAGAGACCAACTAAACTCTACTCACATGAGTCCCAAACTCGAAAACGGGGTTATTCCCAAGCGGTCACACATCCAAGTACTAACTCCGTCTAACCGGGCTTAACGTTTGGTGAGAGGCAGCGCGCTAACAGCACCGTACGCCACCCGTGCGTCCCCGTTACTAAAGTTACCTAAAGTTACCCCCAAAAAAGTACTAAAGTTACCAAACTCCACACAACTCGCATCCATATGTTATTAAATTACATCAGGACATGTATGTAAGTCGTGGTAAACATTCAGCATTCTTAACTAATTAAATTTTCAATATTATTATTAATAGCAAATATAGATACACTTAATTTAAAGTTACACAAGCCCGGAGGTAGCTCAGCTATTCGAGGCGGGTAATGTCATTGATTACAAAAAACAAATACCGGGTGGCGCAAAAAAAACGTACCCCTGTTTGATTCAGTATAACTTAAAAACTAGAAAAGCTATTACACTATAACAACTTTCTTTGCATTCAATAATGGCTAACTTAAATTTTGATGTACAACTTTTGCATTTTCATGCAATATTGACCGATATATTAATGTTTAAAATTGAGTAAACATTTTTGGAAGTGTAAAAATTTGCTAAAAACGGCCTATCAAATATTAATACAGCAATAACTTGTGTTAAAGCCGTAATATTGGTACGTACAGTTTGTTAAAACTTGATAACTAATTTATTGTGGTTAAAGGAAAGAAAGTACATCATAAGTCTTTTACAGATACACATCCTCAACTTGAAGTTCACTTCATTGAAATTCCCAATACTTAATACTTATGATAAAATAGTAATAGTTTTCGAATTAGTTTAATACCCCTTTTTTCGTCGTTTTTAAACAGATTTTTAAAAGTTCATGCAAATTCAAACGTTTGTATCTCGGTCAATATTGCATGAAAATGCAAAATTTGTATATCAAAATTTAAGTTAGCCATTATTGAATGCAAAGAAAGTTGTTATAGTGTAATAGCTTTTCTAGTTTTTACGTTATACTGAATCACACAGGGGTACTTTTTTTTGCGCCACCCGGTAGAAGAATATTTTATTGATATAGCAGTTAAGACTACAACTAAACCCAATATAACAAATTATCAGTCTGAGTTTTAATCACAACTAATAGAAGAATATCTACCTTCAAAGATATTTCAATGGTTATTCATTCTCTTACTTTATAAATGTATCACGTCCTATTCTTCTAATTTCTATTTACTATTATTACTATTACTATTACTATTACTATTACTATTACTATTACTATTACTATTACTCTTACTCTTACTCTTACTCTTACTCTTACTCTTACTCTTACTATTACTATTACTATTACTATTACTATTACTATTACTATTACTATTACTATTACTATTATTATTATTGTGTAAAAGACAGCCCAAATTTATTTTTTTGAGCCACAGCCATTAACTCTTTCCTGTCCGAATCGGTCTTTGGTATTTTATTCTGGCTAACGCCAGACGATTTTATTCACCTCTGGGGAAGCCTTCGGACAGGAATGAGCTATCATCTCTCTAACTCTTTCCTGTCCAAATCGGCATTTGGTATTTTATTCTGATTTTATTCACCTCTGGGGAAGCCCTCTGGATGGAGTTGACAGACAGGAATGCAGTTAAAGTGGTGAATGGCTTAAGACAACCAAAATTTGTCATTATTTGTTACTATTACTATTATTATTATTATTATTATTATTATTATTATTATTATTATTATTATTATTATTATTAATACTACTACTATTATTCTAATTATTATAATTACCATTATCTAAGTGCCAGTACAGCCGGTGAGTGCACTAAATGCGTACCTATTTTTTACATCTCCATCACCCACCTGTATCTTGCCAAGATATCTGTACGCAGTTTGCAATTTCTCATAATGTAAAGCGTCAAAATTACTGCATGTTTTAGCCAAGGCAGCATCTAATTCACTCTAAAATAGGGAAAAAAGATAGTACATGTACATGTATATGCGGTCAAACGACCACCAACACCCTTTCGTGATGCTCCTGCAAAATAAAAGCTTTCGGGTAAGTAAATCCTAATGGGATGCCATAGAAAACTAAGAGATAAGAAGCGCAGTTTGTTTTTAAGGAAAGGAAGAAGGGACTGGGGGGCTAATCATCCTTACTTGCAGCCAGCGGCTGAATTGCGAAGGACGCAGATCAACGTGGCCGTGTCGAGGCATATCAAAGGCGCTCCAGGCAGCCGCCATACGACACAGTTCAGACCACGGATCACAGCTAAGATTTAGGTGTTGATTTTATGGAGGGAGGAAAACCGGAGAACTCGGCGAAAACCCGTCGAAGCACAGGAGAGATCAACTACAACTCTATTCACACGCGTTCCAAACTCAAAAACGGGGACATTCCCAAACGGTCACCCATCCAAGTACTAACCCCATCCAACCGGGCTTAACTTTTTGGTGAGAGGCAGCGTGCTAACAGCACACGCCACCCGTGCTCCCCTTATCATCAATTCAATCTATATACAAGACCATCCATGATGTACATGCGCACAGAAGGGCATAAAGAGGTCCCTTGCATGCGTACGTTGAAAGGGGGGACGGAGGCGGGGGCGGAGGTAGGTTCTCTCGTCAACACGCAGACAAGTAGAATACTTGAAGAAAAATTCCATATCTTCGCACGACCATGTATTAACAAACTGGGGGAGGAGAAGAATAGCGTAAAGCAGAGGGAAAGTGTCATAAATCTGGAATTGAACATTGATGGATAGCTACCGTGTCAAAAGCTAAGTTTGTAGTTTGTCACGTCACATTTTCTGAGGCTCAGAAATCTTTTCTGAGTAATTAAGCTTGACCAACGTTTATACCAAACGTCTGTTACATTACACCACGTTCGCAAACCTACCACATACACACGTATACGTACAACTTGTCATATTGATATTATGCGACTTCACTAGAAAAATTGACTTCACTATAAAAAACTAAGACATGACAGATTTTACTAAGAGGATCCACCTATCAAGAAGTGTTAAAGGATACTTACTTCTATTTGAATAAGAATGTCTTGAAGATTTGCACTTAATTCACTGCAAGAAACAAACATGTCATATATTGAGAATATACTTGAACATCTTGATGGCAATAAGCGACCATTCTTGTTGTTAGATAAGGCGATAGTTGCAACAAGCCGTGGCTTATGAGAGGAAATACTAACGGTTTTTGAATTCACTGAGAGAAGTAACTATATAGAATAACTATATAATGAAATAGCATTTGCAAGTTTGTTAACTCCAAGTTTCAATGTCCTATTTTTTAGCAATCGAGGCGGGAATCGTAATCTTGTTATAAAAAATGATTGCCCAGCAAATAATTCGTAAAAAAAGCCATGAATCCCCATGATAAACCAAAAGTCGTAAGTAAGCGTAATGAAATGTTTTAATAAAGAACTAACGTTTCGTCTCTAACGAGCTACATCATCAGAGTGATAAATATTTACAAAATTGTCTCAGCTTTACACCTTAGGCGATTACAAAAATAGATGTGATAGGAAAATGATAAGTGAGAGAGACGTCAGAAGTGACGAGTCACCCGAAGGTGAGAAATCAGAATAACATTAAAGGTAAGGATCTGATATTAGCATTGAGTGATGGATTTATTTTTGATATGAGTAAGCTTTCACGGAGAAGGACATTAAATTCTGAATTATAGTCCAGAGGCTGGAGGGGGAGTATTGTCACCCGAGCGGAGAATTTACGATACCAACTTTTTTTAGTGTAATTTGGGGTGTAGATTACGATTTTGCATGTTGATCAAGTGTTTGAGGGGGCGTTTCCGAGAAACAGGGGGTGAAAGGGGGGATCTTTACCTTATCAGTTTTATCTTAAAGGACATTGGAAGTATAATTTAAGTTTGTCTCATCTGAAAGAACTCGTGAAATGGTATAGTAAGACTCTTTACAATTTTCCCATATCTGTCTTAGTTTTCGAAATATTTTGGGCCAAAATCAGCGTGCAGTCCGCCATTTTGTAGATCGTGAAATATATGACAAAGAGTGACCAACTGTTTGTACGTACCTTATTGATCTGTTTACACTCTTTCAACCCATTTCAGCTCAAAAATACAATAGATGAAGAATTGGATGAACACGTTTCGTGAATCTAAATGATTCAATGTCTATTGATATGAATTTTCCCTTTTTTTTATATTTAATTTATTCATATCAATAGACATCGAATCAATTAGAGTCACGAAACGTGTTCATCCAATTCTTCATCTACTGTATTTTTGAGCTGAAATGGGTTGAAAGAATGTGATCAGATCAATAAGGTACGTACAAACAGTTACTCACTCTTTGTCATATATTTCACGATTTACAAAATGGCGGACTGCACGCTGATTTTGGCCAAAATATTTCGAAAACTAAGACAGATATGGGAAAATTGTAAAGAGTCTTACTATACCATTTCACGAGTTCTTTCAAATGAGACAAACTTAAATTATACTTCCAATGTCCTTTAAGGTAAAACTGATAAGGTAAAGACCCCCCCTTTCACCCCCCGTTTCTCGGAAACGCCCCCTCAAACACTTGATCAACATGCAAAATCGTAATCTACACCCCAAATTACACTAAAAAAAGTTGGTATCGTAAATTCTCCGCTCGGGTGACAATACTCCCCCTCCAGTCTCTGGACTATTACCAGATGATAAAATAGAAAAGTCACCAAACGAGATAGGATGACCAGTTTGACTCGCGTGTGTGGAGATACTAGATAAGATTGAGAAACTTTGTTTCCGGTGTAGGGTGAAATGCCCGTATGCTCAGAAGCCCTAATGTGTAAATTTCGGCACGTTTCGCCAATATACAAGGAGTTACATCCCAATTTTTAATTTCTCAGCTCTTAAGTAATTTTCAAATCCTGCATGATGCTACTTGTAACCGCGTATTTTAAAAGTATCCCACTTACCTAATGCATTTATAATGTTTAAAAGCACGAGCAGCCTTTTCACACTCTAAACATAAATGTATTGCACCGGGATAATCCTCCTCCTTTACACAAACGAAAAAAATACAAAAAAAACCCAGTTAGATGACATAGAAAGAAAACTTGATGGTTTTCATTACATACTGTACAGGAGATTATTTTGAAAAACCTAGTTGAGTAAAAATCAGATGTCAACTCGCATCTTTGGGTTAGAGAAACGTTAATGTCATTCATGCAACTTGTTTCGCGATGCCAACGACGTTAACGTAGTTGTTGCAAGACGAGTTGCCGAATCAATGTAACGTGCAACATGCTGTGCAATGACCAAGATGGTTAAGAGTCAAGCTGCACTTTGTACGATAACGAGGTGTTTGGAATAGAAGGAAAAACTCATCACAGGTATTTAAACTAGCTTCTGAGATAAAGCTGTATTATATTGTGTCGGCTTTACTACACATTGGTCAACAACCTTTGGACAGGTGCACCTTATGCCTCCTACGATTATATTAGTAACTACTTAATAACCGAGAGTGAGGTCTTTGCGGTAAAATATTAAACAGAAGTCTTGCTGTATTGACCGAGCGATAGCGAGGTTAATACGCTCAAGACCAAGGTTTAATATTTTACCGTAAAGACTGAACGGTCGAGGTTATTAAGTAGTTTATTAACTTTATTTGAACTACCGTTGTTTTCTTCTGTTTCTTTCTCGTCTGGATACTAGAATTTACTTTTATATATGTTCATCGTCGTCTATTTCATCTATTTTCGCCGTTTTTCGGCAATAAAAGTTTCTTATTAGGATTTTTTGTTTGTTTCCAATCGTAGGGCATTAACAATTTTCATAATGCCCGTGGGCATTACGGAGAAATCTCTCCCCGTCAGCAACCAATCACAGCGCGTGATTTTACCGGAAGTAATCTGTGCCATATAATAATATACGTATGATATTTTAATATATAGTACCTGCAACATTTCTCTAAGCCTTACATCAGTTTGTTGCTACAGAAAAAAAGGAACAATGTCTCATCTTATATTCATATTTCATTTGTTAAGGCATGGTTATATTTCATTTGTTATCCCCTCGCGTTACCAATGTTTTGCGTTAATATAGGCAACTTTTAAAGGTACTTTTAAAGAACGAACAAAAAAAAACTAACAATAAAATTTGGTTCAACGAACAAAAAGGTGCTTCAAAAAGTAATCTTCTTTGTATTTCTCTTTTTTATTTAATAAACTTACAAGAGTTTTTATTGTTCCTAATGAATGTAATACGTTCAGCAAATGTTGCTTCTTCCTGTGTTTAGCCAGCACTGTGAGACCACCCAATGAAGTTTCTCTTCGGGAGTGCTCAAGGTGTCTACAAAAAAATAGAAAAAAGTTAATCACGACTTCTTCAGATATTGACACGCATTCTTGCACGAAGGGCGTCGCCGCGGTATTATCCGTAGTTCAATAAATATATCTTATTGAATATTTAACAGTTATACCATGAGCTCGAGTCGTATATGAGCTCATAGCCAACAAGGCACTTCGCCGAGTTGGCTATTAGTTCGTATACGACGAGAGCGAATGGTATAACTGTTTTATTATATAGCCACGCACTGTACAAGAAACAAAATTATACAGCGGAATATTTGAAACGACAAACTTCCGGCATAGGCAACTAATACTTCCGCCATGCGTAATGATACATTCACACAGAGTTTCTCGCTGAGCTGTTCGGCAAACAGCTTCAGTGAAATGTTGCATAAATGTCGCTCAAGAGGCAAAAAATGTGTTGAGCAGATCAACAAAAAAGATTAAAAGGTACCTTTATGAAGTCAAAAGGTGGGTCAGTTGTTTATATTAGCGTTGCTGTCGGGAAAAAGCGGTTTTGATTTCATGCAAAAATGAAACTGAAACACATTCGGCAGTGAAACTAAATTACTTAGTTGGTTGTTTTTGAAAAATAACATGCTTTTTACTACTTCAAATGCTTATCTAAATAGAAAAAGTCTCTTTACTGGTGATCTCCTAGGAAATGTGTGTTGTAAGCTTGATTTTAACCGTGAGTTTCTTTGTTTGGTAACAAATTAATATCAACCCGATAATTTAGTCGGGTTTTTGAAGTAAAAAGACGGGTTTTTGAAGGTGAATTTTACCATTTAACACGCTAAATTGTGTATTTGTTAATGTATTTTTACACAATGTTGTTTTTTTATACATTGGTTTGAGGGTGTTGATGTTTTTCTGTATAAAAATCCGTCAATTTCAACTCTTTTCGGCAGTTTTAAAAAACATGCCGCCATCTTGTTTTTCCTCTACTAGTAGGATATGAGCTGATAGCCTGGTAGTAGGGAACCAATCAGATTACGCAAAAGCTCATATCCGATAGCATGCTATATAATAATATTATTTATACAACAACTTCAGTAAAACAAGCAATCTGATTGGGTAAGAGCTATATGTTACTACAGTATAGATGCACAGATGACGTCTGAAGTCGCAAAACTGTTGGTTGTATTTACATTTCTTTCACTTTTTTGGCTGTTTTTTTTCAATTCTCATGAGTAAAATGGATGAAAACATACAGGAATTAATACCGGACTGGTGCAATGACGATTTTGATTTAGAATTGGCACAAAAAGTAGACGAGTATGAACAGAAAAGCCGTTTCGTTAGCGTCACTCAGTGACATGGATGTCGACAAAATTTTGACAGATTCTCATTCAAAATCCACGATACGACACACCAAGTGGGTTATCAAACTCATTGAAGGTGAGAGAAATTTTATTTCTAATATGTAGTTGTTGTTTCTGAATAAAGTTACTAAACTTAAAATTAATATTGCAGACTGGCGACAAGAGCGAAAAATGACAACACCTTTGGTGGAAATGTCGGACAACGACTTAGACTCGGCTTTAGTACAGTTCTATCTTGAAGCGAGAACCAGCAAAGGAGAGCAATACAGCCGTTCAGCCCTCCTGGGATTTCGAAACTCAATTGAACGACACCTTAACAACAACGGCAGAGCTGTAAAGATAAGCAAAAATCCTGCCTTTATCAAAAGCAACAAGATGAAAATTGTCCATTCTAGATATTTTTGGAAAAGAAAATTTTCGAATGCAGGAACACGCATCAACAATTTAAAGCCAAACCGGGACCTGATGCAAAAATCCAACACCAAGACCTTCCGGCTGGAACCGAACTCGCGACACTAGTATACAGTGCTCTGAGAACTGAGCTACGCAGGCTGGTGCCGAGAGCTTAGACTATACGTTTACATTAGAGCAAAAGTTTCCGGATTCACTTCGTACCGAGTATTCGGATTCGTTAGACGTTTACACTACAACAGTATTCGGATTCGGCCGTTTACACTACACCCAGAATTCCTTATGTTCGTCATATTAGTTGCACCGCAAACCATATGACTGCGGGAGGAAAAGTATCCGGCTTCATCGGAATAACCGTTCACACTACGTATTGTTTCGGATTCAAAAGTATTCGGTAAACGAAGTTTCTACTTTTTTTCCCGGATTCGAAATCTCCGGATACGTGATCAAACTGGAAAGTTTTTATCCCGGATTTATTCTCTTGTGTGTAAATGGCAAAACGAATCCGGTATCAAAACGTTTCGGATTCGCCACGAACGCGGAAACTTTTGCGAATTCAATACTGCATGTAATATATCATACACGAGGAGGAGTGTTTCATCAGGATATCCAAACACCGAGACGTTTGTTGAAAACCGAGGCGAGGATATAGCATCTCAAACAAATCAGTATTTTAAGAGAAAATCAAGATGAAAGTTTGCTTAATTTATGTAATTTCTTCCTCCGATATCCAAACCACCGACACGGTACTGATTTCCTTTGTGTTTTATTCATGAATTATTAATGAGTTTGAGATACAGTATATATATATACATGTACCTGTATAATGGTTGCAACGACGGTAAAGAATTGCGTTATATTTTAATAGTAATATTTGGTATTTCAATTGAATAAACTAAATGTTCTAGGAATTTTAAATAAAGGAAAATTTCGGGTGTAGGGACATTACAAACCGAAACCACTTGAAAAGTTTCACCGATAATAGACTGGACTGCCTATGGTCGTACAGAATACCCAACCCATTTCTCCATTCTCCATAACGCAACAGCATTAACCAGAAATAGCTCAGAGTTATGAAGACGTTGCCATACGACCTACGAGCTAGCACATCTAAAGTGCCCATGAAACGAAAATTAAGTCTGCCTTATTTGAAAGAACACTTAAAATGATAGAGTAACATCTTTTGCAGTTTTTCGTTTCCTTGCTTCGTTCTTGAGATATTTCAGTTTGTTTGATATACAAACATAGTCAATCGAGATATGGTCTGGAAACTCAGCTAAAGTCTTTGGTCTATCTTTTTGTTCGCCTTTATGCATTTTTGTGCACGGTGCACGGTCACTGAACAAATTGTATTTTAGTATAATGAACGAATTGTCCAATAGCAACGTTTCAGTTCAGTTCAATCACTCAACCGTGTTATTTAAATATTAATAAACCTAAAACAAAGGATGTGCACGGTGTAAGGTACGGTTCAACATAAAATCACAGCTCATTATAGGCGCTTTGAAGTTTCCCGAGTTTCCAGACCATATCCCGATTGACTATGATACAAATTGAACATTTTGACGTTACACGTGCATAATGAGTTATCGAAAAAAGTTTTCATGTATGTATATCTTTGATATTGTCAAATATAATCACTTGAAAATCTACATGCTTAGTGTTCTTGGCGAAACTACGCGCACATTGAAAGGAGAGATAACTTACTTTCGTCCACTATCGCACGTGGTTTTAGCAACTTCGAGTGTCGCTTGGATATCAATAACTCGTTGTAATTCCTACGAAGAAAGAAAAGCTCATAGTTAATAACTTGTTCCAGTTATATTAAGCCACATAGTTTTAAGTGGGGTTATCTTATCTTATCAACGTACATTTGTACCTAGCGGTACAGGAGAAGTAACAATAGGACTCTAGGTCCCATACAAGGCTATTCTCCTAAGGTCTAGGTATTGGTTTTACGGAGGGAGGAAAACCGGAGTACCCCGCGAAAAACCCTCGAAGCACAGGAGAGACCAACTAAACTCTACTCACATGAGTCCCAAGCTCGACAACGGGGTCATTCCCAAGCCGTCACCCATCCAAGTACTAACCCCGTCCAACCGGGCTTAACTATTGGTGAGAGGCAGCCCCCTAACAGCACAC
This sequence comes from Paragorgia papillata, assembly GCA_035771165.1. Lineage (NCBI taxonomy): Eukaryota > Metazoa > Cnidaria > Anthozoa > Scleralcyonacea > Coralliidae > Paragorgia > Paragorgia papillata. The sequence continues at coordinate 2,339,650 of JAWNZC010000406.1, forward strand.
GCCACCCCTGCTTCCCCAAGTATGCAATACCCAAGGTTAACAGCTAGGTAACCGCGCGTTGTTCGTTATATTGGTGCAGACGTAGGTCGGGGTGGTTATTGGGCGACTGGTACGGCTCGATGGCACATCATTAGTACATACACGTACGACAAGCAGCCAGATTTTATTTTTTCTTCTTCCTTTACACACCACTCGTCTGGTCCCTCCATTCAATGGTGCAAATGGTAAGTTCTTTTTTCCACCAACTTACATTGGTGGGATAGGTGCAAGCTATCCCGAGTGGGGTGGTCAGCTCAAGATATCACCATTCACCGCCTTGGATCTTAACCTGAATCCAAATACCACAGTGCGCTCCCAGGCCCCCTCGGTCTACAGCTTGCACCTAACTAACCAAATGGGTAAGTACAAGGTGAACGAAGATGTTAAAACCTGTCAGGAATTTTCCCAGCTAATATTTCCCGCAAAAATTACCGACTACGTACATGACGTCACACTGAATATACACACTGAATATGCTTTGACCTTCCCAATTTAAATAAACGTATAAATATTGAAAATTTTAACTTGAAATTCTACAATGGACAGTTTCAATATTTATACGTTTATTTAAATTGGGAAGGTCAAAGCATTTAAATTAGGTATCGGCCAAACATTTCAAAGTATAACAAGTGAGAAGATATGCATAAAAAGAAAATTGTAGAAAAGGCCACCATATCTGTCTGACTTTCCATACTTAAGAAACTTTGTCTTTGAAAGTTTGAATTACGTTGTAATTTACCTAAACATGCATGAACCTAGCCTGCGAGCAGGCTCTCTAGCATGACCCTTCCAAGAAAATCTGAAACTCTCAAGTCTTTAAAAGACAATTTCAACACAATTTTCTTCTACTGTGGCCATCCATGTCCACACTAATCCGTTTTCAAACGAAAACGGAGACTTTTCGAGAACGCTCTCCAGAGTGGAGACATTCGAAGACGCCGTTTTTCTTCACCAGTGTGGACGGCGAAAACGTATCCTGCGAGCAGAGCCTTCTTTTCCTTATTTCTTCGCTGAGAGAGAGGAAGAAAAGTAGGCTCTGCATGATCGGAAATGGTGGCTGTCGACTGCGACCTAATCCAGGTTGACCAAGATTAGCTACGCATGCGTAGAATGAATATCTTGCGTGTAACCGTCATCAATACACGCGAGACCAAGCGAGGCAGGCGCGAGATGAATAAGGAGCGAAGAATGAGGAGCGAAGGAGCGTTGTGGTACATGTGGGTTCATACGATAAAATTACGAAAATAAAGGAAAATAATGGATCCGTTGAAGAGGATACTAGGGATATTGTAGGATATCAAGCATTTGTTGATTTGAAATCAAATATGGCGAAAAATTAGACGAAGAACAATGTGCGATCTAGTATCGTAAACTACTAAACTTCCATGTTAAATGACTAAAATCTGTTGTTTGTTGGCCGTTTACTACCCCCAAAAGAAGTTGGGTTGTTTTTTTTGGCAGATGTGTGTAACAAATTGGCCTTTAAATGGATTTTAAAGTTCGAATCAGTCGCGGAAAGTATACTTGACGACTGACGAAGTGACGAGTTGACATAAAACAAACCCAAATTATCCACTATGGAGCGTGAATAAAGATCTCAACTATCAGATAACTTTAATTGATTTTTTCTTTGTCTTGATTTTGTTTTTGGCTATATATGGACAGTTCACTTGTTATTGTTTTGCGTGTGTGTGTGTTTAGAATTTAGTATTAAAATTGCCAGACGAGTTCGGCCGACAACTTGAGCCAGCACGCACGTGGCATGCGAACTGCCCCATGAAAGTGGCCGATTGTCTGTGCGATTTCCGATCGTGTTGTATTTGGACATGAAGAAAAAGGAATAAAACAACAAATAGTCAGAAGTTCGGTTCCGACCGTGACGTCACAGAGTAAACTCGCACCATGTCCCTAATGCACGGTCACAGTTATAGAGGTATGTCCCCACCATGTCCCTAATGCACGGTCACAGTTATAGAGGTACCAACTTTGAAGCGCTGTTAATGGGCGGGGATTTAATATTTTTGAGCCGACAACTTGAGCCAGCACGCACGTGGCATGCGAACTGCCCCATGAAAGTGGCCGATTGTCTGTGCGATTTCCGATCGTGTTGTATTCGTGACTCGTGCATGTCAGTTGCTTGGTTACAATCTCAAACCCAGTCCCAATCAGAGCAGAAAACAAAACGAGAACCGGTTAAACGGGTCTTAAACGGGTTACTTCGTCCTAAATCTTGGACGAAGCCAAACACGAATGCAGCAGAACCTTCTTTTCTGCTCGCAGGGTAGCGAAAACGAAGCTTTTCGAAAACGTTGACGTCACGATAATCAATGTGATCTGGGTTCCAGTCACCCACGGTCTTTGTTCAGGGTCGTTTCGGCGTTATAATGTGGATGGCAAAAACGATTCGAAAACGATAGTGTGGACGGAAAACTTTTGATACGTTTTCGATACGAGGTCTCCGTTTTCGTTTGAAAACGGATTAGTGTGGACATGGATTGTATTTCAACTACAGGTACGTATCTCCGTTCTAAATTCATCGATTTCCGACAGCGAAAAAGGGATAAAGCGCGAGGCCTCAAATTAACAAAATTTTGTACAGTTCGAAATCTAATAAATTATCTAACTTCTACCCTCAAAAACTAACAAACAAACAAAATGTGCAGTCCTACACAGTGTTACAGTTGATTTCACATTACTTTACCGCCCTGTGTTGCGAAGTTCATTTGGAAGTTCCGAAGTTCGTTGCCAAGGTTGGCAATTATCCAATCAAGATCGAGTTTTGATCTAAAACTCGCAATTTAATTGGATAATTGTCAACCTTGGCAACAAACTTCGGAACTTCCAAATGAACTTCGCAACACAGGGTGGTAAAGTAATGTGAAATCAACTGTAAATACTGTACATACAATAAGAGCTACGTATTGTTTGCGTTTACGTGGCGTCACTTCCGCTTTATCTATCCAGATAGCGGTCAAAAGTAAATGGCAAGATAAATTATTAATACTTCAAAATATTTACATGATATTGATACTCTAGAGTTGTTTGCGTTCATGTTGGAAAATCCCGTACGCTTGCGTTGTGCTATAGGTTGTACAAATCGATCTAATCCTGACCACTATCGGAAAATCGAAAATAAAATCTCAAATCAAAAGGTCGCCTGATTGAAACTTAAAGTGCCCCATTAACAGTGCTCCGAAGTTGGCCAAATCAGCCCAAATCGCGCCATTTTGAAAGTTAGACCGTTTTCTTGGGCCTGGGCTCTAATTGATAGATTTACGTCACATTTGCGTCACAGTCGGAACACCAACATTTTTTCCACCGAGTCTGAGTCAGACGAACCATCTTGGAACATATTGATGAATATATCTAAAGTTTTCATTGCTTAAATAAAGGTTTAAGAGACGCAATACCAAAAACACACTAAATAGTCAGAAGTTCGGTTCCGACCGTGACGTCACAGAGTAAACTCGCACCATGTCCCTAATGCACGGTCACAGTTATAGAGGTACCAACTTTGAAGCGCTGTTAATGGGCGGGGATTTAATATTTTTGAGAAACAATTTCGGGAAACATTTTCTTTTAACCTAAGTTATTTAAATATGTAAAGATCCCACAGGCCATAGAGGCACTTTAAGAATAAAACATATTACCTGCATGTACGCTTGTTGATTATCTAAAACCTTCATGTAAAGCTTCTTGGAAACCTTTTAAATGAAAAAAAAAGCTATTCTAAATTCAGACTAGTCTAGTTCTGCTACAAAGATAAAAGAAACTGCAGAGATGGATCAGTTCTATATATCTGCTAAACAGCCACCATGTCCCATCCTAACACCGAACCTAATCCAAAGCCAAGTATTGCAAGCCAATATGCCAACCAAACAAATCTTGTATAAAAACGAAAAGGTGCAAGGCAAACGAAATACTGACGTTTTGGGCGGAACCTTTTCAGTGATTTTACTCTGATGAAGGGCTCCGCATGAAACGTCAGTATTTCGTTGTTAAAACTATTCTCAGCAGTTCACACCCTTTTCGCTTTGCTACAGCTGTATAGGCATTACCCAAAACACTGCCTACGCACCACTCGTTGTTTTTACACTCTCAAATGCTATTTCACAAAATCAATGCACTCTTCTTTTATAAAGTATGTGGAACCAAGAAATCAGGTTGAAAAAGCACAGTTGCAAAAAAAGTGTTTACAGAGCTGACAAAAGTGAATCTGCCGAGAGGGAATTCTCGGGCAATATTGGACAGACTTGATTATCTTTTTATTACGGTAGTTTTTGCACTATTGATTTGTAAATTTGTAACACTCAAATGTCTTACAGCTTGAGCCTGTCTTCTTAATCCATTCCTATAGTTATCCAGTTCTTCCCTGCTCAACACTTCAGGCAGTTTCTAAAAGAAAGATACACTGTGTGTAAATTATAATTTACCTAATATCTTGGTTGGGGAAATATTTTAACTTCAATTACTACAAAGGTAAACGACAGAAGATTTGTATTAACCAGATTACCAGGAAGTCTCCACCAGTAGCGTCGAGAAGGGGGGTGGGGGTGGGGGTGGTAAGTGGGGTAATTACCCCGGGGTCCAGGGTAAATAGGGGCCCGTAACATTTTATAGCATTTTAGTCCAAGAAATTTATTATTAAATTTAGCATCAAAACATTTAAACCACAGAAACTTCATCTGTTTTTGTCCTTTTAATATGTTTATAAAGGCGGTATGACCATTGTAAATATTTTAGCTTGACTGACGCTTCTGATGTAAGAATACTCTTAGAATACTCGATATAACGATGGTATTAAAACATTCATTTCGGTGGGGGGCCGGCTCCAACGTTTGACCCAGGGCCCATCCCGGCTCTCGACGGCCCTGGTCTCCACTATACTATAGACGAGTAGAATCATCTTTTCATCTGGCGTTAGACAGAGTAAAATCTATAAGTTGCCAAATGGCAACAATGACGGGTAATGGGTTAATAACTTATTAGACATTTAACAGTTATACCATGAGCTCGAGTGGTATATGAGCTCATAGCCAACGAGGCGCTGCGTTATTATATAGCCAAGCACTGTACAAGAGACAAAATTACAGTGAAATGTTTCAAACGACAAACTTCCGGCATAGGCAACTAATACTTCCGCCATGCGTAACGATGCATTCACATAGAGTTTCTCGCTCAGCTGTTCGGTAAACAGCTTCGAAATGTTGTATAAATGTTGCTCGAGAGGCAAAAAATGTGTTAAGCAGATCAAGAAAAAAGATTAAAAGGTACCTTTATGAAGTCAAAAGGTGGGTGAGTTGTTTATATTAGCGTTGCTGTCGTGAAAAAGGTTTTGATTGCATGCAAAAATGAAACTGAAACACCTTCGGCAGTGAAACTAAATTACTTAGTTGGTTGTTTTTGAAAAAAGAACATGCTTTTTACTACTCCAAATGCTTATCTAAATCAAAAAAGTCTCTTTACTGGTGATCTCCTACGAAATGTGTGTTGTAAGCTTGATTTTAACCGCGAGTTTCTTTGTTTGGCAACAAATTAATATCAACCCGCTAATTTAGTCGGGTTTTTGAAGTAAAAAGACGTAATATTTAGGTGAATTTTACCATTTGACATGCTAAATTGTGTATTTGTTAATGTATTTTTAGACAATGTTTTTTTTTATATACATTGGTTTGAGGGTGTTGATGTTTTTCTGTATAAAAATCCGTCAATTTCAACTCTTTTCGGCAGTTTAAAAAAACATGCCGCCATCTTGTTTTTCCTCTACTAGTAGGATATGAGCTGATAGCCTGGTAGTAGGGAACCAATCAGATTACGCAAAAGCTCATATCCGATAGCATGCTATATAATAACATTTAACAACCTTAAGTTCATGGTCACTTGGGTCAAAAGTATCAACTCCATGAAAATAATCTTCTTCAATTGTTGAAATAACCTGTGAAAAAAACCCAACAACATAATAGATTATTGTATATTACAGATACTGTATGTATGTACTGTACATACTGTATGCGATGGTGCATGTTCATAAGCTAACATTTCTGAGCCCCATTTTAACCTAGAACTAAACCCAGTGGCGCGATTTTGCTTCTGCGATCGCGTTTAGCCAAAACACACGTGCACGTTTTAAGGAGTCTTGTACCGCGAGGTGTTATGACTGACTGACTGACTGATTGACTGATGGATTGACTTTATTACTGTAGGGTAAGTCATGTCACATAAAAGCTTTCGACCTGCTTCTCCATGCAATAAGAGTAAAACTAAAATCCAGCACGATTTATTGGTGTTTAAACCCAGCAAGACTACAGTAGGTGTTATTTTTCTTGGCTTTCCCATCTTCTTTCGCGAATGTGTTTCCCTCTCCTCGTGACGCTTTAAACTCTCGAAGCACCAGATCGTGCTTTGATCCCTTCATTTTCTAAGGCACGACGACATGTAATTTCAGTGGGTGAATTGTAACTCCTACTAAGATAAATAATTCGTCGTCGTGTGTGGTAGTACTGACGTCAAACATCTTGCTCAAATGTAGAATTTGAATGTGGCGGCAAGAGAAATCAACCGGTCATAGTATACGCGATTGTGTTTCATTGAAACGCGATTAGTTTTGAGTAAAACGCGATCGCGTTTGGAGGAAACGCGATCGCCTTTGGAGGAAACGCGATTAAAATCGCAGCGCGATTCATCTGAGTGTATTATTATACAGTACATTCAAGTAAATTGCGAGACTAAAGAAAAGCAACAAGTAAAAGTAAAAGTCTCCTTCACAGCAGTCAGTTGGTGGTGCGTTCTCACTCCCCAAACTACATGTAGTTACGTAGTTGGGAAGGGAGAAACCGGACGGGCCCTGACGTCTGCGAAGGAAGCTAGGATACTGTAACTGGGACATTGTGCCTCACCTCCACTTCATCCAACACATACATTGAATGTACAGTCGAACCTCTATTAAGCGGCCACCTTCGGGGAATGGCTTTGTGGCCGCTTAATAGAGTGACGCCAACAATGGGCCTTGGGTGTGGTCAAATGCCCTTTTACTCAATTCTAAAACACTGATAACAGTAACAAGTAGACTTTGAAAAAAACAACAAGTAGTTAACAAAACAGTTTTAAAAAACCGAAAAAATAATAAAACAAAGGAGCAACGAAACGAATAACAAAAATGCCACACGTTCGATGCATGTATACTGATGCCTAGCAAGTTATGTTGGCTTAAAATAGTTATCAATGTGCATCTGTCGCTGCGGTGCACTAAGTTTCAAAGCGCAATGCAAGTCATTTGTCTTTGAAATTGATAGAGCTAGCTCCTCATATCCATGATACTGTGCGAAATTCCGCAGAGTCTCAGCACGCCAAATCCCTGCACAAGGAGGAATTTGACGCAAAATAAAGAGTAGTGTTTCTCTGCACCGGACATGCAGATATTTTTATTACTGACAATGTTTTTGAATTTGATTACATGTAAACTTGAGGCATGAGGTTTCATGTGTTGAATGAAATACATGTACTTACTGACAGCAACTAAGTGTTCTATGGTCTCTTATTTAGCTCAAGTTTTAGTTTCGGTTCTATTGCGGTAAAAATTGTGCCTAAGATAAATTAAGCTGGCCGTTTAATACAGGTAAAAAACAATACGAAATACCAATTGGGACAGCTCATAGGTGGCCATGGCCGCTTAATAGAGGTGGCCGTTTAATAGAGGGGTAATCTATAGTAAATTACAGGGAATATTTTAGGGGTTTTGACAAGTGGCCGTTTAATAGAGGGTGGCCACTTAATAGAGGGCCGCTTAATAGAGGTTCGACTGCATCAAAGTAAAAGAGTGCCGTGTGTACCCACCTACAGCACTAGTAATTATTGATCTCTTTTGTAGCGACAAATGTGCAGTATGCCAAAACAATTAGACCGCACCCTCATTTCTTCACCCAGATGTCTTTGGTTTTACTGTCTAATTGTTAAATATGATATGGTACATGTATAAAAATATATTTTAATATACAGTGTAGAGTTTAAAAAATATGATTAGCATGAATCATACTGTACCTCATCATTACTTAATGGATCACAATCAAATTCTCTCTCTCCATCCTAAATTGTACAAATTACACAAAGTATTACAGTTTCAATTTGGTAATTGTATACTGTAAGCAGTATATATATATATAGTTGTACATACTGTATTATCTCAAATTTATGCAAGCTTGGCTTCGTACTGTTTTGGTTTTTTTTGTTTATTAATAACTTAGTGACTTTTGACAGTATGCATTGTAGTAATTGTACCATGATTTTGTAAACCACACATATTCTAATAATTAATTAATTTTTTTCTTAAGTTACTTACATGTAATAAATAAAAGTGGAACCTCAAATAAGATTGGTGTTTTTTAATGGAATACTGATGTCTAAAAACTTACAGTAGTTTGGTTGTTGCATTCCACTGTAGACAAATCAAATATGCACTGTCTAAAGGAAGCATCCATCACCAAGCTACCGGTGCACTCTTTATGCTTCTCTTTGACAAAGGGCCTTTGCTTGAAATGTTAGAGACTACGTTCAATAATTTCAGCAGTACTCAAACCTTACTATATTTCAATTTGCATTTCAATTTGCCTATGCAGCACACTACTTTTATATCACCAAGCTATTTTGAGCTATTGGTGCATGTAAACTTTGTTCAAGTCTGTTTCAAAGAGCTGAAGGGATCAAAGCTATCAAAATTACCACTCCAAAAGTATTCACCTTCTTTATTGTAGGGTATCAAATGATGGTTGTCTATCATGCTGTTGGCAAAATTTTAAAGCAATTAAATGCTTTGGAGCAAAGTTAGAGCCTTTCTTCAAAATTGTCAGAGCTGGAGTTTCCTACAGTAACATGTACAGTACTGCTCAGAAATAACCTAACAGTGTGGTTGAGGTTAAGTTAAACAATGATAGAAATGGTTAATAAACTTTAGTAAAGCACAATAAAATTATCTAGTAATACAGAAAACAGTCCATATTTTGATTTGTAGACAGTTTAACTAACACTGAACAGAGTTATATATTACGAACTATTGAAGGAGTGTAAACTATTAGTGAAAATGAAGACACTAGAAAATTTACAAACTTTTGCCTGTGTTTACAAAACAAAAGCAACAGGCACAGCGATAGAGTGAGGAAAATTTGAATGTTGCCGAGCACCAACCATAAAGCCCTAATCAAATGAGAATGCAAGTCATCGCAGTTAGCAGTCAGAATTTCTGTGGTGGTCGTTTGAACACCCAAATTAACAATGAGTGTTTTAAACAAGTTTTAACTTTGTCACGGTACATGATATTTTTGGGAAACTATTCAGAGGGGCTGGCTGAGATAGTGTGACTGCCAACTTGTGATCTCATTTGATTAGGGCTTAAGGAACATGTACTTCAACATTTTCTGGACATAACATAGCTCTTGAATAATTTTGCCACTATATTATTAACACATAATCACATGAGTTCTCATAAAATTAAGGTTTAATTTCACTTGTGTTTTCAAAATCTTACAAATTACCCTCATCGCTTCGTGACTTGGGCAATTTTGTAAAATTTTGAAAACACTCGTGAAAATAAACCTTAATTTTCCTTGGCCCCATGCAATTACCTATACAAATATGTATTTACCTTTAAAATTACAGATTTGAATATTTTAAGATTAACTACAGTACAGTAATGTGTTATAATTTTAAGCCAAATGTTGTATACAAATACTCATATAGGAAACTTGGGGTATTTGTAGAGCCATTGGCTTGATTCTACCAGCAACTCAACTCATGATGCATTTTACCCCTGAGTGACTTGATTCAACTTGTGACTTGACTTAAAAATTACTGTAGATGAGTCATTACAACACTGTCAATAGAAATGGAGACTTCCTGTTCAAAACAGTTCTTCATGGTTTATACTCTTCGAGTTGTTTGCTGCTCCTTTGCGCACTATACTTCAGCTTGGAAACATCCCAAACGTAAGTAGAGAAAACATAACAAGCCAATAAAAGCTAAACCATTTAAAAAACATCTGAGAGAACGCAAAGCGAAAATATCAGAGTTGAAACAGAATGTGAGTGGAAACTATATTCAACTTGTTGTCTTAATTAAAGACGTTTTTTCTGCGGTTCAAATTTTATCTTGTAAGTAGAAAGTATCTAAAGCATTTCTATTTTCAATTAACTGTTTGTGATTTTGCACCGAGGGATGTACATGTAACATGAGCCCCATTGCGCTTCAGCGGTGGTGTTGCTATTTTTAGGCTGGTGCAGGTCAGCTTTTAGCCGCATGTCATTCAAATCCCCACATCTACCAAATTCCCCACCCCAAAGAAGGCATCAGACGTCAAATTCCCCACTCCCCAGAGACTACTTGAAGTCAAATTGCCAGGGTATACTGAGTGGGGGGGGGGGGGGGGGGGGGGGGGGGAGAGAGGGGGGTATTGAAGTTTTGAATTGACTGGTACATTACTAATTGACTTCACTACTAGTGGTTTATCACCAATAGACAGTAACTAGCTCAGCCAATCAGAACACAGGATCTATATAGTTCAAAAGTTGGTTTATACTAAATAAATATATAGTGTTACCACTGCCTGTGAATTTCATACCTTGAACACTGATCCAATGGCTCCATCTACTCCTGTTAGTCCTGTAACTGCTTCATTATCAAAATCTTTTCTGGCTTGCTGTAATATTAAAGTTAACATTGAACATTGTGTTATTTTTGGTGGAATATCAGTTGTATAATTTAATAACTGGGTATTCCGCATTCCACCAAGTTATCTACAACGTATTTTAAATGACTCCCCAAACGTCATTAATAAACTGAAAGAAATGATTAAATGTACGACGCCTTTAGCTAGTAATATCAATTGTATAACATTTCCTAATGTTTGGATTAGTAACAGATTTATACAGCACCCACCTCAAGTCCCAAAAGTGATCGAAAACGGCTTCGAAGAGCCATTGATATATCTGCTCAATAATTACACACCTCGGCCGCCATGTTTTCATTTCGGTTTTACCCGCAAATATACTGGCCCTGCTGCATGGCCCGCATATCAGGCATTGTCCATGAGCATGCATTTTTACGTCTTCAGGATAACGTCAACGGCCAAAAGACGTGAACTGTTGCAATAATTTTAGCAGTACAGTACTGGGGCGTTTTGGAAGTCATAAACCTCGCAATAACAATAGAATCTCGTCACAAGCTCTTTTCCTATTGAATTCTTTAGAAAACCTCTCTGAACATGTTATAAATAACATCAAATATATATCGCTAACATTCTTTAAATTGTAAAACTTATTTTGCTCTAGTCCTTAACTGCAGTAGTCGTTCTAGAATATTAAGTCCCTGAATGTAAAATATTTTACTGAAACGCTCAATACATAATTGAATATATAAATGTAAAGAAAATGAATGATCGAGGTTTTTTATGCCACTCCTAAAGTAGGTTCTGATTTCTTATGGTGCGCTACACTGATATTATATAAGAACGGACATAGTGAAGTACACGCGTAAAAATCTCCCAAGTTGTTACAGCATTGTTGCCTGAACAATGCTGAAACAACTTGTTGACATATGTGAACAACATTGATAAATGAGCAACATTGTTCATCATTGTTTTAACAAGTTGTTACAGCTTGATGAAACAACAACCGTTGTTCACGCATGTTGTAACAACCGAAGAACGTGTTGATACATCAACCATGTTCACCATTGTTGTAACATTGTTGTTCATCGTTGTTATTTCGTCATACTGTTACATCATGTGCGAACAACGTTGTTGGCTATAAAAAATGTGCTGTTGGAACAACTTGTTTATGACTGTTGATTTATCCGTGAACAAGTTGTTCGAACCATAAGTGAACAACTTGTTGACAACTTGTTCACGGCGAGCAGCACAACATTGTTCACGCCTGTTGACAACCGTGAACAAGTTGTGCGTTTTTACGCGTGTATATGGGGTTAGATTTAAGGTTAGAGTCAGGTCAGGCAAGTGTACGCTAGCTAGGTCTTCGAGGCCGAAAATTTTTGAAATTTGGGTTTTTGAAATGGCATATACTGTAACAGGGGCGGATTACCTATGGGGCAAAGGGGGTATTTGCCCCCGGGGCCACCGATTCTGACCGGCCCAAAAAAATGAGTGAATAAAAAAATTATGCAGTTTCTCTTTGAAAGTCCGAACTACGGGCCCCTTTCTGTTTGAAAGCGGGATGGGAGTGGCGCCTGAGGCAGCCTAAGTACGAACCTAGATCCAATGATCCGATCAACCTGCGCTTTCAGTTCACCGTACTCCGGGGATGGCTCTCATTTTGTGACCGGACCTAAAACATCCCCCCCCCCGACCCTGGGAAGGTTAATCCGGCACTGACTGTATAATATATAACTTTACTCTAACCAGTAACCTATCGTTCATACGATGGAGGAAACTGAAAAGGTGCACGGTAAACTGCCAAAATTTTAAGTAATGAAAAACTGACGTTCCGAGCAGAGCCTTTCATCACAGTAAAAAATTGCTATAGGGAGACGATCTTTTTGTTAGTTTATCATCATTATGTACATGCAAGTCAGTGATCCTATAGCCTGCTAATACAGACTCTTCACATCGCGCCCTGGGAAAATGGACGCGAGAGAAGGGTCTGCTATTTTATAACACCGCAAATTGCGTCCCGATTATGCTGCCGGATTTTGGTAGTTGTCTCTCATTGGCTACTGAAAAGAATCAAATTAATTATGCAATCAGACATGGCCAGAATTTCGGTAAAATTTATTCATAGTCAATCGAGATATGGTCTGGAAACTCGGCAAACTTCAAAGCGCCTATAATGAGCTGCGATTTTATGTTGAACCGTACCTTACACCGTGCACATCCTTTGTTTTAGGTTTATTAATATTTAAATAGCACGGTTGAGTGATTGAACTGAAACGTTGCTATTGGACAATTCGTTCATTATACTAAAATACAATGTGTTCAGTGACCGTGCACCGTGCACAAAAATGCATAAAGGCAAACAAAAATATAGACCAAAGACTTTAGCTGAGTTTCCAGACCATATCTCGATTGACTATATGATTAGATACATTTCGCCAACACTTGTAGCCTTTTCAAAATCTTTCACGTGGATTCATTTACACGAGCAGTAAGAACACGTTCAAAATACCAGTCTTCGTAAATTTCCTAAACTAGTTCTAAGCTAAGTAAACTTAATAAGTTCACACAGTCCCTGCTTGAGCGTGTATGAGCTTTTGTTTACAATATTAATTTCTCTTATGCTTTTAGCTTAACTGCTTATTACACTGACTTTTACGCACACTTATTTGCACGGGCAGAAAGAATATAGTCAAAACAATATTTTTTTGTAAATTTCGTGAAGTTTGAAGCTAAACTTTTTAAAATATTAGCTTTCAACGAAACAAATTTCACATAACAACACTCGCCCGGCTAGTTAAAATATAACTAATTTGCATAAACTTGACGGGACACAATTAGCGGTGTTAAAACTGATGTTAAATAGCAGACTCTTCTCTCGCGGCGCGATGTGAAGAGTCTGTAATAGCAGGCTAGTGATCCTAGTGGTTGGTCATTTTTACTTGACTTGACTTTACATAAAATTTAAATTTAGAATTTACGAAACTATATATTGCTATACTGTGAATAAGCTGAAAATATTGTTTATAGTCTAGTCTATTCAATTCGAGTTAGTCAATTCTACCGTTATAACTGTAGTATGAGAGAATTGAATAACTCATATACAATGATATATAGCATATATATATATATATAGGATCGATTTTTGCGCGTGTTTCGAAAACAAACTGAAAGGAAGAAAAACATTATATCTATATGTGTAATGAATATTTATGATAGGTCGTGTCATGACAAAGATTAATTGCTCACTTGCTTCCGACTGATATTTGTATATATATATATATAAGCCACATGTGATGTATATATATTTGTGTGTGTATAATCATCTTCGCTTTGCGTATACCTCCGAAACGTTAAGGCAAATTAACAGCTTCAGTTAATTCTTCTTCATGCATATTATAATAGCTCTAATTGTTTGTTTTTTTGACAGCCGACAGTCTTTATTACAACCGATTTGAAAAAGCTTTTCGTATGCAAATTTTCTACGAAATACGTGGGGGGCTGATTACCATAGTCAATATATTAAACGTTGGGACTGTTGTGTTTGGCGTTCAAATGTTCACTTCGTATTAATTCCATCCTGTTGAAAACCGAAAAAAATAAACAACAAATGAAGTAAAAAAGCCTGTATATAAAGACTGAAGGTATACATCGCTATTGGGATTGAAACCTCTCTGAGCTAAACTATAAGCGAGATGATTAAACCAACTTAGAGATGGAGAACGTAAAGAAGTCGTTCGCGAGCTTCATGTCGAGCACATCCGTGCTGTACAAGGCGTTTTATTTTGTTTTCTACGCAGGTTATATCTCGTTCTTGCTTTATGTACCCGTTTATTTTAAGTATCTTGGGCTTAGTGCTTTTCATGTCGGACTTCTAAATGGCATACGTCCTCTAATGCAAACTATCGGAGCTCCGTTGTGGGGAGTCTTGGGAGACAGATATCGAGTAAGAAGAATAATTTTCATCGCAGCTTTTGTCATTATGACCGTTAAGACGATGTTATTTCTGGTGTTTCGTCCTCAGAACGAAATTTGTATCGTGACGTACTACAACTCATCGAACAAGATGGTAAAGAATACATCTTATGTTATTGAACATGGCATAACAAAACGTTCGACACTTCCCTTCAGCGAATTAGACCAACGACTACGTGGTGACGTCGTTGGCGGCGACAAACTCAATGATGCATCGAAAGAATCCAGACCAGGTCGTTTACTGGCCGGTCTGGACTTGAGCCAGCTAGTCGTCAGAGAAAGTAAATCCGCGGGAAACGGAAAGGATAGTACTGCGAACCTTCTTTCAAGTCAGAAATCAACAATTAATAAACGACGAGTTGTTTATGCAAATATTTCGTATGATCAAGATAGCTCAGACTCTACACTATTTAAGAAGCATGATGGTTATGATGTTAAGTACACAACTGTCCACGACGACAAAGAAATCACCTACATTTTCATCCCGATACTGCTGCTCATAATTTTTGGTGACGCGTTCGACGCGGCGGTGTTTACGTTAGCAGATACCTCGTGTCTAGATAGCCTTGGTAGTGAAAACTATGGTTACTATCGTTTGTGGGGTTCGGCTGGCTGGGGAATAATGACTCCGATCATTGGTTTGGTCATCAGTCATTTCACGGTCGACAAATGCGGCGTGTCTGTGGGGGCCTACTTCTGTATATTCTATTTCTATCTTGGGTTCATGTATCTGGCTCTGTTGTTTGGCTCCCACTTCGAGTTCAACTACGAGCACAACGATCCAGTCAACAAGACGGTGAAGAGTGTCTTGCTGAATTTCCACTACGGCGTGTTTCTTTTTGTCACGTTTTACGCTGGTTTCTGTTATGGTTTTCTACTCTACTTTGTCAACTGGTTCATCGACAGTCTCGGTGGGTCTGCCTTGATCATGGGCACAGCAACGGCTTGCAAGAGTGTCGTTGACGTGCTCATCTTTTTTCTTGCCGGAAAGATTATTGGGTACTTGGGTCATCTCAACACAGTCACTGTCAGTTTGATGGCTTATATTGGAGCGTTTATTTCGTATTCGTACGTCACTGAGCCGTGGTACGCCATTCCAATCGAGGTACTTCATTCCGGTGCTTACGCCTTGGTGTGGTCTTCCTCAGTGTCATATCTCAACAAAGCTGCTCCAGCAGGTTCAAGTGCTACTGTCCAAGGTATGTGTATTCTAGCACTGTTTCTCCATGTTAACTCTACCATGACTGCATGGATAACACTGACATAACGATAACATGGATGACGATCATATTTTGAGCCTCGTGCATGCATGTATAGCAGCTACGTTTTCCTTGAT
Source organism: Paragorgia papillata (assembly GCA_035771165.1). Lineage (NCBI taxonomy): Eukaryota > Metazoa > Cnidaria > Anthozoa > Scleralcyonacea > Coralliidae > Paragorgia > Paragorgia papillata. The sequence continues at coordinate 2,355,651 of JAWNZC010000406.1, forward strand.
AGGTTTTCCTCTGAATGGATACTGATGAAGCTATTATTAGTCAGAATTGGCGCGGACTAAGTCGATGTCATCCGGACTTGATAATCAGTTTGTGTCGTACATGTACATGTGTATGTACATTCATGCATGCACGCGAGCAAATAAATCTTGTCGAGAAAACCTTGGTTGTGTCGGCAGGGCCGGACTAAGACTGTGGGGGGCCAGGGGCCACTTTTTTGTGGGGGCCCTTTTCCAATTCCAATCGGTCTTACAAATTACAATATAATAAAATAAAGACACTGAATCACTGGTGTTCACCAAAGAACCCTTTATATATTACGGCTCAGAAATACGTTTTACAAAACACTGAGATACGTCGTGCAAAAAATAACTTTGAACAAACAGAAACGTTAGTAACTTAGTATTAATTGGGTTGTTAAATAAAATACTCCAAAATGTGGGGGGCCCCAAATGTGGGGGGCCCGGGGCCCAGGCCCCGGTGGCCCCGCCCTTAATCCGCCGCTGTCAGTGTCGGTATGCAACCATAACGATGGGATACTAAGATACTGATATACCCCGGCGAATTGCCCTCTATCAACACACAGGTTTAATAGGACCATATGACTAAGACCAGACGCCCCTTTCAAGATCAAATACTCCCATCTTAAATCGTTTGCAGAATTGGGTAATACATCGTAAAAGCAAGCTCAGACGTAGTGAAACTAGTTTCGAAACAAACAAGGAAACTTTTTAAACATGAAAAGATTTAAAGCCGTAATTTAAGCGCACAATATTTATATACAACTCTTTCTTGTCGGTGGTTTGCCTTGTGACAATATTGTAAATAACGTGCTTTGTGGAAAAGAACATGGACAAGATAAATGGGTAAAAATCTTTCGTTCTAAAAAGTATGTTTTAAAGCATCAATTTAACAAATCAGGATAACATGAGAAGGATTGACAGTCATGTCCGTATCGTTGCAAGATATTGAGTTGCACGAACCATTGCGGGGTGCTGCACAATGGTCAAAATCGTGCGAGACAAGTTGCGCCAATCGTTGCGCAAAGTAGAATCGAGTTCCACTATGCGCAACGGTTGTATGAACTTGTCTCGCAACAATCCGCTTGGTCATTGCGCACATGTCACGCGCTGCAATGGTTCGTCCATCCAGTTTTATCGTAACGTCATCAGTTGTTTTTGTTGTACAAGTTGTCGTTAGGGGTCGACCATTTGACTTTTGAGGGGTGGGGGGGGGGGGGGGGTGACCTTGTTTGGGCATGAATTAGTTTTCGGTACCCATATATTGCTGAAGAATATTTTTTCCCAGGACGCAACTATGTGTGAAATTTCCCCCACCATTTTAGCTTCGGCAAGATCAGGTTGTTTTTTTAGCAGTTTTAGTTTAGCTTTTATCCACCAATGATACGGGTAAATAAGCAATTCTTCAGAGCTTTTATTAAATAGGCCCTGTTTATACGTTGCATTTAAATGTGCAAGTCTGGCAGACGAAAGTACGTTTGTCGTAATTTTATACGATGATAGTATATTTTCGCCGAAGCTCGAAATTATACATTGGAATAGTTTTTATGCATTTACTGGAAATTCCATGCGTCTGAAAAGTGAGACATGTATCAGACACTGGTTACAGATGTTTTATTTGTGTGGGGCACATGGATAAAACATCTGATCTGGACGCATTTAATACAGTTTATCGTCTAAGAGATGAATGTATTGAGACCATCATACACGTTTACATTTTTAAAAAATAAACTATTAACGTTCAACTTTGTTTTTGAAAAGTGATGCAATTTTTTTCTTGCTCAAACTTGATGTAGGATATTTTTTTCTCTTTGTGATTCAATGCATGCTTCAGTTTTTTTCGTCCCAAACAACCGTGCAGGATTTTTTTTTCCTGAAATCACCCAACCCAGCTCTGGCCCAGTAGTAAGTCAGATTCAGAAACGTCTGAGCTCCAGACGAGACTCCGGGAACCCACGACCTTCCGAGTACTAACCGGACGCTCTAACCATTGAGCCACTATAACTCAGATGAAAAAACCCGGCTACTTGTCAACGATACTTATACCTGCATGGAACGAGTCAGTCCTTACAACAACTGTAACTTTAAATTTAATTTCCATGTTGTTTCTCCCAAAGGGATCCTTCAAGGTGTATACTGGGGACTCGGAACTGGTGGAGGCACAATCATTGGTGGCTTTGTGGTACACAACTTCGGATTTACTTCAACCTTTCGAACATTTGCTGTAACAACAAGCATCATACTCTTGGTGTTTCTCGCCACTCAATTGATGTCAAAATTCGCCAACGTCCCAGAAGAAGAAGAGAAAGATGAAGAAGATGCAACAAGTGCTCTTTCTTTAGTCGACGAGGTGTCTGACGACGGAGAAACCGCGGAGGAAAAAAACCCTGATTTGGAGAATGTAGCGGGTGATGATCCAACCGGATTGACAGACCAAACGAATGTTTCCACGGAAGATTAAACAATGTCAAAGAATGCAAGTCTGCGCAAGAATCGTTACCTAAGTTATATATATATATATCCTGAATTGTTTATTGTTAATATATATTAGTAAATTTAGAAATTGCATAGAATGTTAGAAACATTAATTATAAATATAATTCAAGCAATTTTTAGTTTCGTTCAATTAGTTGGTTTCAGCGAATAATAATACCTACAGATCGAGGTTTAGTTCAAAGTTTCAATATAATTACATTAAAAGTGATCTAGAGTGAGATCTGCGCATGATCCGCAATCTTTGTTTTGAGGGTCCACAAACAAGACATTCGTAGATAATTACATGAAGCACCATCGTCAGTGTAAAATGTTCGGAGCAACATGGCAGAAAACCAAGTGATTCGGTTAGGATATCTCTTCGGATTTCTTCTTTTTCCGTTTTGTTTCAAGTGCAAGTAATAGAGGAAGTAAGAAAAGCTTACAAACTTATAAATAAGGTATCACGCATATTTTTTTGTCAATAAAGATGTAAACATTATTTCCGTGCATGCGCATGCAGAATGGACTATAAATCACCTTTAACATTTCATTTTTACATCAAACTGGGTTGAGCGTAATTCAGCACATAATCGTTGCGTAGAGCGTTTGCGACTTGAGCAGGGATTTCTGGATATCATGTTACCTATGGTGCATTGCACAGGACTTTTCTCCACATTTTTGTCGCCGAATTTAACCGTGGTGAATTTTTGTCCAGATTTTTGTTATTTTAAATATTTCTAGATATCTATTATAGTCTATCCACAATAACAATCGTGGTGTTATATCTTCCAGCTCATGCACTTTTACCATGCATACAAAGTATATGCAGTTTTGCCTTGTCTATATGTGGCTATGGGGAAAAAGTTGAAGTTGGGTGGGCAGTGGACAGTTTCAATAAAGCACCAAAGACACATATTATAAAGAGGACTATTTGTTATACATTGAGATGAAAAAGCACTTTTTGGTGGAAAAATAAAACTGTTTTTTATTCCCACGAGGATGAAAAACAATGTACTGTGAATCCGGATACTTTTGCTCTACAGTGTGTATAAAAAAAAAATGAACCCTTAGAAAACAACCTATTGTAGTAGTTTGAAAGCCCTAAAAGCGCTGCGTTATAATTATTAATCAGCACATAAGTTAAACGAAGCGAAAAAGCTTTTAAATACTTTCACCATGCATACACTTCGAGTTATCTTAATTTCCCAGGTGTATAAGACCGTGTGTTTTACGCATCTGCGGGTTTAGCGAAGTGCTTAGGGCTTTCAAACTACTACAATAGGTTATTTTCTAAGGGTTCAGGTTTTTTTGATACACATGCACAGTAGTGTAAACGGGGCCTCAGTTGAACAAGATGTTAATTTTGAACGGAGTGTGAAATGAATGTGATACTGCATGTTGAACGCTAAGCTGCATTCCTGATCATTATAATTTATGTCATATAAACATCAACGTTTGGCCGCCTTCCAAACATTTTTTCTTCATCTGGAAGACACTCTAGTAGTACGTGCATGATTTTGGTAGTAAGTAGTCGAAAATGTCCTCCGCTTTAAGCAAGCAGCGTGATTATAAACTCATCGCCAAGAAATACTCGGAAGTTAATGAACTTCAAATAGAATTTGGAAGGAAATTTGTAGCGTTGCTGGGTATAAAAGAAGGCGATAAAGTGTTGGATATGGGTTGTGGAACTGGCGAAATAGCAACATTTATCGCAGACCACGTTGGCAAAGAAGGTCAGGTAGTTGGCGTAGACCCAGACCAGGAGAAAATCAAACTTGCTGTTCAAAACCATTGCGGAGTTACGAAAAACCTTTTTTTAACGGTAGGTAGTAGCTCTATTCACTTTCCACATTGCAACGAAGAATACTACGACATACACTTCAGTAATTTCGTCTTCCATTGGCTGACCTCTGAAGAAAAACACATCTTCTTCGAGACAGCATTCAGGTGCCTGAAGTCGTGCGGAAGAATAGTTATTCAAAGTAACGAGAAGTATCCCGAGATTATGACCAAGATGTTTGAAGTGCTTCTAGACGGTGAGATTAATAAAGACAACAGACCGCCAAATCACCACGTCAAGAAATCGGTCACAGAATCGCTGCTTAAAAAGTCAGGCTTTGTTATTCTGTCCAGCGAATATATTCAGGACGGCAGCTGCACGTTTCCGAATCTGGATGATTTTATAGCCTGGTGCTGTGTTTCAAACTATGTTGATGGAAGTAAAATAACGCAGCATACTAAGGAGGATTTCGCTAAGACGTTTGTCAACGACGATGGAACAGTCCGATTTTCAGAGCCGTCCATCTACCAAATTATTGCAAAGAAATCGAATACTCAGAAACTGAATTATCCAGTCACGTTTATTTATTTAGACCGTTGTCTAAATAGTGAAATAAAAGTAGCGTGCTGCGTAGGCAGTGTAGAAACAACAATCGAAATATAGTAAGGTTAGATATACTGCCGAAACAAAGAACGTTCTCTGTTTCGGCAGTATATCTAACCTTAATATATTTCGATTAACGGTCTAAAGCCTGGTTCTCCTTTGTCGTAAGAATCGGGGATTGTTCCTTTCCCCGATCGTCTGAGATTGTTACGACAAGTGTGAACATGGTTGAAGTAACGTCCCAGACAGTCGCCGATCTGTTCGGAAGCATCGCAAGAATCGGAATAATTTCTATTTAGATTGCCATCATGCTGACATTATATATATATATATATATCGATTTGTCTTTAGATTAATTTACGTCGAAAGAGTTCCTGCATTCTTTTAATTGCAGTGTACGTGACAGAAACATAACTTGACTGTATACGTGATAGAAATTTAGTTGTTTGTTTAGTATGTAAAAACTGGTGCGGATCAAGAGTAAAGAGAGAGAGAGAGGGAGAGAAAAAAAAGACTTGTTGTTGATTTATCGCATGGGGAGAAGTGATCGTGCTTCGAAAGTGAGTCGACTTACTATATCTAGTTCACGCTAGCGTATAACCTGCCCCTCATTCACCGCCCAAAGGGTTTGTTGCTGCGTCATTAAATATTCGGTGTGACGCACAGTGAGACACTGCATGAGGGGTCTACAGAGCGAGCGCATGTGCCATCATATAGATATTAAATAACGTTGATATCTATGAAGACACTCTCTTTTTACATTAAAACTTGTCTGGTTGAACATCAAGAGTTGTTCAACAGTCTAAGGCGCCATTCATATGAGGCGAGCTAGCCCGTCACGAAAATCCTATTACGACTATTTGAGAAAGGCAGAATGACATAAGAACACTTACCTGCGCACTCTGTGTGCATCCTGCAACAATGTACGTAAACGGATGTTGCAAAACTTTGTGAATCCAATGGGACCTGTGGATCCACTGTGAAGAGAGATTTGTTTAGTCGAATAGTTCCCATCCATAAAAAAACATTTCATATGACGTAAACGATTGCTTGCTGTAGAGAATTTTTCACAAACCTCACAAACATAAAAAGCATGTTTGCAGGTTGACTATCGGTGGAGACTATAAGTCCTACTTTAACGTAAACCATGTTTTATAAGAAATGGTACAGCAAATGATCATTCAATTCTGAGAATATTGAATGCTAAGACTGAATCCTAAGATTGAAATACTGAATGTTAAGATTGAATCATTGAATCCTATTATTGAATCATAAGAATGAATCCTTGAATATAAGATTGAATAATTGAATCCTATGTTAGGTACCGTATGTAGCAAACACTAGTACGCAAGCTAGCCATAGCAATCGAGCTAAGCAATGAGCAAGCAATTGAGCAATCCTGGGGTAGCAAAGGCTAGTAAGCAAGCTAGCCATATCAATCGAGCTAAGCAATAAGCAAGCAATTGAGCAATCCTGGGTTCTGGATAAGATTGGAAGCAGTAAGAGATCACCACGACAACTCTGCCAAGGCAGACCTCCTGGCACCTGTCACACTGAAACTCAGTGGAATAATAAGTATATAGCACATGTGTATATAAATGATTACTCACCTGAAAAGGGGGGAGGGTTGGGTACGGGTGAAGCAAGCAAGCAATCCACAGCTGCAAAGCTGCATATAGCAATAATAACGTTTAAGCAATGCTAGCAAATCAGCAAGCAAAAGCGACCAACGAGCAGCAATGCTGTAGCGACGTGCTCGCAACCGTGGATGACACTCGTGCGCGCCCTTTGACTTCTAAAGAACTTGGGACTCCCCAAGAACTATGAAGAAGAAGACCGCTGGCTAACTACATCTGCAGTTAACTTTGCCTAAATAAATTTAACCACATTTAAGTCCTCAAATCCTAAGATGATTGAATTTCATAATTTCTAAGATGTTATTAATTTTTCATTATTTTATCCATTATTTTATATTCCATTAAAAAGCTTACCATTATTCGTGTTATCTGTTTACATGAACTGGGCCTGCCCGATTAGCCGGGCTGACTCGTGTCACGAAATTCTTTCCTCGGCCACAAAAGGAGATTTTAATCAACGTTAGTATTCGTTTACATCTAAACTAAACCAATCCTTCTTTGTACATTTAGTTTATGAGAGTTTCAAAACCACAGTGAGATCCTAATCAATCGCGTGAGCCCAGCCAACCGGGCTAGCCCAGCTCATGTAAACAGCCCCTTAGAAATTAAGGATGCAGTCTTTCAGGACTCAATGAAATTCAATCATCTTAGGATTACCCTGCGAGCAGAGCCTTCTTTTCCTTATTTCTTCGCTGAGAGAGAGGAAGAAATGTAGGCTCTGCTGTATTCGTGACTGGTTTCCATTGCGCATGCATGTCAGTTGCTTGGTTACAATCTCGAACCCAGTCCCAATCAGAGCAGAAAACAAAACGAGAAGTCTTAAACGGGTTACTTCGTCCTAAATCTTGGACGAAGCCAAACTTATTACTGCACGTACTACAGCAGAGCCTACTTTTCTTCCTCTCTCTCAGCGAAGAAATAAAGAAAAGAAGGCTCTGCTCGCAGGGTATCTTAGGATTCAATGCATTACCACATTATCCCTAACTCTTTCCTGTCCGAATCGGTCTTTGGTATTTTATTCCGTGCCCAACGCCAGACGATTTTATTCACCGGGGAAGCCCTCGGGCAGGAACGGGTTAAAGACATTTTTTTTAAAAGAAATAAAAACAATGTTGCAGTGCCATTGACGACTCTATAATAAGACACTCGTTATTTATATCTTTCCTCATTCTTGGTGCTGTTACAATTATACCTTACGGCCAGTTAAACAACTACTCGAGTAAAAGTTGAATGAAACAATGTATCTACATCACAGGTGGTCATTCTTAACATGGTCCAGTTTTTGTTGACAAATGTAGAAACTAAAATACTCGACGTAGCGTTAAAAAACAACAACACGCCACCCGTATTATGATAAACATTTCGTCAAGCTGGAGAGGCTAGTTATTGGGCAGAGCCCCTATATACGACGACTCGAAGTACATCAAGTTGATTCGACGAACCGTTATCGACGAACCAATATAGCCTATAAGGCATTTTATTTCGACAAGTGTCAAGCGTAAGGAGGTTTGGGATACTAGAGGAATATTCGAGGTGCCAAACCGTTACTGAATGGATTGAATCATCAACGGCCCGCTAATTAGACAGATCTCAGGATTATATTATAAGAGAATAAAAGAGCCGCCGACTAAGGAAAGAATTAAAAGAGTAGGTATTCCATGATAATATGCAAAGTCCTTGTACTCCAAGAAGCATCTCGTCATCAGCTGGTGACATAGAAACTAGCGAGACAAAAGAGACAGATGGGGAAAACGGCGACCAAAGTTTGGAAACTCCTATTTCGACAATTGACAAGACGTTGCTTAAGTACAAAACGTTTTATCTCTTGTTTTTCGCTGGATTTGGTTCGACATTTCCGTATTTGACGATCTATTTCAAACAACTAGGACTAAGTGCCAGTTTTGTGGGCACTCTGTCAGGTGTACGTCCTCTAGTTCAGTTTGTGAGTGGACCTTTTTGGGCTTACATCGCCGATAAGTATCACGCTCGAAAACTTGTTCTATCTATGTCAGTTGTTGCCTGGCTTGTAATGACTGTGGCCTTAGCCTTTCCTCAACCTCAAAACACAAAGTGTCATTACATGAACAAGACAACACTAACAAGACGAGATCTTCATCTTCCATTGACTTATCCAAGCCTACCGCTCTTGCCAATGCCCGCAGCTGTTTCCGAAGGAGCTCCCGCAGACAAGAAGACAGAAATTAGTTTTTCCATTCACCATGATTCTGATCACCCCGAGAGCGTCATTATTTACGATAAAAATGAAGTGCAATATATTTTTAATATTTTCCTTGTGTTGATCGTCGTCGGGGAGTTTTTCGAAGCTCCTTCGTTTATTATGATCGATACAGCCTTGATTCAACAGCTTGGAGACAAATACCACAATTACGGCAAAACACGTTTATTTGGCTCGGTCGGCTACGGTCTAGCTTCGTTTGGTGTTGGTGCTATACTAGACACAACGCGTTATGTCTACTGCGGTCGCGAAATGAACAACTATATGGTGATCTTCTACTTCTTCGTCGGTTTTATGATCATAGGATTAATCTTTGTAATGACTCTCTTTACGTTCAAGTACGACGACGATGATACGACCAGTAGTTCGTCCAGCATATTCGCTGTTTATAAGCTTTGTTTGTCGTTGAAGTATTCCTCTTTTCTTCTCACTGTCTGGTTTATGGGCATCGGTAATGGGGGACAAGTGACATTCATTAATTGGTTTCTCGAAGACCTTGGTGCATCCAAGTTTACGATGGGACTTGCTTCCGCAATTCGCTGCTCGGCCGTCATCATAGGATTTTTCTTCTCAGGAGCAGTAATAAACCGATTGGGCGAAGTAACTTCGGTGTTTTGGTCCCTGTTGACGTTTGCAGTGATATTTTTTGGCTACTCTTATCTAGTTAATCCATGGCTAGTTGTCCCGCTTGAGATCCTGCAAGGCTTTGTCTATGCAATATCCTGGTCAACGTGCATCGTTTATTTATCAGCAGTTACGCCAGATGATGGAGCGGCCACGATGCAAAGTAAGTTATCGGTAGCTATATTTACATGGGCCCGGGCTGTCCTAGCTAACCGGGCTAGTTCTTGTCGTGAAATTCTTTCCTCGGCCGCAAGAGAGGATTTCAATCATATATAGTTACAGTAAAATTCGTTTACATCTAAACTAAACCAATTCGTTTTGCAAATTTAGTAAGCAACATGCACAACAATTCCTAATGACGGTTAAAAACGGGCCAATTCGCCTCATGTTAAGGCTGGTTTCCGTATAGCCGTAAGAGCCGGCGGCATGGCTATGGCAATGGTCCAATCGCATACAGCTTTTTATTGCTGGCTAATTCAACACTGCCTATGATTGGACTATCGCCCCTTGCCGCAGCCATGCCCTTACAAAAATTCCACATGCTTTCACACGTGTGATCACATGTGATCACATGTGGAATTTTAACATGTGAAATAGATTCACATGTGATCACATGTGATCACATGTGATCACATGTGGAAGTTTAACATGTGAAATAGATTCACATGTGATCACATGTGGAAGTTTCACATGTGAAATAGATTGACATGTGATCACATGTGATCACATGTGATCACATGTGATCACATGTGGAAGTTTAACATGTGAAATAGATTCACATGTGATCACATGTGATCACATGTGGAAGTTTAACATGTGAAATAGATTCACATGTGATCACATGTGAAATTTATCTTTAAACACAAAAAAATAGCTAAAATGATGAAATTACATGGAATTATACACTGGACACATCACATATAAGTATTTGTTCAGTTATCTGGTTTTTCTCCCTATGCTCAAGCGTGGTAAGGAAGATCTCACATGATAGTTATTTCCTCTAACAGCCATAACATAATTTTATTCTGGCTAACGGTCAGACAATTTTTTTCAGCAGAAAAAAAAGGGACAAAATTGCAAGAATGGGTGACATAAGTACAGTAACTAAACATCAAATAATTGCATTGTCTAAATGAAGCTGGGTCGTACAAGAATTTCAATACTTATATCCAGTACACCAACAATATTGTATACCAGTACAGCATACAGTATAAACCACTACCAATCATATTTTTCCAGCAGATTAAAGAGACCGTTTAAGGAGTCCCTGCAGGAATGGGTATACTTAACTAACTAAAGATCAAATAATTGCATTGTCTAAATGAAGCTGGGTCGTACAAGAATTTCAATACTGATATCCAGTACACCAACAATATCGTATACCAGTACAGCACCAGTACCAACCATATTTTTTCAGCAAAGGACCGGTTAAGGCCAACCTCTGCAGGAATGGGTAACATAACTAACTAAATTAAAATATCAAATAATTGCATTGCCTGAATAAAGCTTGGTTGTACAGGAATTTCAATACTGATCAATATTGTATATCACCAGTACAGCATCTAAACAACTACGAACAATATTTTTTCAGCAGATTAAAGAAACCGGTTAACTAAACATCAAATAATTGCATTGTCTAAATGAAGCTGGGTCGTACAGGAATTTCAATACTGATATTTCAATACTGATATCCACCAACAATATCGTATACCAGTACAGCACCAGTACCAATCATATTTTTTCAGCAAAGGACCGGTTAAGGCCAACCTCTGCAGGAATGGGTAACATAACTAACTAAATTAAAATATCAAATAATTGCATTGCCTGAATAAAGCTTGGTTGTACAGGAATTTCAATACTGATCAATATTGTATATCACCAGTACAGCATCTAAACAACTACGAACAATATTTTTTCAGCAGATTAAAGAAACCGGTTAACTAAACATCAAATAATTGCATTGTCTAAATGAAGCTGGGTCGTACAGGAATTTCAATACTGATATTTCAATACTGATATCCACCAACAATATCGTATACCAGTACAGCACCAGTACCAATCATATTTTTTCAGCAAAGGACCGGTTAAGGCCAACCTCTGCAGGAATGGGTAACATAACTAACTAAATTAAAATATCAAATAATTGCATTGCCTGAATAAAGCTTGGTTGTACAGGAATTTCAATACTGATCAATATTGTATATCACCAGTACAGCATCTAAACAACTACGAACAATATTTTTTCAGCAGATTAAAGAAACCGGTTAACTAAACATCAAATAATTGCATTGTCTAAATGAAGCTGGGTCGTACAGGAATTTCAATACTGATATTTCAATACTGATATTCAGTACACCAACAATATCGTATACCAGTACAGCACCAGTACCAACCATATTTTTTCAGCAAAGGACCGGTTAAGGCCAGCCTCTGCAGGAATGGGTAACATAACTAGCTAAATTAAAATATCAAATAATTGCATTGCCTGAATAAAGCTGGGTTGTACAGGAATTTCAATACTGATCAATATTGTATATCACCAGTACAGCATCTAAACAACTACGAACAATATTTTTTCAGCAGATTAAAGAAACCGGTTAACTAAACATCAAATAATTGCATTGTCTAAATGAAGCTGGGTCGTACAGGAATTTCAATACTGATATTTCAATACTGATATTCAGTACACCAACAATATCGTATACCAGTACAGCACCAGTACCAACCATATTTTTTCAGCAAAGGACCGGTTAAGGCCAGCCTCTGCAGGAATGGGTAACATAACTAGCTAAATTAAAATATCAAATAATTGCATTGCCTGAATAAAGCTGGGTTGTACAGGAATTTCAATACTGATCAATATTGTATATCACCAGTACAGCATCTAAACAACTACGAACAATATTTTTTCAGCAGATTAAAGAAACCGTTTAACTAAACATCAAATAATTGCATTTTCTGAATAAAGCTGGTTGTACTACCACAATCTACCATAATACTGTGCCAATTAAAGCTCATGGATTTAAAACAATTTTGATTCCAAGCCATCCAAGGTCTAAACACAATCTATTGCAAAACAGGCTCCATTTACAACACCAAAAATAGAAATCAATAAAATGACTGCATTACCTTGATAGAAAGATCTTGATATGAAATATCAAAGTCATTGAAATATTTTTGTTGAATATTTTATCTTTATTTTCACTTCTCTTTAATTATGTTGCACCAACATTCAATTTAATATGATGTACCAACAAAGGTTACGTTTGTCTTGTATAGGATCCATACTTTCAGAGCAGTCAAACATCTGTCCTCCTGGACAAGATCTTTGAAAAAGGCTAGGGATTTCATGTGTTTGTTTCCAGCTCGTCTGATCAATCGCTTGATGGAATGTTGATGGTTTATTTGTGAGCCCGCGGTTCATAACATGAGCATAACTTCCGTTTTGCACGACACCGAGTAGTGAGAATTCACGAGTAATCGAACAAGCATTTATATTATTTGCTTAATCTACTCAAATGTGCTCAAGATTTTCTTGTTTTAAATATCTCAAGATTAAAAATTAAGTTTGTTTTGCTTATTTTCGCCACGCAGCATTCCCAATAAAATAATTTTGACGTTGTTTTTTTACAAAGCATGACAATAGTTTCTCCCACGTGACTGGGTCCGCGGCAGCTTTGAGTCTAAGCAATTAGCGTCATTTAGCGAAGGCATTATCCTCATGTCTGATGTGTCATTCAGTTCATTGCTTTATACGTTTACTAGGAGTTTATATCTTTCTAAAAAGTTATTCGAAGTAGGTTTGCTTCAAGCTTTTTTATACGATGAATTACGTACTCATTTATTGGATGGCGACTATTAAACCAGACAAGCGTCTTGACGACTTGACGCCCAGAGGAGTTTGTTCCTGACAATTCGCTATCAATGACCCAGACAAGGAACTAAGGAAAGTATGGTTTTGTTCTGAAATCCAGAAGTTAAACGACCCAAAGTAAGAATGGAAGGCTTATTTAAATCGTGTCAAGTATGCAAACGGTAAGCACAGTGAATATTGTTAGTGTATAATAGTGCAAATTATTATTGCTTTTTAGTTAAAAGTAAATTGAAAGCTCTTAACATATTGCGTTGCTTTATAAATACAGTAAGATGTATGTATGTATATATGTCTCAGAGAGTGGTTTAATACTGTTAATCCTGATCCTACTCATAAATTTGATCTGTAAGCAACACAGTTTTCTCGGCAGCCTAAACTATTGTATTAAGTAAAACTAAATTATTAAAATTGTTCAGGATGTTGCCATGTGCTCAGCTTGATTAGGGGGGCTCACAGTAATCCCCAAATAGCAGGGGCACTTTATCAGAGCAATATATTTTGGTTTAGGCATTAATAAAAGTGTATTGCTGTCATGAATTCCAATTTATGTTCAAAAATCTACATGTATGAGAACCTTTTCACCCTTAAATAGCAATTGAAAAATAAAACCAAGAATACAATAATAAAAGTTGCCCTACAGGGCCTGGTTATACAAAGCCTGGATAGCTTATCCGGCGGATAGGTATAGTGTGCCATACATGCTTTGACCAAGTGAACTTAAATTTTATTCGCTATACAGGCTTCGTACAACTGGACCCTGCAGATCCTTATTGCTGCTGACTACTTTTTGCATAATTTTAATCTAGATTCTAAAAAGAAAATGACACGGTGATGAAAACAAATTTCACTAAATAAATTTGCTATCCTTTTCACAACTCAAATAGAATCCATATCTTTATGTCACTGTGTTATATTATTCTTTATATATTTTGGTAAAATTCCTTGCAATATTAACTTCTAGTAACTGTACTATTACTAGCAGTCATAAAAGTAATGAGTAGAGATGAGTGATTACAAAAATTGTCGATTACTGAAGCAGATTAATAGGCTGATTAATTGGCATATACAGTAGTGCTTATTGATATGTTGTTGGTTACCAATCCCTAGTGCACAGTTATTTTCAATGTGTCATGGGATTGCAAGGAGCATAAATAATCATAATCAATATTTTTGAAATAAAACAGAAATCAAGGTTTTTGCTAGCAGAGTGAAAAGAGAATGGCTCATGGTGAATACTATACACATTCATTGCATATTTTGGATTCACATTAGCTCCATGTGTGAAAGAGTTAATGTACTAATTATTATACAATAATCAGCTGATTACCAATTATTGCAAATTGGCTGATTACATGTATATGGCTTTGCAGATTAGTTTTTTTAATGAGCTGACAATAATAAGTACAGTATAATTTATAATAATATAATTTTTTGAGCAATATTAAAATATCAGTACGTATTTAAGCCAAGAGGATGTTGATTTTGATATCATATTTGTTTGTATCTCTTTTCTATTTAGCTGAAGTCCATAAAAGGTTCCCAAGTGGCACTGCAACCTTGTGCAAGGTGTCAATGGTGCAAAAGTGTAAAGATGAGAGAAATGCCATGGAGGCAAGAAAAATATAATTGGAACAGATGTAGATATTATAGGACATTTATGAGGTTAGACCCAACCTAGCATTTCAATTTTTATTGGGTGTTTTAAAAATGACTCTGCATTTAATTCCATCATGGAGGCAAGAAAGTATAATTTCCTTATTCACTAGGAGATCAATACTCTAAAATTATTTCATTTTGTTACCTATTATGCCTGAATTAAATGCAAGGGGTTCTACACACTTTTGTGTGATTATAATAAGCACTTAAGGCTTGTAGATTAATGTTGGTTGGTTAATGCAAGTTCATGGTTTTTTAATCTTTTGAACTATATTATTGTACCTTATTTTTTAATGAACACTCTAAATGAAATCCAGGTACATGTATTTATGCACCTATTTACATAGACTACAATATTTTAATCTTTGTACTTAAGATAAGCTTTTTTGGAATTCACCATGTCTATATTTGCATTATTTCTGGGTTTTCACACTGTTTAGTTCAGGTCCACCTTTGGACAGTTTTTTAAAAAGAAATGCTGAATTAATACGACTCGAGCTAAATGGGCCAAAAGCTCAGATCAACTAAAATACATACTGTACATGGTGAATCCCACAAATGTTTTAATTAGTTCAAATAGATTACTTCGCATCATGCAAAGCTTAAAAGATCATAGAAGTTATATGATTTTAGTGAAAAGAAAATTATAGCAGCTTTATTTTATTGATTTGTAAAATTTTTGTATAATAAAATTTATTTAACTATATGCAGTTTGTTTCGTTTTTATGTGGAGTGCTACCTACATGCATGTCGACATTCCGCATGTGATCACATGTGGATATTCCATTTGGAACGTGTTTTTGGAACGATTGTTTTTTGAACGTGTGATCACATGTGAAATCTTCACATGTGATCACATGTGGATATTCCACATGTGTTTTTGGAACGTGTGATCACATGTGAATATTCCACATGTGATCACATGTGAATATTCCACATGTGTTTTTGGAACGTGTGATCACATGTGAATATTCCACATGTGATCACATGTGAATATTCCACATGTGTTTTTGGAACGTGTGATCACATGTGAATATTCCACATGTGATCACATGTGGAATATTCACATGTGATCACACGTTCCAAAAACACATGTGGAATATCCACATGTGAAATCATGTGGAATTTTTGTAAGGGTGCCGCCGGCTCTTACGGCTATATGGAAACCATGCAGGCTTAATGAGGAGGGCTAGCCTGGTTACTGGGCTGATTTTATGTCACGAAAATGTTATTACGGCTATTTGAGTAATGCAAAATGACACAAAAAAGTAAAAGCGTTTTTCTGTAAGTATAGCACAGAGGGTAGACATAAAAAGATTTTTGAGCACACAAACTTCACAATAAAGGCAAATTTCAAATAAACAAATTGTCGCAATGAAGTAAACAAACCTTGCTGCGATTTGGCGCTATACCTCATGAGTAAATGGAAAACAATTTAAAGAACGAAAAAGCATATTTAAGACAATTAAAGAAGGAATAAACTTGTAATCGAGGACGATATTGGCGTCGCGAATTGATATTTTACCTTGGATTTCAAGAACGTTCATGTCAAGTGCAGGATTTTCATATTGAAATGTTGACTGAAAACGGATTACGAACCATTCTTATTACTGTACAGCAGCTTAGACGACGAGCATGCGCCTAACAACCGGAAACCATAGTTTTAGGAGAAATTTTATCCAATTTACCCAAAAATTTCTCTCCCACGCTCTCTCGCTGATAAGAAGCAGGGAGACTGTGAGCATGAACTCGTAATGATATCTTACCAAATCAGCTTGTCCTATCCTACGGACCATCGTGACGCCAATCGCGGCGTTTCCCAACCTCGATTCCAGGGCCTCTTTAAAATATTAAGAGCGCGGGAAAAGGCCCTGGCATCGGCTAGTGGACTCTGCATTTTCATTTGTTGATTGCTTTTATTAAACATTCCTCACGAAACGTAATTATGCATAGTTTTGGGCCAATTATAATCAAATAGCTTCAATGGAACCACCAACGGGACCGATGAAACCGCCATTACAATGAACTTCTCCCACGAGACCGCTATTACTCCAAATGTTTTGCATACTAAATTAGATTGCTAATTTATTACACCCAGTATTTCTGGGTGCTGTGACCAGCCGATGCCAGGGCCTTTTCCCGCCCTCCCAATTTCAAAAAGGCCCTGGGAACGAGGTTGGGAGTTTCCCGCGAGGTTTAAATCGGCAAATGAAAACAATTAATGACGTAATGGCAATTTCCGTAATTGGCTTTGGTTAAAAGTTAAGTTAATTTGCATTGGTAAATTTGGAAGATAAACGTAAACACGAAAAAAATGAAGAAAAAAGGTTTTCGTGACTTTCGTGACGTCACGATGGTGCTGAGGATGGGACCATAGAGATCATATATACTATTAGAGGGGGCATTGGCGGGAAAATTTGGTAACCACAATGGCAGCCGCCATTACCTATGATATTTCAGTCAATTGGTTGGCAAATGTACTAGACCCAGTCCTTTGCAAACCAGCGCGCCTAATGCTTGCCTCCAAAAAAATCCAAGATGGCGGCGTTCAATTGGTTACCCGCGGTTGACTGAAATTAAGATAGGATGCCCCCTCTAGTATTATATATGATCTCTATGGATGGGACACGGAAATTGAAATTGATAAGTTCACCCCTCTCTCCTGGAAGTTACTCAACAATGCTTTGAACTGCTAACACACTTACCGCCGTGCTTTGCAGCGCGGGCTCACGCATGCGCATAATATAAAAGAGTTTCAGTAACTGGCAGTTAAAATCTCGACAGTTTTTTTTTAATCAAGTTATCCAATCAACTTTTACAAAATTGTGAAATGACATTAAAAATGTACGCTTGGTTTTCTAGGCATACTGCAAGGCGTCTATTGGGGACTGGGGACAGGGATTGGAGCAATTCTTGGTGGTTTCTTAATTAGTCATTATGGAATCATTACGTCATATCGTATAGGAGGAGTAGCAACGGTTTTGGTTACGGTACAGTTCGTATTGACTCAATGGTTTATCAGGAAATACGAAACATCAAACTGCGGCAAGAAAGACGAAGTCGAGCTAATAAAGGACACTGATCCCTATCAAAATAATGACGTGAATGATACTGCAGAAATCGATTCAAAAACAGATGATTCATAAACTTTTTAATTAAATATCAAATAGTTTAGAAATTTCTTATTGTAAAATTATAGACAAGCTTCTAGATGCAATAGCCAACTTCTTAAGTGAGAAACAGTAGTTGACGTACGTTTGTTATTTAATAACAATTACACAATACCCTGGTTGCTATGCGTATTTTCATTGGTTGTTTCCCATGATCTATTAGAGGACAGACACGTGGATCACGTCAGCTGATTTGCTTTTTTCTTTCTTCATGCCCCAAAATCCGACAAGAATTTCAATCTTTTAAATTTTTGTATTGTATAAAACAAATAGATTCCATTTTTTTGTTGTATGTTCAGTTATAGATGTACAGAAGACGTCACAACTAGATTGAACAGACAACGGAAAAATGGAATAGATTACATTTTCCGTGTATGTGTGTGTGTACTGCAGTAATAAAACACATATGACATCACAGACGAACACGAGTGACGTAACTGTTGTTTTTTACACGCTGTGATGTCTTCTGTGTGATCATTACGTATACACACCTAGAAAATGTAGTCTACAGT
The DNA here is from genome assembly GCA_035771165.1 of Paragorgia papillata. Taxonomy (NCBI): domain Eukaryota; kingdom Metazoa; phylum Cnidaria; class Anthozoa; order Scleralcyonacea; family Coralliidae; genus Paragorgia; species Paragorgia papillata. Next base: position 2,374,236 of record JAWNZC010000406.1, read on the forward strand.
AATTGTTTTATACAATAAAAATTCAAGTGGTTTATTAAGGATGTTAGGCTGGACTTCCACTTGGAGAAAAATGTCGCACGAAGCGACATTTTCTTTTGTCTCGTAAGCTCTTAATTTTTTTGCTGTATTTCCAAATGTTCGACTGAAACGTTGTCTGTTTAATACTTCTTTCTAGAATCCGATTCTACTGAATTGTTTTTATCTCGGACTCTATTATAAATGTAATTTTGAGCTGTTGACTTTTAATTCTGCCTTTGCAAAACATGTATGCATAGGGAAGCCATTTAAAGCTTGCTAAAAATAATCCCTTTTGAAACCTCCTAAAAACATATTTTGTACAACAAGAATTTAATAATGAAATGTAAGTTTTGCTTTGATATGTTAAACCAGTTTAGTCATCTTATCCATAAATTATATAATTATCTTGAGGATAATTATCATTTGTTTTTATATCTGTTTGTTTTTATATTGGCTGTATATCAGGAGTGCTTATTTTAATCAGGGTGGGTGGAAAAAAAGCATTTAATAAAAGCGGGCGAGGGGTTGTTGCATTCATGTATTTCTAGTTAACTCTGGTTAATGGCTGTAATTGTCAACCAAAACTATCAAAACACTTCTGTCTTGAATATATTCTCGCTTTCTGTTAATAGTTGAAGCAGTAATTTTCCAGAAGAAGCTCTCTCTCGGTTTTCGTTAATTTGGTCACTTCAGCCGCCATTTTGACTTTGCCTGCTTGAGCCGCCATTTTGGAGCTCAAGAGTGGGACCACTATTGAAACAGTGATCGTGTTGTGAGTCGGCGATCTATACTTCCTATATCTATGCTTGCTAATGCTTCCGTACAAATGATCTACCTCACAGGCCGAACCAGACCCAGTCCTAAAAAGCGGCGCCGTGGCTATTGATTCCCCGCGAACAAACTAACGAAGGAACTCACAGGCAGAAAATATAACGCGGCTATAACTCGTGACTCGTTACGGCGCCGCAAATATAGAGGCCGTCTGACTCAGTCTGCCCACTGCGCTACGCAGCTATAACTTGTCAGGGCACCGCATTACATAAATGTCACTCCCTCAGTGCTGGAAAATGTCCGGCAGCGCCGCTGCCAGGAAATTTTTTGTAAAACTTGTTCGCAGGAAATTTTTTGTATCTTGCAGGAAATATTTGTCAGTTTTTTTAATCCAAGTCAAAGTTTAAAGATAAATTTCCTATTCTTCAAAAAATCGAAAAGCGTCACGGTCACACAATTTTGATGGGCATCACTTTTGATCGAATATCAAGTTTCATATTCGATGACTCATCTTTCTATATTCTTGCCAAACCATAGCCAAACTCAGCGGCGATTTGTAAACAATTCGAAAGTGTTTTGAAGGTTTATTACATGACCTTAACCTGTCTAAGTTTCGTATATCCTTGCGCAAATGACGCAACGATTTGTTTTAGAAAACAATGAAATATTTATCATTTCAGTATAGTGTCATTGTGCATTTGCAAGAATGCAAGCTGCTTTTATCTTATTCAACTGTTTCAGCATTTCGATACTTGTATTACGTAGTATTCAATTGAAAAAGTTCGCTATTTCAAAGTAAGTATAGATACCACATTCAGATAAATTATGGTTTGAGATATAAACTTAAAAGTCTGGTGGTATCACAACTTATAAAATTGAAAAATTCTATCAGGCAGGAAATCGTTAATTTAGTTTAGCAGGAAATATTTATTTTTGGATTTTGCTGCCAGGAAGAAAAATGCTTATATATAGGACTTGTATTGATTGTACAAAATCAGTTATAGATATGTCTAAGAGCAGAAGTATAGGACTAACTTATTAAATACGTCTGTTCATTGGCATTGGACATTGAAAGCATGTCTCCGTTTGAATTAACATTAAAATACCTAATTTTTAAATATGAATTGACCAATAAAAACATGTTTAAACCGAAGAACTTTAATAAAGAATGGCAATCCAAGGGGAAAAACGTGCTTCCACCATTCACGATGTCTCAACATCTACGGAATGTTGGATATTTTGCCTTGAAACTGTTGCTACCCGCGATGTTATCTAAAGGTACCAACAATTCCCTTGTGAACAACCTGTATATCGATCTTCAAACTACCTGCTCTTTATCCTCCGTGGTCTGCCGGCATCAGGTGGTGCCCAGTTTAACAAACACTTCTATAATCTCTGGTTCACCGATGAAATACACATATACATCAGAGGTACAACCGAAGCTTCGTCAGTTTACAAAGGTCATTTTGTTCGAATTCATCATAGACAGGTTATGAAAACTTTGAAAGAGAATTTCGTCGACACTGGAGATGGCCGTTCAAAAGTCTTGGCAGATAAACAAGGACCTGCTCATCTACAAATCATTCTATTTCTTCTACTTCGGAGCACTAGGAACTATAATTCCGTACCTTCCAGTCTATCTGCGCCAAATCGGTCTTTCCGCGTTTGCCGTGGGACTACTGGTTGGTATACGTCCAATAATCCAGCTTGCCAGCGCGCCATTTTGGACGGTTGTCGCCGACAAGTTCAGAAAGCGGAAGTCCATTTTGGTTATGTCGATCATGGCATGGTTGGTGATGACGATAGCTTTGGTCTTTATAGAACCGACAGAAGAGATTTGCGAGCTTACTGCAACAAATCGTTCACATTCTGTTTACGTGAATTACACCAAACTCAGCACAGGGTTTTTTAAGCGATCAAACGAAAGAATATCGCAGATAGAAAGCCTCACGAGAATGACCCGAAATACACTCAAAAGAACAGATATGACAAGTCAAGCTCTGTCTGCGAATGGCAACAAGTTTAGTAAATTTTCAAAGAACCACGACGCCAAGCTTTCAGTGATGTTACCGTTTTCGAAAGAAGTTCCTGATAATTCATTTCTAGATTTACACAAACGTCGGATGATGCCTACACGGGTGCAGACGGCGGATGAGAAAAAATACGAGTTTAAAGAAGGTCATTCTACTCAAAGCGATATAGACATATTACCAAAAGATCAATTAGACCATAAGAATTATGTAAAGGAAAAAAGGAGAGACGTAAAAGCAAGCGTTGTTGCACCAATTCATAAACAGCATCACCAACAGAACAAATCATTATCGAAACTTACCAAATTTCGAGTAAACCCACTTCACAAAATTGCATCAAAAAAAATCTCTTCGATATTGAAGAACGCATTGGATGAAGATAAGTTTAAATTAACAACTAGTGCAACCTTTTCTAATTACACTGACCTACCAATTCAGAAATTGACGGAAAATCGTCAAAATCAAGCGACAGAAGTCTTTGATCCATTTAACATGAATGGTAAAGACAGAACTCCTTCTAGACAGCTAGCAAAGTTTTTCGCCAAATCCCAAAATGTAACTAGTGATAAACCAGCAGATGTCCGTTATTATAATATGAATGGAGTAGAAAGTCGACGAAAGAAGCCAGAAAAACTCAACAAAAATTTAACCCAATTTTCTTTGAAGTTAAAATTAGGGAATGCGTCCAGTTGGTTGGGGAAGAATTTGAGTGCGCATGACAACGAATCCACGAAAAGCATCGTTGGAGAGAAACCGGTTGACAATGGTTTGGCAATGAGCATGGACAACGAGAGAAGTCCACGAAACAAAACGTTAACAGTTACGCAGACAAACCTTTTCAAATCCAATCTGAATGAAATGAAGAGACTTTTTGTCATTCTCTTGGTACTCATCGTAGTCGGCGAGTTCCTTGAAACGCCATCAGCGCCACTATCAGATGCATCTCTCCTTGAGTTCCTCGGCGAAGGTAGAATCCACTACGGGAAACAGCGATTGTGGGGATCGCTAGGCCACGGAATATCTTCGTTTCTTGTTGGCACTCTTCTCGAACGTTCACGGCACTTGACGTGCGGCGAGGAATTTATCGACTACACGGTTTGTTTCTGTGCGTTTACACTGCTTATGCTCACCACACTGGTCATCACGGCTAATTTTAAATTCAAGTACAAGGATACGGAAAAAACGAACAACAGTGTTCTCTCTACAGTTCTCACAGTTCATTACGTTTCATTTTTATCTGGGGCTTGTTATATGGGCATGTGTCACGGACTACTTCATAACTTTCTCATGTGGTTCCTCGAGGACCTAGGTGGCTCCAAGACGCTTATGGGTCTGGCCATTGGCTGTCGATGTTCCGCGGATCTTATCACGTTTTTTGTTGCAAGTCAGCTCATCGAAACATTTGGGCAAATTAAAATTGTATTTGTTGCACTGATTTCATACGGGACAATATTTATCGCTTATTCGACCATGACTAATCCCTGGTTTGCGCTGGCCGTAGAGTTTCTCGAAGGCTTCACCTACGCTGCGTCGTGGAGTGCGTGTACGTCGTATTTAGCCGAGGCCGCTCCACAAGAATCAGTGGCAACAATGCAAGGTATGTACGGATTGCATATTGTTTTTCCGAAATCTTTACTCCAGGAAAAACTTGCAGATTGGTTATGATGAGAAAATATCGCTGCCAAACGTTGGCGCATGCGTGAGTTTGTAAAACTAAACACTGCAAGAAATGTATATAGCAAATATCGTGTGCTGTTAGCGCGCTGCCTTTCACCAAAAGTTAAGCCCGGTTAGACGGGGTCATTACTTGGAACTCATGTGAGTAGAGTTGTAGTTGATCTCTTCTGTGCTTCGAGGGGTTTTCGCCGGGTTCTCCGGTTTTTCTCCCTCGGTAAAATCAACAGCTACTATACATCTTAGCTGTGATCCGTGGTCTTAACTGCATGTGTCGTATGGCGGCTGCCTGGAGCGCCTTTGATATGCGTCGACACGGCCACGTTGATCTGCGTCCTTCGTAATTCAGCCCCTGGCTGCGAGTAAGGATGATTAGCCCCCAGTCCTTTAACAACAACCAGACCACAGAATAGAAATACAACCAGAAGTCCAACTCGCGTCGGAACCTTTGAAGTTTATGTCCTCGCGTATGTCGCCTCGCGCATCTTGATTCCTCGCCATCCTACGCAATCCTGGCAAGTTTCTCGGGCAGTTTGGACCTTCAAAAGGAGGTTAAAACTGTCGGGGGAACTTGCCAGGATTGCGCAGGATGGCGTAGGACATGGCGTAGGATCGCGTAGGATGGCGTAAAATATCGCGCCGAGTTTGTCACTCGAGTTGGACTTCTGGTTGCATTTCTATTCTGTGACCAGACACTGCCTCCTCCACAGGCCCTCGTTGCATCATGGTCAGGTCACACACGCCGAATTTAGGGCCTGCAAGATCCTGTAAAAAATTTGGCAAAACTTGGCACGGAATAAATTTGCATAATTAACTACCATTGTTAATAGCCATGGCTATATCCGACGATTTTGAAGGACATTGAAGACTTACGACATACGAATCATAGCTTTAAAATGAAGGAATTGTTGAACTTTGTCAACTTTCGGCCGGAATAATCAACGAAAATGCACTTTACTCTACCCAGAGACTCTTGGGTTTATACTTTTTCGGTTTCCACAACAACTGAAACTTGAATTACGCTACACTATAGCCTACAATTTAACAAAATTAAATCTCACTAACTCTTGGTCAGTTGAAAGTCTTCGATAGCTAAATAAACCAAAAAACAATAAGAAAAACCTGTACTTTCCTGACCGTCGAATTTGCTTTTGTTCGGTAGATATTTTTTCCTTCAATTCCTGTTTGTCGCTAAAAATATTATTGGCAGAATGTCGGTAATTCTAAAACATACTGGTTTCTTCATTGTCACGATCTTTAAGAAAGTTTAGACCGAATTTCCTGGTGGGTCACAGTGTTAAAAGAACTTGGACATACATTTGTCGAACAGCGGCCGGAAAGATTTTGCAGGCCCTCTCAAGACTATCGCCTCTAGGGCCTAGTCTCGCTGTGCATAATGGGATCAGTCCCCATTTTATTTACAGGATCTGGCAGGCCCTCTCAAAAGTGTGACCTGTCCATGATGCAACGAGGGCCTGCGGAGGAGGCAGAACCAGACAGTGAAGCTTGAGTACGACTCGACTATTATATATTTTGTTTTAAAAAAGGGCCATGAAAATTACGAAGGGGCCATTTCAGAATATTCAAAGATATCAGTAATGCCGCTATACAGCAAGCCTAAAAATTTCAGTAGGTTTCTTAACGTGTGGAAGACTCGCTGAATTAGAGAATAACAATAGTTTCCCGCTCTTTTTTGGTCGGGAACTTGCGCAAGCGCAAAACCTTTGGCGGTGGTGTTTAACGAGCATTCGTTCTTTGATCGTATATACGGAGTGCAAGGGTAAAATACAGCATTCCTCGTGAATTACAGCAAATTGTTTCTGGGCCCACTGCCCAGTACAATAGGGACTTTAAGATTCAGACAACGGACTACGGCTACGGTAGAAAGTTTAACAGTGATATTAAATGGTGGTGTATTTATACATTCAAATTTCAAGATACATTATCGCACGGACTCGCCTTGTTCTTAAATTCTTGAAGAGATACACTTGTTCAATCTATGTTAGTCGCGAGAGTAAGGTTAAGCTTCCCCAAGGCTTCTGTAGTGATTCAGGTTCCGCGGTGTCTTTACAACGTAAAAATGCTTTTTCTACGTTGTCAACATAGTCACGACGGCATGAAAATTACTCTCGGGACCGTCATTTGCAAAAACTCTTTGTATATGACATAAAATTCTATTGTTCAAACACGTTGCCGTAGTCGTAGGCGTTGTGTTTTCTTAAAGTCCCTAATATCATTTACAGGACACGTGTACGGTGCAACATTACAACATTATACACGACTGCTGCACAACACTATTTACAAGTACATCACATGCATGCAGGCTTGTTCACGGCCACAAATGTAGTGATTGACAAGTACAAATCAGGACGCTCACAGCTACTACGCCATTTACGATCGTTGCATTGAACATACTGGTTGAAAAGGGAAAAAACAATTCTCCGCTCTTTTCTATTTAGGCGTCCTTCAAGGAGTTTACTGGGGGCTTGGTACTGGCATTGGAGCTATTTTAGGTGGCCATTTGATTCACACGATGGGAGCAAACCTGACATTTCGAGCCGCGGCAATTGGGTCGTTCATTGTTGCCTTGCTATTTGCTGCCACCCAGTGGAAATGGCAGAGAGAGGACTTAGACGAGTCTTTAGGAATTTACAATTATTTTTCGTCTGGAGAACCGAAAGATAGCGACGCATTACTGAAAGATGATTCAAAAGACAATACTAAATTGAATGATCATCGGAAAGATGAAGTAAAGCGTAAGGAGAAACGAGTGAAACTACACGGCAAGAAACATAGTAAACATTAAATGAAGTACTTCATAATCGTGCCACTGTGGTGGAGACAAAACAGGATAACCCAAACGACCTTTCTACATGCAGTCTTTGCAGCCCATTATATCTCCTATAAGTCTCTAAACCATGTCCTTTAATAGGCTTATAGCAACGGGATATATATAGCCAGCTGAAAATCGCATACGACAAAGTGCGATATGGAAACATCCTAATATGAACGAGTTTTCTGATTGGCTATAAGTAACCAATCACATTGTCGATTATCGATTCGTTCCCATGCTTGTTACTGATTAGGGTTAGGGTAAGGTGTTGGATTAAGTTATCTAAACCAATGAAAGCCTTCTTAGTATAGGTAGGTGATGACCCCATCTCTTCCATCATCCGACGCTGCGGTCTCACTCTGGCAGGATCATTTAACTTATTGAACATTGATTTCACTGGGCAGGATATGTTATGCGTCACTACTGGAACCTGCAGCCAAAGTTTGAACATGGACTCGTGGATGACTCCGATTCCAAACGAGTCGGTCGCTGAAACATCATATAACGGACTGAAACTCGGCACGGCAAGAAAGGATAGAGAGATTTGGAAGAAATGCATCACCTCGAGCAGTGGCATGGTGGCAAGTTTCAGGCTGGGGTGGGCAGATTAGCTTTGGCGCCCCCTCCCTCCACCCCCCCCGCCAAAAAAAAAAGAAGAAAAAAAGAAAAAAAGACATTACTGTATTTGATAAATGATCACATTTTTTGTTTTAAAATAACTGAAGTAGCAATATATAATATTACAACAAACAATGGGTTCTCTCAAAGACCACGCCAATGCAAGGGGCATGCTCCCCCGGAAAATTTAGAAATCTAGAGTATCTGATATGACATTTCCTGCATTTTGGAGTGAGATTTTACAGAATTCTGGAGATTATAAAACTTCATAGAAAACACAAAAGATTACAGATCTTTATATCCCCCATTGAAGACCTAGCTATACAAAGTTTATTTTGTTAAGTTTTGGCGCCCTTGCTAGTTTTGGCGCCCCTTCTGCAACCCCAGCTGGAGGGCCTTGGCCCCCCGGCCCCCCTACCCTGCCACCACGCCACTGACCTCGAGCTCTTGCCAGAGTCCGACAAAAGAAGTACTGAAGAAGGGTGTATAAATGGTTTTCTCAATTAATAATTCATGAATTATCGTAGCCAATCCATGAACGTATACCACATCGCATGCATGAGTTTTGATACCCAATGAAAACCTGTAGGAAACTTCCTAGAGTAGTGAACTGGATCACATTTCTTAATCTGCATATTGAAATCAATGAAGAAAACATCGCAAGTCGCGATGCGAATACTCGTTTGAGAAGCAAGATCAAACACTCGTTTATCGTGTTTCATCAGGGGACTCCAAACACTCGAAAACAATAAAAACCTCGGGCTACGCCCTCGGTTTTAATTTGTTGTCTCGTGTTTGGAACCCCTGATGAAACACTCAAACTCGTGTTTGATCTATTACATCACACTCTTTTAAACGGTTATTACACTATATGGGAACGAATCAGTGAGATTTTTAAAGTTTCTATGAAGGGAAAAATTATTTGGCGTTTTTGTTGTTTTAATGAAGAGAGGGGCATGGTAGGAGTACTCACTGAAAATTTCAAGGAAATCTGGCGTATAGTCCTCGAGTTACCCACTCTCAAATTTGCCATGGCTAGTTCGTTTTTTTTCAAGAAATTTGAACTTTTGGTAACAGTGAGATACGAAAATGGATAACTATACATAAGAACATCAATGATAATTTGCGTACGTCATAAGGCCAGTGACGTAACTTTAGGCTAGGGAGGCCCTGGCCCAAACTGAAAAGGCCCTCCGGCCCCTGGGGACCTAGGGCGTGAAGCACCTGAATTGAATTTCACATGCCACAGAAGTGCATTTTCGGCGATTCCAAAATTCTATATTTTTCTTTCAAGCAAATTTTCTTTCACCAAAAATTACCTAGTTGTACTAAATCATAGTCAATCGAGATATGGTCTGGAAACTCACCTAAAGTCTTTGGTCTATCTTTTTGTTCGCCTTTATGCATTTTTGTGCACGGTGCACGGTCACTGAACACATTGTATTTTAGTATAATGAACGAATTGTCCAATAGCAAGGTTTCAGTTCAATCACTCAACCGTGCTATTTAAATATTAATAAACCTAAAACAAAGGATGTGCACGGTGTAAGGTACGGTTCAACATAAAATCACAGCTCATTATAGGCGCTTTGAAGTTTGCCGAGTTTCCAGACCATATCTCGATTGACTATGACTAAATATATTGATAACCATTGCGATCCACTGTTGATTACTAAATATTATTAATTCATATTAACCATTATTAAATAACGTTAATTTACATGTATGTTGCTATTGCTGTAAACAGATACTCTTAATTTATAAAGTTGTGCCGAAGAGTCATTATTTTAAAACAAATAATAATTTGAAAATATATGCCCCGTAATTTCCGCCTAAATTATTCATTGCTGCACGATTATTTCCTTTGTGCTATACGACGTCTACATGTACAATTTTACGTTTTGTGTCATAATTTGTTCAGAATCCTCAAAGAAAATTATCCCATAACATTCCGTGAAAACATCTGTGGTTCATTCATTATAGTTATACCGTATTTCCATGAGAAGGCGGCTTTTTTCCCCCGACTCGAAGAGTGAACAAATAGAATAAACCTCTGAGTGCATAACAAAGTACAAACTGCAACTATTATGCATGAAGTTCCTACACCATCTCCTTTTTTGCATCAATCAATCACGTGACAATATTAGATCTCCTCCAATCAGATTCTGACCTACAAATCCATTGGCGCGACATGACATCAAGTAACTATATATCTCTTTCTACCAGAGACAGTATTTGTTTTTGCCTCCCTTTCCTCGTAAGATCCCGTGCACGAGGCTGCCTTTCTTTCTGCCCTTGAGTCACTTAATTGCAACTGCAGTCAAATAATGCGTTACTTTTAAATAATAGGTCCTTGAATAGATCCTGCATGTTACTCAAATCAATATGACCTGCCATCCTCACACATGTACGTTCGCCTATATATGGCTGATTGTTCAGTCTTTTCTTCTTTCATACTTCTAATATATCATCCCTTTTGCTTACAATGCTTTACCTGTATACTACCAATGAATTGATTATTTGCAATCAACCTCTAGAGATAAAAAAAAATACTAACTTCTTATAAACCGAGAGCGCGGTCATTACGGGAAAATATCAGACCGAGGTCTTGACAGTACAGACCGAGCCCATAGGGCGAGGTCTGTACATAAAGACCGAGGTCTGATATTTTTCCGTAATGACCAAGCGGACGAGGTTAATAAGAGGTTTATTATATGGCATTTTGAAACAACACATCTTACATTTAATACCTTGTCACACGCTCGAGGTCACACTATTGTCATTGACATAGACTCATCGTTTTCAATGTTGTTGCTCTTGTTGTCGTCGCTTTCGGAATCTTAACACTCACTGCCAGATTGCTCATCGTCCCACTCATACATAATTTAGTCCTCAGGTTATTGAATTCACAATTTTTTTGCGGTTTTCTTTCATTGTTTAGTTGCAAACAACATGTCTGCCAAAATCCGTAATCGACCGGTCGATTACGGAAAATTATCGACCGGCACGTGACGCGTCTCAGCCAATGAGAACACACGATTTCAACGGAAGTAACCTGTGCCATATAATAATGTACAATAATAGCTAATGAATTCATTTGTTTCAGTTCCCCCAACATGACCACCATAACGTCACGTGCAATTGGTGCAAACCAGGCATTAAAGATGGAAACCAGAAGATGTTGAAATAGTGCATGTATAGACAATATCGGCTTGTTTCTCTATTGGAACTCTCTCTTTGATTTTGGTCAAAGTTGATCCACGTTTCCAGCTAGGTTTTCAGGTTTGACCATACCATTGCCGAAAGCTGACTGAAAAACTAATGGATCAGTCAAAGACAGAGTTCCAAAGTACTTAATTTAAAGTGCCTATAGCTACCACACCTGTGGAAAACTATTTACAAATTGTCGTCCAAATATTCATTGTCATGAACTTTTTCGCTGTCAAAGTTCGTAACTAGTTACCGCAAGTGACGTCACTATAGGAATGAGCTTTTGAAATTAAAAGAAAGATTTTGTACAATATAGTTATACTTCTTTCTCGTTATTTCTTGTATTTAAGCAATAACGAAGAGAATTGAGTGCAAAATAGATCATGGTAGTGTACTAGAGTTGTAAACACCGCTTCTTTCCAAAAGCTCATTCCTCTTTCGACGTCACTTCTGGTAATTAAGTAGTTACCGACTTTGACAGCGAAGAAGTCCATAAATTAAGATGAAATTTTGGAACGACAAAATATACTGCAATTTTGCTCAGAAGAACCCAAAGATTACGAATATATAAAATCCCCACAGGTGATATAGGCACTTTACAGTCAAACCGGATGTTCTTTCCCGCGCGACCTTGCAATATTGACAGGAACATTGCAATGTTGACTTGGAAACGGTACACGGCGATTTCTTGGTAAGTTGCTAAAAATTCGCATGTAAATAACGAACTTCACATAATATGAAGATCGAGGAGGAGAAGCGAAAAAACGTCGACCACGTAGCACCCCCACTACACAATAGTTTTGACTCCAGATTATAATAGGCTGATACCCATAGAACATTGCTAGGTCAGTCGTACTCACAAATTGTGGGGTCAGTGGCCTGCTACATAGAGGGGGTGGGTGGTCCTTACATTGACAGACTTGAAGTGCACATGAAACGAAAATTAAGTTTCTCTTATTTGAAAGAACGCGTAAAATGATAGAGTAACATCTTTTGCAGTTTTCCGTTTCCTTGCTTCGTTGTTGAGATATTTCAGTTTGTTTGAAATGGAAATTAAACAACTTAATGACGTCACATGTGCATAATAAGTTATCAGAGAAGGTTATATATCTTTGCTATTATCAAACCAAACTTAATTCGAAGGAAGTATGTGCGTGTGTTTCTCTCACAACGCCAAACATGTAGAATTTTCAAGTGATTATGTTTGATAATAGCAAAGATATATAACCTTCTCTGATAACTCATTATGCACATGCGACGTCAAGTTGTTTAATTTCCATTTCAAACAAACTGAAATATCTCCACAACGAAGCAAGGAAACGAAAAACTGCAAAATAGGTTACTCTATCATTTTAAGTGTTCTTTCAAATAAGACAAACTTAATTTTCGTTTCATGTGCACTTTAAGTCTATCAATGTAAGGACCACCCACACCCTCTGTGTAGCAGGCTGCAGGCCACTGACCCCACAATTTGTGAGTACAACTGACCTAGCAATGTTCTATGGGTATCAGCCTATTATAATCTGGAGTCAAAACTATTGTGTAGTGGGGGTGGTACGTGGTCGACGTTTTCTCGCTTCTCCTCCTCGACTAATAATTTAAAATGCGAATTTTTAGCAACTTGCCAAGAAATCGCCGTGTACCGTTTGCAAGTGAACATTGCAATGTTGCTGTCAATATTGCAAGGTCGTGCGGTAACGAACATCCGGTTTGGCCGTAAACGTAGACCCAAAGTGTGGATCAGTATGAATGGCATTACTCACTAGAGGCATCCCAGGACGTTCCTATAAATAGCTTCTGTTCCATGTTGACCACTCTCTCCCATCGCACACATGTATATGTTAGGTCGAAGTTTTTCTGCAACCGCAAGTATGATAAGAAAGTCTCCGTCCTTTGTTAAATGCAATTGCTGTCTTGCTTCTTGTAGTCCACTACTTTCCATTCGATCACAACCAAACTTCCTAATGTGGAAAACAAAATGTCACACATAAAAAACCTGTTGTTACTTCCATCAAGATTCTGGCAATTGGTCTTTAAGGTAATTCCTCAGTCTTTTAAGGTAACTACGCAGCTTTTCTGCGCATAATTCTGCAATACTAATTCAAAATTTGAGGGCCATTATGTAAACTACTGGGTCACCGGTAATATAGTCTACTAATCTAATCTAAGATGTATCTAAGTGTTAGTGACGAAAACAAATAAAAATGTCACTAAGGCCCGGTTCAAACGTCGCGCTTATCATGTGCCGAACTTAATACATATTAAGTTCGACAAAGTTCGACGTGGTTTCAAGCGTCGAGCGTATATAACATGTCGAACTTAATTGCTAGCGGCGAGCATTCATTGAATTTGGTTAGTGGCCACCTACGCGTATGTACCGCTTAACATGAATAATGTGCCATGAATCGCACGGTTTTCGTTTTTCTTGTCTATTTCTCATTATTTTCTTGTCGAAAAATGGTGACGGTAAATAGATGAAATGATAGGGAAACGCTCCATGTTCAAGCTATAACCTTCTGTAGCTCACGAAGACACTCGGTGACCCCCACTTTTTTCCCCAACATTTATTTCCTCCACCAGTTCTACTGCATATATGACTAAGAATAGAGAAAAAATCATTTCGAGAAATTGAAATATCGTACGTTTCTCGTTCTTGCGGCTTCAAAAAAAGATGTAACAAGAAAGAATGGGGACATTCTTATATCGCAAAAATGTTTGTCAATTGTCATTTGTGTCAAATTTTCTTCCATTATTTGTCGCCACTAAATAGTTCATATACAAATGCATCTAAAATATCAAATATTTTTCCACTCAGTATAAACTAAGTGCTTTTAAGAAGGATTTTTCAAGATAACAAGACGAAATCAAAAGTTAGCCAAAATAGCTATAAATTGTGAATACATCATGATTTACTGCATGGCAGCTGTATTTTCTAACCAAGTTCGGTGACCCCAACTTTTTTTAGTTATTTTACTATAAACATATCATAAACTTTAATACTGGTTTACTTTAATACTGAGTTTTAGCAACTTTTCATTTCTGGAAGAATTACTGAGGAATTACCTTAACAAAAAAGAAAATGTTTTTGATTGCCAGTTGCACACCCAGATCAGCGTGTGTGAAGATAGAAGCACAAAATATACTTACGATAAATCTTCGATATACTTAATCAGCGCTAGAGCTTTTCTTCTTAAAAGACGTTTAAAATTCTCAATGAATTCAAGCCGAATACTGTCCTGTGGGGGTAGAAGTTGAATCTAAATATAATAATGATATAACGAACTCAGTACCACAAGAAATATAGAAATTTATGGTGGGTGACGTATGTCATATATAATATTATTACAACGCATAAGAGATAATGTATGATATGCGATTTGTGATATGCAATGTGTGATATGTGATATGTATATGGGATATGAAATGCAATATCAGATACAGGTAAGTGATATGTGATATGCAATGTGTGATATGTAATATGGGATATGAAATGCAATATGTGATAAGTGATATGTGATATGAATGTGTGATATGTATAATGGTATAATTAAACAATGTGATTTGTGGCCCGAGGCGAATTATATATCAAGTGTTAAATGACAACAAAAATGTTGAGCAAAACCTTCAGACATTGTTTTGAATGAAGGAAAACTGGAGAAAACAAAGACAAACTGAACCTGATATATAACAATACGATATATGAAATGCGATATGTGATATTTGATATGCAATGTGTGATATGTGATATGGGATATGAAATGCAATATGCGATATGTGATAAGTGCTATCAATGTGTGATATGTAATATGGGATATGAAATGTGATATGTGATAATTGATGATCTGTCTCGTCTTACTGGTTTGGGCAGTATGACCAGATAGTTTATTAATCAAGTTTTTCAGGCTTTGTTTTTTAACTTACATCACTTAACATGTCGTTGATCATCTTGCTTTCGTGTTTCACATTATGAAATAATCCTCTGTAATTGAGCGAAATCATGTTAATAAACACTGAATACATTAGTGTAATATACAATATGTATAACATGTAGCATAATATTATGCATTTGCATCAAGTTTTATGTTTTCTTGGAAGCTGTTTTGATAAAACGTTTGAAGTTATTAACAGGTACCGATCGTCAACAAGAAGACTTTGAAATATATACGTTGCTATATATAAAGGACTTCTGTGACCTAGCTTCTGATCTGTCACATCTGTGTGCTTCACAAATACAAAATACTAAAATTGTGATGTTTAGATATCCAAATCTCATAAATCGGGAGATTTTCTTTCAAAAACGACAGTAACATATCCAGAAATTATTAATGCGTATCGAGAAACTGGCAAGAGACAATTCCCGAAGTCAGAAAATTACTGCTCAACTGATCAGGAGAGCTAATTAATAGGTCAGGAGAGCTAACTCAATTTTTAATTTTTAAATAACAAAAAAGAAATTAATCTGGTAATTTGTGAAAGTTTGCTAGCTTTTCAACCCCCCCCCCCCCCCCCCCCCAAATGTACACCCTAAAAACAAACAGAAACACAACCATGAATATTTAACTATTAAACTAAACTAAACTAAACTAACCTAACCTAAACTAAACTAAACTAAACTAAACTAAACTAAACTAAACTAAACTAAATTAAACTAAACTAAACTAAACTAAACTAAACTAAACTAAATTAAACTAAACTAAACTAAACTAAACTAAACTATATAAACTAAACTAAACTAAACTAAACTAAACTAAACTAAACTAAACTAAACTAAACGAAACTAAACGAAACTAAACTAACCTGACTTGAACTGAACTGAACTGAACTAAATTAAACGAAACTAAAACCATAAGATCGCATATATTTAAATATAATCTAGAAAACAAAGAAAGATGTTATGAAGCAACTTACAGCGCGGGGTACAGTGGGGCATCTTCGTCGTCATTCCACAGACATTCAAGATCCACGTTTAAAAACTGGTGTCGAGTATAACAATGCTCTCCAAAAAGACAAGACTGAAAAATTTCATCCTTTTCAAGATCGATCACTGTCGTCGGAAATCGGCTTGTTAGAACACCCTTTGATGCCAGCTCGTACGACCCATCTTCCTCCTGGCAGCAGAAAAAAGGAGGTTATGGCTGGTGAACATGCATGAACGCAACTCGGAATTATTAAAGGGTATTGGCAAAAAAAATTAAGTTTGTCTCATTTGAAAGAACTCGCCAAATGGTATAAGAAGACCTTTTGTATTTTTTCTGTATCTTGTGTTTTGAAATATTTCGACCAAAGACAGCGTGCTGTCCGCCATCTTGTTGTAATATTGGGTCTAATTAACTAGGAAATTGGTGACGTCACAAGCAGGGTGAACCTGATGAAACTACTCCGTGGGTGCCCAAATTTCAACGGAAGGCTTTTTAAATGTTGTGGGTCAATTTAAAATGGAAATAGCGCAACAAAAAAAATCGAGTTTCCAGCTCATAATGTCATAAGGTTGGCAAGATAAAAATTTCACTTTACCCTGCTTTTGTCGTCACATGCATAATTTTGCATATCGAATATAATTCAAAGATGGCGGACAGCACGCTGAGTTTGGTCGAAATATTTCCAAAACCATAACAGATACGGAAAAATTATAAAAGGTCTTCTTATACCATTTGACGAGTTTTTCAAATGAGATAAACTTAATTTTTATTGCCAATACCCTTTAAGGGCAGGAGTCAAAGGGCAAGATGAAAGAACATACTTTACAATACAATACAATACAATACAATACAATACAATACAATACAATACAATACAATACAATACAATACAATACAATACAATACAATACACTGGTCGATACACTTAGCGTTAACGCTATTTTTCAGGTATGCCACGATTTAAACTAAATCAATATTAAAACAGTTGTACTATAACTATTTTTACAATAAAATAACACTATATAATCAAACCTAAATTTAAATTTAAATTTAATCTGTTTAAAGTGTTTATGAAACGAAAATTAAGTTTGTCTTATTGGAAAGTACTTTTGAAATGACAGAGTAACATCTTTTGCAGTTTTTTGTTCCTTGTTTCGTTGTTGAGATATTTCAGTTTGTTTGATATGTGAAACCATGGATAGTAAAATGAGTGGATTGGAAACTAATAGTCACGTGAGGTGTTTCCAGGCCGCCGATTGGCTGAAAAGCGTTTTTCTTTGCTCGAGAGATGTTGAAACCTAGTTGCAAATTGTGATGTCACGAATGGCGTGAGTACGCTTGTTTTACTGAGGTTTTTAGTGAACTTTTCTTCAAATTCTTCATATCCTCACATTCAGATGACTATGTTGACGTTTCAAATGATTTTATCGCCTTACAAACCTGCCTAAGCCACAATCGAGCGTTCGGGGTAAGCGTTGTTGATCTTTGTTTTGATGATTCCTGTGTTGTTTTGAAGAAACTGGCGTCCCCAAATTGTGCTTTGTTTTGCTCGGAATTTGGGATGCATATTTTAACTAGTAAACCTTGATATCTTCTTTTAAAATGAGTAAGAATAGACGGACATTTTGTCGTATTGTGGCTTTGTCGTATTTACAGACAATTCGATTATCATTTTAGGCTGTATTAATCCCAAACTTTGAATATACTCGGGGGTTTTAAGCTTGTCAATTGCAACCAGGTTGTTATGCTCACGCCATCAAGTTTCCAATCCAGTCTTTTTACTATCCATGGTGAAACTAACCAGTGACATCACAACGTGCATAATGACTTACTGGGAAAGGTTATATATCTTTGCTATTATTAAACGGAATCAGTTGAAAATGCATATTTTTGTTTTTGTAAGGGAAAAACACACACATAATTGCTTCGAAGTGATTTCGTCTGATAATAGAAAAGATATATAACCTTTCCCGGTAAGTCATTATGCACGTTGTGACGTCACTGGTTAGTTTTGCTTATAAAACAAACTGTGATATCTTAAAAACAAAGCAAGGAAACAAAAAACTACAAAAGATGTTACTTTGTCATTTCAAAAGTACTTTCAAATAAGACAAACTTAATTTTCGTTTCATAAGCACTTTAAAACGTTCTATAAACTATAAACTATAAACTACAAACTATAGTTCGTGTATAGCAGATAGTAAGTTCTTAAAAGTGTTTATGTCTTTTGTTTGCCTCATTTCATCCGGCAGATTGTTCCAAAGTTTTGCTGCTGTGAATCTCCATGATTTTTGGCCATGTGTTGTTGTCTTTACTTTTGGAATTCTTAAAGAGTTTGTTTTCCTTAAGTCATATGGTGTATCTGTTTTTTCAATAAGTAAACTTCGACTGTCATTCAATTCTGTGTTGACCATTTTAAAAGTGGAGATTAAGATCTTTTGTTTGCGTTGTTGTTCTAGAGTCCTTAGATTCAGACGCTGTAAGAGTGTGTCATAGGGTGTTGATCTTTCGTTAAAGACAAATCTTAAGGCTCTTTCGTTAACTTTTTCCAGCTTGGCGATGTTTCGTGCGCTACAATTGTGCCATACCTCGGAACAATAGTTGAAATGAGGCAAGATAAAAGAAAAATATATATCCTTTTTTGTACAGAAAGGCAACATTTTCTTCATCCTTTGTAAGACTGCTATCTGTTGGCTGGCCTTTCGACATATTTTTTGAAAAATGTTGACAGTGCCGTAGCAAGTGGGGGAATAGAAGGGGGTGGCTGCCCCGACATTTTTCTTCCAGATCAAGTTTTTAAAAGTTGTTTCATTTGACTTCAATTGAAATAAAACATCTACTGTAGCCTTCAGATTCTGTAAAATACTTTCTCCAAATGCAGAAAATGACATATCAGGGACTCTAAAATTTCCTGGTACAGCAGCCCCCGAACCACCCTAGATGTTTCTCAAGCCTAAAGGTCCGTTTGCACAGGCGATTTTTGCGGCGATTTTTCTCCTTCTGACACATGCGATCGAATGGATTGACTTACGAATGTATTGAACCATTTGTTCAGAGCTTTGGCGAGTCATCCATTCAATCGCATGCATGCGTCTGAGTGAGAAAAATCGCAGTAAGAATCGCTTGTGTAAACGGGCCGTAAGGCGCTAGCAACCGTCCCCCCCCCCCCCCCACACTTCTTACACCCTGTTACGGCACTGTTTCACCTCCCCCCCCCCCCCACTTCTTACACCCTGTTACGGCACTGGTTGACCCCCCCCCCCACTTCTTACACCCTGTTACGGCACTGTTTGAAAATCCCTGCACTCTCTCTGAAATGACATTCAAATGCATTTTGAAACTGCTATTGTGATGCGGAAATCCAAGTTTGGCTACTTCTCGGACACTGTGTGGAATTTAAAACATACATTCCAGGGCCAGGGGTGTGTATTTGTTGGCAACCCTTTGATAGAACTTGCACGCATTAGATAATCGAATATTTCAGATCAAAATCCCTTTTGACAAAGTATCATAACGCCAAAAGGCAAGACCAAAATAATAAAGAAATGAAATTCTGCACAATAACGTGAAATTCTGTGGCATATCACATATTCTGAAAAACCTAAGATTTAGCACACGGGGAAATACCTTTAAAATTCCTTGAATAAAGAGATCTACTTCAAACTCCATTGCCTTTCCGTCAGTGACATAACGTGACTGGCATCTTTCCTCAGGTGACAAAAATAGCGCCAATGTATCGATCATCTGCAACCAATGTGGGGAATAGAAATAAGATCGAAAGTATCCAATTTCATGAAGACGATAAGACATTTAGACCTGCAGTTCTGAACTGCGGTGAAGCTATTCTGCGAGTTGCCTGCTGCTTGAGGGTCAGACTTATAAATAACTACAGTAAAATACTAAAAAAATACTACGACGCAACAACCCCTCGCGTTCGTTGTGTTCGTTACAAAGGTGACGTCGGAAAAGAGATGAACTTTTGGAAAGAAACAATGTTTACAACACTACGCATCTTTTTCGCAATTAATTCTCTTCGTTATTGCGTAAATACAAGAAATAACGAAAAAGGCGTGAAATTCTGTCGTAAGATTCTTTCTTCCCTAAAAGCTCATTCTTATTTCAATGTCAGTTCCGTTAACTAGTTGCCAACTTTGACAGCGAAAAAGTTCCTGAAGATGAAATTTTGGAACGACAAGGTATATTGCAATTTTACTCACTACAGGAGAACTCCAAAATTACGATTATGTACAATACCCACAGGTATTAAGATCTAAGTACTTTAATTAGCGTTCTAACCATAAATTCATAAGGTTCTCACCAAATTTACTTCTTTCGCTGTTTTGCCAATAACTACAGTACTTCCAAATGTCTCTAAATGCGAAATGATTGATCTAAACATAACAAGACATGAAGAGTTTAGTATAAAACGCACAAACATGTCGCCCTAACGACATAAAAATAACAAGAAGCTGCATACTTATAGATGTTTATAACGTGCTTTAATTAATTAATTAATTAATTACTAACTACTTCATAAGCGAGAGTGAGGTCTTTACGGTAAAATATTAAACCGGGTTGTAATACGTTCCAGACCGAACGGTCGAGGTTATTAAGTAGTTTATTATATGGCACTTTTTATTTCAAAATCAATCTTGTGTTTCTTGGTCTTCGCTTCCTTTAACTTCACCAAAACACCGAACTAGCGTTATTTTCTGCTGTTTCTTTCTCGCCTGGATATTAGATAATGTTCATCGTCGTTTATTTTATTTATTTTTGTCGTTTTTCGGCAATAAAAGTTTCTTATTAGGATTTTTTGTTTGTTTCCAATCGTAGGGCATTAACAATTTTCATAATGCCCGCGGGCATTACAGAGAAATCTCGCCACGTCAGCAACCAATAACAGCGCGTGATATATAATAAATTGCATTAAATTAAAACATACTTTTCTAGAAAGGTGGAATTAAAACAAGAACAATTTCCCGGAGCAAACGCACTACCCCAGATCTGAAAAATAAGAAATTATACAAACATATATAAAACATATAGAGTACTGAGAGTAGCACGATTAGGTGCTGAATTTAAAACCATTGCAACTTAGCAAGTAATTTACCGGGCGGAAACCGTAATCGCAAAATGAATATAAGAGCCCAGCTCAAAATTTTAAAATGCAATACCATAACACAAGAAATTCATTTAAAACAAAATATATTTATTGACGTTTCGTTACTTGACCAGTAACATCTTCAGAATGACTTAAGGTGGCTCCAAACAGTTTCTTGAAAAAAGGAAAATACAAGTTTGAGAGTCCAAAACACGTGCATAAACAATTCGGAAAAAGAATAACTAAATGTTATGCATAGTTTTTTTATAAGTTTGAGTGTAGTTAATGGGAACCACAAAGGAGTTTTAGTCATGTAATGTATTGTTGAAGAATGAGGGAGAGATTAGAAGGGAATTTGAATAAAAAGCGCAATTAGCCTCCGGCTATGTTGCATATGGAAAGGCGGATAGTCATTGTCATTAGGGGTAGTTGTGGGATTATGTAGGCATATTAGTAAATTGTTGGATGTAAGTAAAAGTCGACGTTTATGCCCGAGCCCGGGTGAGGGTGCTAATCTTGACGTGCGTGGAGTCCACTTACACGCGAAATTACACGCGAAGGGGAAATAAAATTCTGCGAGATGTTTATATGTATATATATATATATATTTCCATCAAATCGTCAACTTTCGCGGCTCAAGCGAAACAAAATCTTTGTCAGAAAAATTGGTTTACAAATGACCGATAAAGGAAAGCTAAGAAGAGATGTTGCAGTGGGATGAACCAAACAATATTAAACACGACTAGAAACCATTGAAAAAGCATGAAAAATTGCTAAAAGACCGGAAAAGATGCCGCCAAATGTGACTGAAAAAACAAAAAGATGTTTCTTCGTGTGTCTGTTCAAAGCTAGCAAAAGACTTATGCACTGATATATCTTGGCTCGAGAGAGAACAGTGAATTGAAAGGAACATCAACACAAACTGCTTTTCACATTTTGAAGAGATATTGATTGCTTTTTGCTAAGAACCGAACGAGAAAACCACGGAAACCAAACGCCGTAGCCCGTATGGCAGTGTTTGCAGCATCTGAGAAGAGCCAAAAGAAAACTATTTATCGGTAAGCAGTGATTCGTATTTAACTTACCAGCTTTTCTTTAGCTGATTAGAATCGGTATATATCCAAAACCTTTTCAGTATTAAACTCAGTTAAAACAGCAAAAATCTTGTCAAATAATATACATTTTCTCAGGCGTTTTTTCCATGGTTCGAGTGAAACTTTGCATTATAGTTCTTCCCTGGTTAGTTTTTCCTCTCTTATACCTATAGTTTTCAGGCTGTTACCTACGTTTTTTTCTGTTCTGATGTTTTTCTTTGAGGTTCAACATTATATTTGGAACATGAGGAATCATATTCAAACAGTTTAATAGGCACTTGATATAAGCGTCTGTAATTATTGTTTGTTTTTGCTATCAGTTTCTGGTGCTATTAGTTCGTGACACAAGTTTTTCCTCAGCCACTGCTTTATTATTTTGGAATAAAACATTCGTTTGGAAATTGGTCAATAATAGAAAAACTACATTCATAAAAGTGATAAAACAGGGTGTAAAGGAGGCCAGGGGTTTATATTTGTATACAAAAACAGTTTAATCGGGGGGGGGGGGTATTTACGTATATTTAACGTATTAAAAGCGGGTGAGGGGTTGTTGCGTTTATGTATTTCTAGTAAGTAATGTATTTGTGTTGATGTTGATGCATGTCAACTATTTTGTGTATCTTAAGCATATTAATGCAGGCTTAAATATGCTTCATCATTTGATATGTTTGCGTACAAGCTGTTGACATCATAGTAATAAGTATTAAATCAGTAGGTGAGTTGTTATTAAGAGAGAATGTTCGTTTGAGAATGTCGGTAGTGTCTTGGATGTAGGAGGGTATGTGGGGGATGAGTGAGTAAAAGGCTACACACATGGAAAAGTAAAAGCTTGCAGTCAACTGGCATTAGAATTTGCGCTGTAGAACGAATTTTTTAAAAAATTAACAAGCATGATTTTTCCGGAAAAAAAATTATTCGTTCTACAGAATTTTTTTAAAATCGGCCTATTGATTACTCATACATCAAGGAAAGTTTTAATGGAAAAAAAATTGGGGGTCACCAAAGTTTTGTCCGAATTAAATTAGTTTGAAGGGTAATTGGCAGCCATTCTGTAACGTCATTGTTGCCATAGCAACAACTGTTGCTATTTATTTGGTAGCAGTTTTTGATTGTCAGACTGTTTAAATATGCATAACATTTAGTTTTATTCTTTTTCCCAATTGTTTAATCACGTGATTTGAACTCTCAAACTTGTATTTTGTATTGTCCCAGGGTCTTTTTCCGGTGAAAGCCGCGAAACTGTCAAGCGACTCAAGCAAACGCAATGCGACAACTAGCAATGTCAGGAATGATGAAAACTTTATAGAACCGAATAAAGTTACACTACCACAAATAATAAAATACAAAGTATAAATTGCCAAGGGTTTTTAAAACTTTTTATAATTAAATTTAATGAACGCTAAGCGACCAATGTTGCCTGGAAGTAGTGCGCAACGCTTCTTTGAGACGATGTTCCCCGTCAACGAAAAGACTCGTTCAGAAGTAACAGAGGACGGTGGACAAGAAAGATGAGAGAGAGAGCTAGACGCGTCAAAGCAGGTCATTCGTTTCTGTGGCGATACCGGCAATAATCCAATAAATCCTGAGCATTAACTTTGCCGTCTTGGGGTCTGTCTCGTATCACTGGCTCAGACAGGTAGGCAGTGAGTTCTTGCCCTGGTGTTAAGGTGCCTGGTTGCCGTTCAACAGCTCCACTTGCGCTCCCCATGCGCTCACTCACAATATTTGTTAGTGTTATCACCAGTGACCCTTTATGTGGTTTATTAGCTGCATTTCTTGTCATTCTGAATTTCCAGCCGGAGCTGGGAGAACTCCAGCTCACCAAAAAACGTCGGAGTTCCGGCCTCCGGCGCACAGCACTATAGTTGCACGTATTACCACCCAATCATTATTGCGTGACAATGTTTAAGGTGGGTGGTAATACGTGCAACAACGCTTTTCAACTTGTAACGCAACAAAATTGCGTTGAAAGTCGAAGAAAAATGTTGCCCATATCACCTCACATTTATCGAAGGACGCATAAAAAATCATGTTGGCATGCATGACTATACACTGTACGCCTGTACATGACATCTGCATGCACACTTCGAACAGTACACGCTAACATGCATGTATAGCGGCGATACAGGATAGTTCTCGTACCGATAAAACACGTACACTATAGACTTTATTAAAAAATGGCCGCCGAATTAGAATTCTTTTATGTGCATATAAATTAGCCCTTATGACCTCGTTTTAAAGTAAAAATTCTTTTGAATTTCACACATGAAAACGAGTTCATAAGGGCTACTGTAATTTATATGTATATAAAATAATTTTAATTCGGCGGCCATGTTTGAATAAGGTATATACCGCAGAGCGTTTTTGGATAGAGCAAAGTGAAATGTAGCCTGCTACAGGTCGTTCTTGCAAGATCGAAGAAAGGGGAGAGAGTCTGCACGGACTCCATACAATTTTGAACATCCGCCCCCATTTGAGATAAAGCCAATCAACCCATAAATACATGTCAGACGTGTGCTCGTTCGTGCGTAACTGAACAAAGCAAATCAAATAGCATTTCTTCATTTGTCGACTGCGAGAAACTGATCGATCGGAAAATTCACATTGTGCGTGCATTATTGAATATTTTATCATTGCTATTCTTAATATGGTTTGCATACTGGTATTTTGGCAATTTTCTCTTCCTTTTTGCAAGATTTGCTGAATCTATTGCAGCAATAAGTACAGTGTTTCTTCGTTTCACTCCAAGTCTAGATGGTGGTTTGACTGTATACTTTTGCGCATTTTGGAATTTCATTCTAAAATCCGATCTTTTGCCTTTTGAGACGTCAGTACACAACATCCACCTTTATGAATAAGTTAATAATACACTTTAAGATTTGCATTTATGATCGATGTTATAAGGCAAACCGACCAATTGGAATTTTGCGTCATGATTAACTGTAGGACGCAGATATCTAAAATTATATAGCATCCGTGCAGGCTCTCTCTTTCTCTTGTCTGCACCCCCCCTCTCTTCCACGGTTCGTATTCCTTTTAAAATACGGATTTGTTTGAAATTTCTTTGGACCATGTTAATTTTAGAACAGGCTCCATTTCGTTAAACGAAAGCAAATTATTTTCTTCATCGCTAGTCACCAGTGTCCAACTATTCTTACCACGTGACGTCGTGCCACATATATATATTTAGTATACATTTACAAGTTTATAATGCAAATCCTCGAATTTCATTGTCTATTGCAGGAGTTTATAATTGGTGATATAAACCTTTGGGGTAAACCAATGAAAGTCGTTCTTTTAACGAAATTGAGCAATGACAAAATGCGTAGTGTAGCACGAGCAATGATCATTAGAGCCAGCGGTTGTTCTGTTAAGCAACAATGGCGCCGAAATTATAACGGAGTGGGCAAATGAAAGAAGAAATTGAACATTTAAGCGAAGCAATAAGTTCTATAGAAAACAAAAACGGCTACAAAATGGTTAGAATGGAAATTATTAATGGTAAGATCGTTAAATTGTTTATCTGTGTTCGTTTAAAACGAAATAACTGCAAACAAAACACATTTCAAAATACACTTGCTGTTGACAAGATTTCGTGATGTAAACTATATGCTAAATTGAATGTTTCTTTCAA
Organism: Paragorgia papillata; assembly: GCA_035771165.1. Classification (NCBI taxonomy): domain Eukaryota; kingdom Metazoa; phylum Cnidaria; class Anthozoa; order Scleralcyonacea; family Coralliidae; genus Paragorgia; species Paragorgia papillata. The sequence continues at coordinate 2,400,138 of JAWNZC010000406.1, forward strand.
CTTTTTGTCACTTTTACATATCAAATGAGTGGATATATATTGTTTCAATATTGTACATGAAAACCCATGCTAAATTATGCAGGAAAACTTTACTTTTCCATCAGTTACTGTACGGGACCAATGAGATGTCCGAAATGACTATTGAACGTTTATTGTTGGCAGTTAAAAAATGTATTGAACGAGCCTCAAAGAATACGTTATTGTCGAGAATTTATTTAACTTTTGTTGGTAAATTTATACTAAAACAATTAGACAACTCGCCCTCGTTTTGTATGAGCGATAGTCGATTATAGACTATTCGTTCATACAAAACTCGGTCTCGTTGTCTAATTGTTAAATAGCATCCGTGCAGGCTCTCTCTTTCGCTTGTCTGCATCCCCCCCCCCCCCCCCTCTCTCCCTCCACAAGAACCTGCTAGGCTAAGTGAAATAAAAAGTATAGAGCACCTTAAAGGTGATGTACAGTCCGTTCTGCGCATGTCCGCCATGGAGTCCCCAAAACACGACATTCGTAGATAGATAGATAGATAGATAGATAGATAGATAGATAGATAGATAGATGGTTTATTGAAAAGACTTTGCAGCCAATAGGCTGAATTACGTCATATCTTACATTTTAAAATATATACAATGTTATAATAATAATAGTAAACAATTGTAAAACAGTTGTAACAAGTGTTAAAAATCTAGACCTTGGTTGCATTAGATATTATAAAACTATTTTTAAATCTATTAGTGCGAAAATTTAAACTAAAGGTGCGATTCTTCCTTAACACTCTGGCATTGTTCCTCGGCGGCAAAAGGCTTCGTAGTTTATGTTTTTCATTTGACATAATGTCCTGAAATAGCTTATTGAAGTACTTTATGAAGTACTCAGCTCAATGTAAACTGTTCGGAGCAACATGGCAGAAAACCAAGTAATTCGGCGAGGATATCTCTTCGGATTTCTTCTATTTCTTCCGAAAATGTTCTGTTTTGGGTACAAGTAATGAGAGGAAGTAAGAAAAGCTTACAATCTTGAATAAGGTATCAGTATATTTTTTGTAAATAAAGATGTAAACATTAGTTTCGTACATGCGCAGAACGGACTGTACGTCACCTTTAAGTGAAAAGATAAATAAAACGAAATAAAGACGTTTCGAGCGAAGCCCTTCATCAGAGTAAAACATTTTACTCTGATGAAGGGCTCCGCTAATCTCGGCAGTTTACCACATTTTCACTTTGCTCTCTCCAAAACACTACCTACGCAGCGCTCTAAAGTAAACACTGCCAATGCATGAATGAGTCGTTTTATTTTCTGTACAAACAGAAAAATCCTGTTCTATGTTGCACACAGATTTTATTTCTGCTTAGCTTGTGACGTGCGTTATCATAGACAATGCCTATTTTGTTTCCTACTACTAAGTGGGCCTTTACACGAGCCCGGGTTGAGAGCCAACCCGGCTTAGCTCGCCAACCCGTCTACGAATAAACCACTGTTAGCGTTTACACGATAGCCTGGTCAATCCGTCTTGCCGGGTGACCCTTTTCAAGACCCGGGTCGACCCGGGTTGGAGAGGTGCGACGGTGCGGAACTTTGGTCAATTCCTTCATGTAAACACGGGTTGACTTGACCCGGGCTCATGTAAAGTGTTGGCAATATCATAATTTGTGTTGAGAAAAGTTGACCCGGGTTGGAAAAAAAAGCAGCCAACCTGGATTCATGTCAAGACCCCCTAAGGCTACGTTTACATGGTATCGGACGAATTCGGTCTCGAATTCGTCCTATTTCGTCGTGTAAACAGTACTTATTGGAGACCGGTTCCGAATTCGTCCAGTACCGTGTAAACGAGGTCTAAGTAAACGTCTTTAGAAATATTTGTCGCATCAACACCTACTGACAAGTTACTGGGTACACCATTCATTTGCAGCGAGGAAATCGTTCTGATAAGGTTGGGAAGGTACTTTGAAAAATTGGAAATCGAAGTTAGTAGATCCTATATAAAGATATAAAATAAGAAACTGATATTGTTTTTATAAGAACATATACTATCCCAATTCTACTTCAACGAGTGAAGATTTAGTGTGAACCAACTAATAAACATTTAGTATGACTGCTCTAAGGATAAAAGTACCCTGGCTAGTACATTAAATCGTAATTTACTGTAGGTATCGTAAACCATTTTTATTTTGTTTAACCTAAATTTTCTATTGACATAAACTGTACCCTTCTGACTTTGTCACGTTGTGAGACCTTATATATTACGTTGTGAGACCTTACGTTATGTCGTGATACCTTACGTTACGTTGTGAGACCTTTACGCTACGTTCTGGGATCTTACGTTGCGTCGTAAGACCTTTACGTTACGTTGTAAGAACTGACTTAGGTTAAGTAGCGAGACATTTACGTTACGTTGTGTGACCTTATGTAATTACGTTGTGAGCTATATACATGATACAGTAGCCCTTATGTTATACATTGTGAGATATTACGTTACGTTGTAAGACGTTACATTGTGTGTCCTTACGTTACTACACGTTGTGGGACCTTTACATATGCATAATATAGGTTAATTGTGATGCAATACTGCAAATCTCGCACCATGGATAATTGTTTTGATGTTTGCCAGCTGGGTTTACACAAAATAAATCAAGCGCAGTCTACCACTGCAGTCAGGAACTTTAAATCTGAATAATCTTTTCAATCAGTTGCAAACACTCTGGGTTCATCCAGGTTAATGCTAAAAAAAATTCCAAGTCACTATTTAAAATAGTTTGTTTAATCACTTAATTAATTAATTAATGTTTAACTGTCAGTGAAGGTCTGCTGTGATCAGTTAACAATCTATTAACTATAGATCTACTGTATGATCTGAGAAACAAGACAAAGAAATTTCCATTAGAAAGTTTCGGAAGTTCATAAAACGTCACATCTATGCTAGCCTCCTTCGCAGGCGTTCTTTGCGGGCCTCGATATTTTCGTCCCCCACTAACGCTTGCTCAAACGAGCAAAACATTCCGTTGCTATAAATAAAGCCGTCCTGGGCTGGTATTGTTATGTGTAATTTGTTTAGTCGAAAGCTAATCTGATTTTGAAAAGTTTAGCCTAGAACTTCACGAAATTTACGAAGAATACTGTTTTGACTATGTTCTTGCTGCCTATGCAAACAAATAAGCGTGAAAGTTAGTGTAGAGCGTAAGAGAAATTTACGATTGTAAACAAAAGCTCAAAGCTAAGGTGTCTTATAGTGTCTGAAGCGACTGCCGGAATTAGTTTACTTGAAAGGTAATATTTTGAAAAGCTGAGCCTAGAACTTCACGAAATTTACGAAGAATACTGTTTTGACTATGTTCTTGCTGCCTATGCAAACAAATAAGCGTAAAAGTTAGTGTAGAGTGTAAGAGAAATTTACGATTGTAAAAAAAAGCTCAAAGCTAAGGTGTCTTATAGTGTCTGAAGCGACTGCCCGAATTAGTTTACTTGAAAGCTAATATTTCGCTTACTATACATGTAGCTCAGAGCTTTACAAAATTTACGAAGAATGTTATTATGAATATGTTCCTGCTGGTCGTGTAAATAAATCTGTGCGAAAAGCTTTAAAAAACCTACAAGTGTCGGCGAAATGTATCTAGCGGATAATAATTATTTACCTGGATGTCTGGCCAGCTTCATATATTATTCCAGTGACGCTTTTAACTTTATTTCATGCACATGCATTGCATTCATATCGCGATTCACAGTTACAACATCATCTTATTGATTCTATTTACACAAAATTTTTACTAAACCGTATAAGCAATAGTCTTTGAAATATTGGTTAAAACAGTCAGCTCAAGCCTCAAGGTCTATACATGTAGCTGTAGATGCATGAGATGCATGGTATCGGATTCGCCGATTCAGATTTTCTTTCAAATGTTGTTCAACGAATCCGTCGCAGTAGTCTCATTTACAGGCATTCTTTGTATCGTTCCTATATAAATACTCCATCTTCACTATAATTATACCACACCAACCCTTCCCTTTCATATGAATTTAGATCGGTTAACTTTCATCAAGCTCGGTCATGTTGTATAATGTATATATGGCCAAGGTGAAGGTCAGCTTCCCAGAATTTAGGAGCCTATCTCTGATTGGTCAATCTCTCAGAACGGAATGTGTTGCTCGTTTGAGCAGGCGTTAGTGGGGGACAAAAATATCGAGGCCCGCAAAGAACACCTGCGAGGGAGGCTATACATCTATGCATACCAGTGTTGAACAATATAACACATTAATTGCAGAAGTATAATAATTGCTTCAGTGCCATTTAATCTATATACACTAGTACCAGTAAATGAACATTGATCACTAATGTAGTTGGATCATACTGTGTAGCAGAGGTGGAAAAAGTATTGGAACTTGGGAATGTACAGTAGTTCCCAGAAATTTTTTTGGTGTTAAGATATATGTGAGTGGTACTGTACAATGGTAGGGCCGGGTGTACTTTGACCCCCTGGAGGTTTTAAGCAATTTTTAGTCCTATCTGTAAAGCCACTTTGTTGTGTTTTTACGCATAAGAAATATTAATATTGCTTTAAACTTCTTTCTGATTGAGTTAAACCCAGAAAGAGATAACTGAATAAGAAATTGTGCAATCTCAATGCATATGTCTGTCACTCTCCCCAGTCTCCACTTTTTATGTTACATAATCCTTGGTGTGGTGGTCAGACACAATCGAGAATCACATAGAAAATTGGCCACTTTCATGGGGCAGTTCACAGGCCATGTGTGTGCTGGCTCAAGTGAGTTGTCGGCTGAGCTTGATGAAATTAAATTTACTAAACTCACACAGCACACACGCAAAACAAGAACAAGTGAACTGTCCATATATAGCTGAAAACAAAATCAAGACAAAGAAAAAATCAATAGTTGAGATATTTATTCATCCTCCATAGTTGATTGGGTTTGTTTTATATCAACTCGTCACTTCCTCAGTCATCAAGTACACTTTCCACGACCGATTTGAACTTTAAAATCCATTTTAAAGGTCAATTGGGTACACACATCTGCCAAGAAAAACAACCCGACTTCTTTTGGGGGAGTAAATGGTCAACAAACAACAGATTTTAGTCATTTAACATAGAAGTTTACGATACTAGATCGCACCTTGTTCTTCGTCTAATTTTCCCACCATATTTGATTTCAAGTCAGCAAATGCTTGATATCCTACAATATCCCTAGTATCCTCTTCAATGGATCCATTATTTTCCTTTATCTTCACTAATTTTATCGTACAAACCCACATGTACCACAAGCCTCGCTTGGTCTCACGTGTATTGATGATGTTTACATGCAAGATATTCGTTCTACGCATGCGTAGCTAATCCAGGTCAACCTGGATTAGATCCCAGTTGACAGCCGCAATTTTCAATTGTGAGTGGTTGGAAATATTTGTCATATCTCCAACATGGGGTTTACATGGTATGCACCCTGCCCCCCCCCCCCCCCCCCCCTGTTCCACCACCCTTGTCACATTTCAGCTGATTTCAAGAGCTACAGTACATTAGTGCAAGACATCATGGGAACCTGCATACCTTTTCCTGCAATACTCTAAGTTTAGCCACCAGCAACTTCATCCTGACATCAACCAATTCTTGAAAAGGTAAATATTTTTTTAAAGCCGGAAACGGAAGTAACAGGGACAAGGAATATAGCGTTTCTCCTGCTCCTTTTGACAGCCCAGAGAAGATGAAGGATGAAAACACCAGACCTCTTTCTCTTATGATGAATAACTTAGTATCTACGGTATTTCTGGGCGCCTGGCGAGTCAATTCGCCATTCAGAGTGTGAGAAACGACGTATTTAACAATTTCCTCTTTGCATTTTTCTTCTGACTCCAACCAGACATGAGCAAGCCTGGGTCCAATGATATTATCCCAATAAGAAAGAACAATTCCGTTGAAAAGACTTGATTGAAAGTCTAACTTCGAAATCTGTAAGCTGGTCAGGTTGGAGTAGACGAATGAATCGTGAAAGTTGGAGAACATCGTCCCAGAAGATAAACACGCCATTTTGAATGACGGTGTGGGGACTGGAACCGAGTTGTTTTCATAATCCAATATGGCGGAATGTTCTGAAAAGAAAGAGGAGAAAGAAGAGAATGTTGAAAAAAGAGATACGTGGTTTTTTATTTGCATTGTGATTTTAGGAGCGATTTTAGTGAGATGTTGCGTATCTTTGAGTCCATATTCAGGTAGGTCGTTGCCTACTAGGTATGTTTTGTGGATGTGGTGACTGAATGAACGTTTGATTTATAAATTCATTGACGATTTATATCGAACTGATTTGTGATTTATTTGAATTCAACAAGGCGCTGGTAAACCTCCCATGTTTGGTGATTATGAGGCACAACGTCATTGGATGGAAATAACATTCAACCTCCCCGTTAAAGAATGGTATTATTTATAACATGTACACAATTTAACACATACATGTACAGGCATTGCAGTCGTCAATCAAATCAATCGTGTTAATAATAATTTAAACATCAATGTGGTGCAAGCTAACTGTAATAACCATACGGTTAGACGAGACAGCTTGTAATTATACAGGTAACCATATCTGGAGTTAGGTCCAATAATCTTAAATGTTATGAAGCCGAAATAGTGAAATATTATCATTAACCAGTTTCACGCATAAATAAGCTCTTTTTTTTAAATTAAAATTTGAATTAATATATTGGTCCACTAGATAATTTTTTACTTTAATTTTGAATTTTGATGGTCTCTTTGTTTCATCATCAATTTCATTCCATGGTTATGGTCCATTTATGGTTATATCAACAGTAGATTGGTTTAACTTTAAATACAAAGTGACTATATGATTGGTAGCTAATCGATATGTGACTACATGCTTTATAAATAGACTACTAGTCAGTATTCAATAGTCATTGAGTCATAAAGGTGTCTGATTTGATTTTCAAACAACTGCAGTACCATTACCAAGTTTGCTTGTTGTTCTGTTAATTAACTGTAGATGGTAATGGGAAGATTATGTCTAGAAAATAAGTATATACGTAAGTATATATAAATTTCTTGGCTTAATTAGCCTGCTTTACTTTAATAAGAATTTATCAAACACAAACTTGTGGTTATCATAACAGACATAACAGTGTACATGTACAGTACTCAGAACAATATTAAAGTAGTTAATAATTTAATTTTTTAAGGTATATCAATTCTTCATCAAATGATCTCATGTATTGGGGTCTGGACTACCCTCCATTGACTGCATATCATAGCTGGCTTTGTGGTTATATGTAAGTACTGTATTGTGTAACACATTACGCATAAAATTGTATACTGTATACAGATACAATGTATATAGTCAGTACTGATTTCCAGAATCACACAATCAAGTTGCAACAAGTTTGCCACAGTATTGTTACAACTTGCCAGTTGCCATCAGATTTGCAGCACAGCCAGCTTGCTGCAGTTTGTTGTGGACAAGTTTCTAATAAAGTGTTGGACAAGCTTGTATTGAGCCAATTGATTAGATTGGACAACAATGTGCTCTGAGCATTTGCAACTTGTTGACAGACTTTTTTCAAGCAGTTACTGTCAGTAGCAGTTAATTTCTTGCAATGCCCTGTGAGATTGCTATTGATGTATATAAACTAGTTCTAACAAAAGGAATTTTAGAAGTTCCATTAGATGATGTACAATCCAAACACTGCTATAACCAAAATATCATTAAATACATATTATACAGTAGTTACATGTTCTGTAATCTTTTGTCATTAGTGCAAATAAGTTGAATCCTGAGTGGGTAGCATTGAACACCTCAAGAGGATTTGAAAGTAGACAACACAAACTATTCATGAGATATACTGGTAAGACCATCTTAAGTGTATGCATTCATGTACTGTACATGTATGTAATGTAGCTACAGACTGAGTAATTAGTTCCTGTTCAGAAATGTTTTAAACCTACTTGCCTACATTTAAGCTTGTTTACACTAGTCTGATTACTAAGTGTCATACATAGTAACTTCCATTTTAAAATGTGGAACTATAACAGTACAGTGCTGAGTACCTAGTACAGTATATAATGTAGTACAGTGCAGCACCATAGTACAGTACAGACCAGTGTAATGCAGTAGTGCAGTGTGATAGTATAGTGCAGTGGGGTAGTACAGTGCAGTGCAGTGCAATGCAGTACAGTGCTGTTAGTAGCGTAGTAGAGTGCAGTGCCGTAGTACAGTGCAGTGCAATGTGGTAGTGCAGTTCAGCAGTGCAGTACAGTAGTGCAATGCAGTGCCGTAGTACAGTGCAGTGCAATGCAGTAGTGCAGTGTGGTAGTACCATGCAATACAGTACAGTGCAGTGCAATGCAGTAGTACAGTGCAGTACAGTGTGGTAGTACAGTACAGTACAGTGCAGTGCAGTGCAATGCAATGCAGCACAGTAAACACCAGAGTACTAAATAACTATGAAAAGTGGAAAGTTTGTTATACAATAATTATGTTTGTTTATAATTGCTTTTATAATAGTAATCATTTTGTTTCTCTTTTTTAGTTCTTGTTGCAGATGTTGTAGTTTATTTTCCAGCCATGTTGATACTTTGTTTTTCCTTTTACAAACCCTACTCAAATTGTTCAAAGGTATTGCTTGTCTTTTTCTCACTCCCTCCCACCCTCCTTCCCTACCATTTTTCTTTTACCCATGATACATTTATCATGCAGTATGCCCATTCATCTGTTTGTTTGTTTGTTTGTTTGTTTGTTTGTTTGTTTGTTTGTATGTTTTGTTTGTTTGTTTGTTTGTTTGTTTGTCTGTTTGCCTTCCTCCCTCTCTCCCCTCCCCTCCTTCCTTCCTTCCTTCCTTCCTTCCCTTTCCTTCATTCCCTTCCTTCCCTTTCATTCATTCCCTTCCTTCCTTCCTCCCTTCCTTCCTTCCTTCCTTCCTTCCTTCCTTCCTTTCATTTATTCCCTTCCTTCCTTCCTCCCTTCCTCCCTTCCTCCCTTCCTTCCTTCCTTCCTTCCTTCCTTCCTTCCTTCCTTCCTTCCTTCCTTCCTTTCTTCATCTCTCCCTCCCTCCCTCCCTCCCTCCTTCCTTCCTTCCTTCCTTCCTTCCTTCATTCCTTCCTTCCTTCCTTCCTTCCTTCCTTCCTTCCTTCCTTCCTTCCTTCTATCCTATTCCCTCCTTCCCTTACCCCCTTCCTTCCCTTCTCCCTCCCTTCAATTTGTTCCTCCTTCCTTCCTTCCCTTCCTTCCTTCCATTCATCTTTCCTTTCTTCCATTCATCGTACGTTTGTTTGTTCATTTGTTTGTTTCTTCCATTTTCCATCTGACCGTTATTCAATTCCTTTCTGCCTCCTTTTGCCCTTTGGTTCTCCCTCCATCCATCTTTATGTTCCTTTTTTGATTAGAATGAATGTGGAATTTTCTTTCCATTTGGTCTTGATCATTTAAGTGTGTTGTTTTCGTTAACAGATCTCATTTTTGCTGTTGTTACTATTACATCCAGGATTGATATTAATTGATCATGGTCATTTTCAGTATCCTTCAATAATCAACTCTATTTTAAACATTCGGTGACAGGATGAAAGAGAGAGAGAGCAATTATGTGGATCTTGGATTTTCTCCCTGATCAGCCGGCAATGAATAAAATTCCAAACACTTACTCACAACACCATTTGCTTGCAATAGTTAAATCCACACAAGCCGTTTCGATCCACTAGTCTTCTACTGTACATAAGAATCAGGACAAAAACGTCAGTAACAAAATCTTGTTCAAGGGAACATAAGGAGTGTATTTTTTATAAAATTTAACCCTTTTTTTGGCCACAGTAAATGTTGCTTTTTGTCTACATATTAATTTTACTCTGGCTAACACCAGACGATTTACTCGTCAAGGGGAGAGCTTCCGGAAACCTGACCAATAATGGGTTAAATGACTTTTCCCACTTGTTTTACCAGAATACACCATTATTGATTTTAATTGTAGACTTAACGATATTACTTGCTCAAGTTTGCTTTCGTTTCATGTTATTCTCTTTGACGTTGATTGGTGGTGGACGGGGAAGAATACAGTATGTCCCTCCGCATTTTCGCGAGAGTGTATAAATTGCTTCCGCCCCATTTTTGCTATACAGATACAGAACATTCAGGTGTAAAAATGTTTCCAACATAAATTTGTTGAAAGGTTTGAATGAATTGAATCTGGATTGAACAGTGAGCTTAAAATATGATTTTTCTCTATTTTTGCCTTAATCTGGAAGTACGAATTAATATGAACAAAGAAGTTAGATATTAAGGAATAAATGTTCTAAAGTGAAGTCAATAAATTACATTGTTATATACCAAAGACTTTCGTTTGCCAAAGATGAAATCCTATTGGTCAAATCATGGTCACGTGTTGTTTAACAAACTCAATGTTTCTTTCTGCCGAGGGAAACATTGCACTGTTTCCCTCTGACGTCAACAATGAAGAGGGAAACAGTGCAATGTTTCCCTTAGCCTGGTACCCTGGTACGTTTAATCACGCGTTGTTTACGTGAATACGCGATTATTGCATCAGATCAAGAACTTTGGACTTTTCGGAACATTTTGAAAACAAGAGCTTGTTTCGAGCTTGTCTGGTTCGAAATAGTCCATTTTCCAAAGGAAAGAATATCTATATCTATTAAGTATCAAGTTACGTTATCAGGCTGTGCCATTTGTGCCTCCAAATAAATGCTTTGAAATTGTTTATGTCCTGATGCTTTTGACCATCCTTTGTGCGTGTTCGTGTTTCTAAATATACCGTGATCGTCTTTGTGTATTTTTTCGTCCAATCATTCTTCTCCCGGTGGCTTTATCTGGTGTTTATTTTTGGCCGCATATGATCTGGTTCATCGTCACTTCAATCCTGTTTCAAGATTACTGTTTTCTTTAAGTATACTGCTCCAGATTTGATTGAAATTTTATAACAAGCTTGGGTTTTATTGTCTCAAGTCTGCTGCCAAGATTTATTGACGTACCTGCTATACATTTTGAAATATTCATCGTTGTATATTCTGACCGTTGGTTTGTACAAGTTGTGTTATTCGTTGCCTAGTAACAGTGTTTTGAATTTTCCGCGCTGATCAAGTACCTAGTATATTTTCCTGTTCAGCTATTGGGATTTGACAGTACACTTCAAATTCTACTTCTGGATATCATCGCCAACAGCTTACTACCGATTTTGGTGTTTTTAAATCTATTCTCAAAGTCATTCATTTTGAGCCAGATTACAACCGTCTGTAACTTGACCCCAATTGACCTTTTGTTTCTTATCTTGCTCTTTTTGACCGGATCGTTTTTCAAGCTTCGCCGACACCGTATTGCAACTGTAATCTCCCAACAGTTCACCTGTCTCCTATATATTGTTCACTCGTAAACTTACAAATCTACAGCCCAGTCTTTATCTACAATGTCTAAACGTCTTACTTTGTGGTCTTCCACCATCATACTGCTCTTGTATCTATTCGTTGTCCTCAACTCCTGCAACTCTCCGAAGACTATCACCCAAGATACATCACTCATGATTTCTATGGGACTTAACATCACTAAATACCCGAGTAGGAACAGTGGACTTCCCCGTAAATCAAGTAATTTAAATACTTCGTCGTCCCTTAAACTTAAAGCCGGCATTCATCTTTTAAACGTCAGCTTATTCGCTTACTCTATTGTACTCCTCGCTGGAGATATCAATCCCAACCCTGGGCCCGCCATTAATTCTCAAGACCAACTAAGATTTCGTGACAACGGTTTTCCAACAAAACGTGGACTTAAGATCTCTCATCTAAATGTAAGAAGCATAATTAATAAGATAGATTCACTCCGTCTTCTTTTGATAGACAACCCGTTCGACATCCTTACCATCTCTGAAACCTGGTTAAACAGTAATATTTCTAACCCTGAGTTATCTATTCAAGGATACTCTTTTGTCAGAAAAGATCGTACAGATAAGAAAGGTGGTGGATGCATGATTTATGTCCGTGATGGTATACCTTACCGCACACGATCTGACTTACACGATGATAATACCGAATTCTGTGTCATTGAAATTAATCGTCCAAAATGCAAAAAGATGTTCATATGATCAATTTATCGAGCCCCTGATCAACCACTTCATAACCTTACTGATTCTCTTAATTCCAAGATAACCCTACTCCCCCAAGAAGCTGAAATCATTTTACTTGGTGATTTTAATGCTGATGCTCTTGCTAAAAGAAAAGCTCCTGGTTACTCCTTAAAGCAGAAACTTACTTTGTTTGCAAACACACACAATTTAAACCAACTGATTGACACTCCCACAAGAATTACCGAACAGTCATCAACAGCGATCGACCTTCTGTTTGTTAACAACAAACATCGCATCGTATCCAGCGGTGTGATGCCTGTACATATCGGTGATCATTCACTCATTTACTGCGTGGTCAAGTCTGGGGTACCTAAATGTCCGGGAAAAACAATTGAATACAGATCCTACAAACACTATTCTAAAGAAGCCTTTCTGGCAGATCTCAGAAACGTGAACTGGGACGTTGTTGACGAAATACCTGACATTGACACCTCAGTAAATTTTTGGAACAAGTTGTTCACAGATGTTGCTGAACACCATGCCCCTGTGAAGAAAACTAGGATAAAAGGATGTCACGTGCCTTGGATGACCTCCGAGCTAAAATCATCGATGCAAGAACGCGATCGTTGTTTCCGTAGGGCTGTTAAATCTAATTCTTCGACTGCTTGGTCCAAATACAAAAGCCTAAAAGCTCATGTGAACAGACAAGTGAAGAAAAGCAAAACGGAACACTATCGTAACATAATCGAAAATTCTAAAAACGATCCTAACACCCTGTGGAAACACCTAAATGAAATCACTTCAAGGAAACCAAACTCTAATATATCTTGTATAGAAGTCAATGGAATCCCACATACTGAACCCAAACGAATCGCAGAAATTCTCAACGATCATTTCTCATCAATTGGCTCAATATTGGTTAACAAATTCAGCTCAGTCACTTCTATCATCATTACAGTTCCAAATGAAAACCCCCAACCTGAAGTAAGATTCGCTTTCAAGGATGTCGATGAATGTTATGTTGCTTCTCAACTAAGCAAACTTAAAGCAAATAAAGCAATTGGTTTAGATAATATTAGTGCAAGGTTGCTCAAAGACTCTGCTAGTATTATTTCAACAAGTCTCACTAAAATCTACAACCGCTCGTTAGCTACATCAGTCTTTCCAGCAGTATGGAAACTTGGCAAGGTGACAGCGTTGTTCAAATCTGGCAACCGCTGTGATGCTAATAATTATAGGCCAATAACCATCTTACCATCTGTTAGCAAGATACTTGAAAAAGCCGCACACCATCAAATCTACAACTACCTCCTTCAAGAAAATATTCTAACCCCAAACCAGTTTGGTTTTCGCCCAAAACTCTCTACCGGAATTGCTCTTACCCACTTCACCGACACTATTTTGGAAAATATGGATAAAGGTTCCATCACCGGAGCTGTTTTTCTAGATTTATCCAAAGCCTAATTTGACACGGTCAGCCACGATCTTCTGATAGAGAAACTCGGAAACATTGGTTTTTCACAACCAACCATCGAATGGTTTAACTCATATCTTTCGAACCGTTTCCAAGTCACTTCTGTTGGTCGCAATCATTCATCCAAAAAATCAGTACTGGTCGGAGTTCCCCAAGGAAGCATACTGGGACCTTTATTGTTTTTGATTTATGTGAACGACCTTCCCTCTACTGTCCAAAACTGTAATATCTCCCTCTACGCAGACGACACTGTTCTGTATTGTTCAGGTAAATCCGCTTTTCACTTAGAAGAACAGCTTAACTCTGACCTCCTAATCTTATCCAAATGGTTTGCCACAAACCGGTTAACTCTTAACACTTCTAAATGTAAATTCATGGTGTTTGGAAGTAATGCAAAGTTAACGAAACTTAAGGACATCAATTTACTCATCAACAACTGCCCATTAAACCGTGTCGAATGTTTTAAGTATCTTGGTGTAACGTTGAGTCAGTCATTATCTTGGTCAAATCATATTGAAATACTTTCTAAGAAAATCTACCAACGCCTTGGCGTCATCGGAAGAATTAAGCACCTTCTATCTCTCGAATCCCGCCTTACTTTAGTAAACAGTCTTGTTATGCCGCTCTTTGACTACGCTGATTCTGTCTGGGGTGATAAAAACAATTCTGTCCTCATGGACCATCTTCAAGTCCTTCACAACAAAGCTGCAAGAATTATTCTTGATCTCCATCCACTCTCGTCAGCCACCGAATCACTGAGATCCTTACACTGGCAACCGCTATCAGTGCGCAGGCTCTTTCACCGTTGCCTTATCATGTATAAATGTTTAAACAATGACGTTGACTCTGATTTTAATTTCAAACACACTACTGATATCCACAATTACAACACCTGAAACAAACATAAATTACACTTACAACGAGTCAACAGGAACTGGGGGAAACAGTCATTCACCTACCACGGTGCTCAAGACTGGAACACTTTACCAGAAGAACTTCGGAACATTGAACTTTTTTCATTATTTAAACTTAAACTTAAGAAACATTTAAAACTTTAATTTTTAGTTTTGTAATTTTTCATTTATATTGTTCTGATTCCGTATCTGTTATACCGTACCGTTTCTGCTATATCTGTTATATATAAATATGTATGTATATGTTTTACCTATGCAGGGCTCCACTGAAAATCACTTTTGTGAGTGGACTTCCTGAATAAATATTGTTACTAACTAACTAACTAACTATACATATCTTCAAAGATCTGGAAAAAACCTGGATAAATTTAAAGCTGTTCTTTGTACTTGTTGAGTCTGGTGTATTTGTTTAGTTGAATTGAAACTACGAAGACAAAGTCAATTAAGCGTTTTGGTAAGTCTTTTTGCTTTTGCAAGTTTCGAGTCATTTGGTATTTTATATTTTAAAAGTCTTTGGTATATAACAAAATGCTTGTTGACTTTTGCCTCGAGAAACATCGAGTTTTACGGTCCCTCAGGCTTCAATGTCACCCTCGGGCTAAAGCCCTTGGATGACATTGAAGCCTTCGGGTCCGTAAACTCGATGTTTCCTTCGGCGCCAGTCAACAAGTGTATAGTAAACACCCGCGTATAGGAGCTTTGATTTTTCTTGGTTAACCTAAAAATACTAGGCTACTTAGATTCTTAAATCTTTTTTTAAACTATCACCAGCAAGTAACACAACCTCGTACCCATGCAGGTTGAGCGGGGGAGCGGAGATAAGAACCTGTGCACGAGGTTGCAAGTAACATACTTTGTTAGTGGGGTGAACATCAGTTCAATTAGTCTATGATACCATATGGGCGTGGTCTCTTCATTGTGTGTAAGAAACATCTACAATTACTGTATATCTAAACTGAAGTAAAGCTACATTCTAAGCAAATACACATTTTGCTCTAGGTCTTTTGATATGTTTCATATTTTTTTTCTAAATGAGAACATGTTTCAATTTTTAGACTCAGCAGATTCTTATATATAGTAATTGGGGTTTAAATGCCAAACTAATTATTATTATTATTCTTTATTTAAGGAGGATAAGTTTTTCAGCAGAACTGGTGGGGTCCTCCATTTACAGCTATGACCTATAGGTGTTGATTTCACGGAGGGAGGAAAACCGGAGAACCCGGCGAAAAACCCTCGAAGCACAGGGGATACCAACTAAACTCTACTCACATGAGTCCCCACCCCGAGAACGGGACTATTCCCAGACGGTCACCCATCCAAGTAGTAACCCCGTCTAACCGGGCTTAACTATTGGTGAGAGGCAGCGCCCTAATAGCACACGCCACCCGTGCTCCCCAAATGCAAAAATACATGTTCTTAATCGCTAGGTATACGCGTGCGTTTTCTGTATTCCATTATTATATATTTTCCTTTACTTTCTCTTAGATATAACTGTGTTAGTCTAGGCTTAGCGTTGTGGGGAATACTTGGTGTTATTTACAATCGTGATATTCTTGGTTCAATTGCGTTTACCCTGGCGCTCAACTATAAGCAAATGGAACTGTACCACGCTCTACCTTTTTTTAGTTTCCTTTTAGGTAAAGCCTTGAAAGAAAAAACATGGTAAGTATGTATTATTTTTATTAAACGCTTTCCAAACACATCCAAGAGAAAAAACAGATATATATCTTGTGTATGGTTTCCTTGAAATATTGTCAATTAAATAATAAAGCCCAGAGAAATGCCTGTCGGTGCAAAGATTGTTTGATACACGCCAAGTTTTTAGCGATAGGGCGTGGTTCTTGATTGAAAGGTATAGATCATTCAGTGTCGTAACAAGGGAAGGCCAGAGGGAGAGGTAGGGGGGCAGGGGAGCAGCTGCCCCTAGGCGCCAATAGTGCTCACTACACCACTCACTGACATGCATGTATAACAAAGCTAGTGTCATAGAATATGGCCTCTACTGAAAAACTGACGTACATGTACCTTATTCGGGTATTCACTTGATCCATAAAAAGTTTCTTCAGTCAGCGTCATCCCCCATGCCAGCATTTCAAGATGTCGCTACAAAGCTTTAGAAAGTAGAACCTTATCTTTAGTTGGACGTACCCTGCGAGCAGAGCCTTCTTTTGCTTAAGAGTAGGCTCTGCTGTATTCGTGTTTGGCTTCGTCTAAGATTTAGGACGAAGTAACCCGTTTAAGACCCGTTTAACCGGTTCTCGTTTTGTTTTCTGCTGATTGGGACTGGGTTCGAGATTGTAACCGGGTTCGAGATTGTAACCAAGCAACTGACATGCATACGCAATGGAAACCAGTCACGAATACAGCAGAGCCTACTTTTCTTCCTCTCTCTCAGCGAAAAAATAAGGAAAAGAAGGCTCTGCTCGCAGGGTAGTTGCATTGAACGCTATTCCTTCGCGAAATCAAATGTGTCTGTGTACAACTGGACTATGGACTGGACTAGGGTAATTAGTCAGAAGTCCACATGTGAATGTGTTTAACAGTAGGATTGCGTTTCCGTGCATGATTGGTTAAATTTACCAACGGAAACTGTACAAGTCAGTCTGTACAAGTATTGCATGCGACTGTTTCGTCAGTGAGCTGAACAGGCAACCAGTTGTTGTTAAATCCTCTTAATTTTTACGTATTTGAAGTAATAGATCAAACACGAGTTTGACTGTTTCATCAGGGGTTCCAAACACGAGAAAACAAATGAAAACTGAGGGCGTAGCCCCGAGGTTTTTATTGTTTTCGAGTGTTTGGAGTCTCCTGATGAAACACAATAAACGAGTGTTTGATCTTGCTTCTCAAACGAGTATTCGCATCGCGATTTGTGGTGTTTTCTTCATTGATTTCAATATGCAGATTAAAACGTGTGATCCAGTTCACTAAGAAGTTTCCTACAGGTTTTCATTGGACATCAAAACTCATGCATGTGATGTGGTATACGTTCATGGATTGGCTACGATAATTCATGAATTATTAATGATTTGAGAATCTTGCGTAAAAATTAGGAAGATTTAACGACTGGTGTTTAGGTATATTTATTTTTTTGAATCGTCTAGGGCAAAGTCTGTATTTAAGGTTTTCTGTTTGGGGATTACAGTCATACTAACAGTTGTGTTATGGTAGGTGCAGTCCGTATACTGTGTTGACGTTAAGCTTATATACTTTAGATATAAACATGCATGCATGTAAAATTTAACATGCATGCATGTAAAATTTTAGAAAATTGATGGCGTCACCTCCCTTCCGAAAATTTCACGTGTAAAAATCAGATGTGATTTTGGAACCTATTTCACATGTGATCACATGTTCCTAAATCACATGTGAATTTTTCACATTTGATCACATGTGAAGATTTCATATGATCACATATAAAATATCCACATGTGAAGATTTCACATGTTCACATGTGAAGATTTCACATGATCACATGTAAAATATCCACATGTGATCACATGTGGAATGTCGATATGCGTGTATGTAGGTCGCGCACTCCGCACAAAAACGAAACAACTGCATATAGTTAAAACCTTTGTTATAACCTTGAACATGGTCAATCGAGATATGGTCGGGAAACTCGGCAAACTTCAAAGCGCCTATAATGAGCTGGGATTTTATGTTGAACCGTACCTTACACCGTGCACATCCTTTGTTTTAGGTTTATTAATATTTAAATAACACGGTTGAGTGATTGAACTGAACTGAAACGTTGCTATTGGACAATTCGTTCATTATACTAAAATACAATGTGTTCAGTGACCGTGCACCGTGCACAAAAATGCATAAAGGCGAACAAAAAGATAGACCAAAGACTTTAGCTGAGTTTCCAGACCATATCTCGATTGACTACGCCTTGAAGTTATAATCTTTGTTGTTTTGTCTTACAGTTGGTTACCACTGTTAAGAAATATTCATTTGGCCACTCGCGTCCTTGACCGACTGTTTCCTTTTGGCCGAGGACTTTATGAGGTATATGATTTAACAATAAAGGAACATATTCGAGATCATGGTTTTCCTGATTAGAAGTTCCTCGTAACTTGAAAAAAACAAACTATTTTATTTGAAACTGTTATCTAGGACAAGGTTGCAAACGTTTGGTGTTCATTGTCCGTCGTTGTTAAACTTAAAAATATATTTTCTACGAGTTCGTTGATTTCCCTCAGGTATATGTAAAGCTTGTTGATTATATGCCCTCAACTATGTTAAGTAATTTTAATTATAATAATTTTATCGGGCATTGTGGTGTATTTTGCGGGCTAAAGTGGAGAATTCAGCGGGCTAAAATATATTATAGCCCGCTGATCTGAGCCTGTCAGTTAACAGTTCTAAATCACTATTGGTTTGTTGTTTACGGAATTGTATACTTTTCTTGTCAATACTTCGGAGCAAAGATTGTTGATGACAAATGTTGTGGTTTTCTGCCAAGTTACATGATGTATAAAGCCCTGTTTACACGGCCAAAATTTAAGAAATGCGCCACCTTGGTGCGTTTACACGGTCATTTAATAATCCCTTACTAAAACACGTACACCATTATTCAACATGGCGGACGAGCTATATTTTTGGTTTTGGAAGCTTCGTATGGGTAGCGTGCGTCAAAGAACAACGGAAGACATCGGTACACGAGAAAGAGTAATAGCTAAAAGAAAGAAACAAAGGAACAAAGAATAGCGAGATGGAAGCTTCTACAGCAGGGCAGAAAAAAAGCATTTTATCGTATTAATAACACCGTATTAATAGCAAGCGTTTTTCAATCCCGTTGCGTTTACACGGTCAAGTTAAGCGCGATTAACTGATCGTGCTCAGTTTAATCCACATCCTTGAGGTGGTGCAAACAAATCGCGATTAATTTACGCCGATCTGTTTACACAGACATTTTAAGCCCGCTTAAAGTCAGATGTGGCTCAGATCCCGCTTAAATTTTGGCCGTGTAAACAGGGCTTAAGTTATGAGTTATGTAAATATTTGTTGCAATGAAATACACGCCGACGTGAAGGTGGCAGTGTTCAAGATACTGTTTACCGTTTACTGTCTTCGATTTTCTTCTAAATGCCCACTAAAATTATTATAATAGTAATAGAGTTGACGTTCTCGGGCATAAATATGCTCTTGTCCCTTCTCAGAGCTAATTTTAACCCTCGCCTTAGGTCGGGCTAAAGACGTATGTATGCCCGCGAATATCAATTCTAATTGTTATATTAATTACTTAAAAGTAATTCAGGGAAAGATAATGGCGGATTCTAGCTTCATGCTTTTAGAGATCAGTGATATACACAGCTTATGTAATATACTTACTGAATATAATCTGCATATTTTTTTATTTAGCGGCTGTTCAACCCTGGCTTTTCTTCTTCCGTCTAATCTAATGTTAGTTTTGCGACCAACGGCCAAGTCCTTCTTATTTGCACTTGTAAGTATCTGACCTAATTAACAATTGCAGTGATTGCTTCTTAGTATCACGTTGCATTTTTAATGAAGTGTCGTGTTTGTTTGTTTTTTATTTTCAGGTTAATTCCTCATTAGCTTTTTTTCTGTTCTCGTTCCAAGTTCATGAGAAATCAATTCTTCTTGCTACGTTGTAAGTCAAGTGTGCTTTTATTAGTATCACAGTACATTGATTATAACGGTCTGCGTAATTCTTGCCCATCGATCACTACTACACGAGTCGTTAAATGTGGTTCAGTTAACCCCAACATTGAGATTAGGTTCAAGGTTTATGTTGGGGGTGGTGTTTCAATCAAACGTCTCGGAGCACGTTCTTCATTTAGTTGCATGTGTCCTGCTGGACGTCGCCATCTTGGATTTGATGACGTAAAATGGTGCACTCATTACTCCAAGACAATGGTTGACAATAAGTGTAATCATTTGACGTCATCAAATCCAAAATGGTGGCGCTCAGTCACGATGCCTATTTGTTCAAACATGCACAGGTATCCTTTTAAAGGATGGTTTTCTACTGAATAACGTCTCTATAATATGGCAGGCGAAACGTCAGAATATTATCCAGATCCAAAACTTTAACAAACACTTTTAGCGATGTGTCCTAGCTCAACTTATTTTTACCATAGCAATATCATTTCTTTAATTAGACCCGCTAGTTTGCTGTTACCATGGAAACCCTTGGAAGCTACATGGTTCTTATCCCTAGCAACGTTTAGGTAAGATGACAGATTACCCCAAATTAGCTAATTCGTGCGGAATCCTCTCCCTCCAGAGCCAGCTTTCCTTGTGTCAATGTGTCGGTCCCAGTGTTACAATATACAGTAAACACGGCTTTAGTGCCTGTACATTGCTATTAATCGAAACGTTTTTCTCATTATTGTTTTACAGTATGATACCCTTACTTGAAAAAGACGGATTACTTTTAGCATATATTCCAGCAATGCTCCTCTTCCTACTTATCGCCTTTTCCTTTATTGTGGATTTTAAAAGTGCAACAACCTTATCCAAATCCTTGGTAAGTTAATTCCAGTGAGAAGTCAATTCTGTGGGTTGGTTGGCTCGTTCCGTTTCGTCCGCCCGTTCGTTCGTAATCAATAACAAGCGACGTTTTGGTCACCATAACCAGGCACCGCTCGCAGGCGCGCAATTAGGGGGTTGGGTTCCAACCCCTGCCCTTTTTGTGAGACCTCTAATAATACTAGGTTAGACATTAGATAAACAGATAAGTAATCGTCTGTTGTAGTACGCAATACAATTCTCCGCAGATCTGGCGAGACACAGAGGCTTCTAGCAGTGGGCCCGGGCGTCACCTAGGCTGAATATAATGATGATAAATTTTAAATGCGAGACCGAAATAAAGATTTCCGCAACCGAAAATACGAGAAAAAGCGTCCTCAAAATGCAGGAAATGCCGTTTCAGAGACCCAAAATTCAAAAAGTTTCCGGGGGGCATGCCCCCGGACCCCCTAGAATCTCTGCTTCCCACGCCACTGGCTTCTACTCCCAAATTGTTTAGAATATTGAACGATTTTGCCCTATTTTTGCATTCAACCCCTGCCCTCGAAATTTTCTAGTTGCGCCCCTGGCTCTTTAGCACTGTGCCCAGTTCTGTCACACAATTTAAACAATAAAAAAATGGGAAAATGGGGAAAAATAATTATTTTTATTATATAAAAATAGAGTGCTTTATTGACTTTACCGCCCCTAATAAAATCTCACATGTGTGATTATTCATGATAATCTCACGTGTCGATTATCATGAAACGCATCAGAGTTTACTGCTCTATTTTTGTGGGGAAATATGACTATTTTTTATATAATAAACAGAACAATACATGGATGTTTGGAAATATAAAATTATTTCTCGTATTTTCTCGAAGAAATTCTTATTTTCTCGTCTTGACTTTCGTTCACTTTGCTCACTTGTGAGATATCCTGGTCAACACTCGAAATAAATGTCATATTTCCGCACGTCCATGTACAGTATTATTCTCTATGTGTAAACCTACGCCAATGGATTTTTATTTTCTTTCATCTAGCTTCTCGTTTCATTTTTTGGATGTTTTCTTCTTCAACTGATCAGCCATATCATTGCTCCTCCAAGACGATACCCAGATCTTTTTCCTGTCCTAATTTCCGTGTATTCATGCGGCCACTTCTCATTCTTCTTATTGTATTATCATTATTTACAATACAACGAATATTGCTCGATTGACGTATTAAAGAAGAAACTGTAATCACAGAAATGACAATGTGGTAATTTCAAGAGATTTTTGATATAATACATCATACACGAGATGACGAGAAGGAGTGTTTGTATAGATAATCGCATGGGGCCGAGGAAAATTAAGGTTTAATTTCACGAGTGTTTTCAAAATTCTACAAAATTGCACGAGTGAAATTAAACCTTAATTTTACGAGAACTCATGCGATTATGTGTTTATTATTATATGGCTGGGCTTGTTTTCGGGTCATTACGCCGCACACTGATTGGTTGCTGAGAGGTCCGGAAAAAGCCGTAATGCCCTCTCGGCACTGTGAGAGGGCATTACGTCCTTTTTAATGACCTGCAAAGTTTTGGCGGGAAAATGACTGAGTTGATTGGAATGAAAATAAAAGCGAATTAGATATATTCGTTGGAAATTTTTTAACAATAATACGTCCTGAAACATCAGTGTTTCTTTTTATAAAAACTTATTTAAAAGCGCGAAAAATAAAAGCCTAACAGGTGTAAACATGAAGCGAAACGAACAAGCTCAAAAGTAAGAACTAAGGTGAACAGCGACACCTGATCAAGACAAACGTAGAACTAAAAACAGATAAGAAAACAAACCAAAAGCCATATAATAAAAGGCTTATTAACCTCGTTTTCTCGGTCTGTACGGGAAAGTATTTGCCCTCGGTTTCTCTCGCACAAACCTCAGGCAAATACTTTCCCGTACAGACCGAGAAAATGAGGTTAACAAGCCTTTAATAATATAGCGGGTAAAATTATTCAAGAGCTATATTATGTCCAGAAAATGTCGAAGTACAATTTACCTTATCACGGTCGGCGCTCGGCAATATTCCAAATTTCCCTCGCTCTATCGCTGTGCATGTAGCTAGTTTTTGTAAATACAGGCAAAAGCTCGTAAATTTTCTAGTGTATTCATTTTCACTAATAGTTTACACCCCTTCAATAGTTTAAATTAGTTCAAAGCAAACAAAAAAGCATTTTCAGACCGAAAAACCTTGTAGATTTGTTGAAAAAATGTCAGTCCTCTGAGGTTCACTGTTAAGTAACCAAGTAACCAAGCGACGAATCACATGCAAGAACTGCTGATCGAGGAACCAATCAAGTGCAAGTAATTTTGCCCTGAATTACAAAAAAATGCCCTCTTCGTTAGCCAATCATATTCGATTGTTTTTAACCAACTTCGAAGTGTTCTGGTATCAGATAAAACACAACTTTCGAGTGCATGATATAGCTTCTCAAATGAACGTTATTTTAAAAGATATTTGAGGTAAAAGTTGGCTTAATTTATGCAAGTGGTTGATCACATTTGTTTTCTTTTATTCGTGTAAAATTCGTTTTATCCGCGGTAATAGACCTTATTCCAAAATGGCCGCCGAATTAAAACTCTTCTATACATATAAATTAGCCCTTATGAACTCGTTTTCACGTGGGAAATTCAAATTTTTACTTTAAAATGAGGTCATAAAGGCTAATTTATATGCACATAAAAGAATTATAATTCGGCGGCCATTTTGGAATAAGGTCTATAAGATTTTTAAAACTTTTCCGGTCTGAGCTGGTAGATACGGGAACTATATGACCGTTATAGACCTCTTGCAGATGACGTCAAAACGGTGCATCTGGAGGACAACTTCAAAGTTCCGACGTTCAACAGAGCAAATAATGAATGAAAATTCTATAATTTATAAGCATTTGTCCTCCACCAAGGGAATAAGTGCAAGTGGTCTATAGGAACCAGTCAGATTGCAGGATTTCCGTAATCAGACCCTTTTAGCGTCACACCATATTCGTAATATACTTATGACATTGAATTCACTGTAATATATAAAAATGTAGCTTACTAAATGATTATTAAATTTTAGATCAAATCTTAAACGTAATGCGTGCGTCTTCAAAAGCTACAAGGTTACGATTCCTGGTGCATATACAGCTTAGTCATCCACGAATATATGTAAATGATCGAATGTGATCCAACGGCCCTTCATGAATCTATTTCTGGTTTTCATCTGACGTCATGGCGGCCATATTGCTGCACCGAAACAATGAAGTGGCGGCCATATTGGTGTACCATCTTTATCCTATGGGATAAAACCCTATTCTTATTCAAACATTTCGTATTGTTTTACCACCCCCAACGTACGGGGCCACCGATCACGTGAGTGAAAACGATCTATATGTATTATATGTATACAATCAGTGACAAAAGTGTTGGGACACTTCAACCTAAAGGACAATATTTTCCGTTCCAAGTATCCCCCGGCCCCCCTGTTCAATGTTGGTGACTCTTTAGGCGTTCGTTTCAACGTTTACTGAGTTCCTTACTTAAAATTCAACATTGGGGAGGGAGGGAGGGAGGGATACACTTAATTACGAAAAAAATTGAAAGAAATATTAGGTTATTACCAACAATGCGAGGTGTCCCAAGGTATTTTGTCACTGATTGTAGCTCAATTTCCAGCTGTCTGCCGGGCCCCGGTATACTTACTGACCCCAGAGAAGTGAAAGCTGGACGCGCCACAGAACGTGTCTGTGACGTATTGCACAATTAATTTCACGACATCAAAAACCATAGAAGCTGATTGGAATATAAGTGACTTTCTCCCATCTTGTAGGCTTTAATGACGAAAACACCTTGGCCATTAACCAATTCTCTAAAGCTTCCCGTTGTAAATCTTTTGGACAACCAACCTTAATTAAACGTTTCTAAAATACGATCGCATGTCTCACTCATGATCAGCATTCTATTGATCGCCATTTTGAACTGACGGGGTAATTCATTCAATAATCCCAATATAAATATATGCCTGCTGAAAATTGCAGGCACGTGAAAATGGTCTGGCGTTGGACAAAATAAAATGTCAGCAATCGGAAAGCATGGAGTTAAAAATACTCTCGTGTACATTTTCGATGCCACTCTTTGACCAAATGGTATCCCGCAAAATGGCATCTAATATATATTATACAAAAATTTGGATTTAGGGTTACAAAACATTGAATACTTGTTACAAAAGTTGGATTTTGAGATATAAAACATTGGATTTTCAGATCGTATGAAAAATGTTCAGTGCGCTGTCTTGGATTGTATCCTGGTTCACTCATTGTATTCTTTGGTCAAGGTATAATCACTTCAAGAAGTCAACCACAGTATGTATGTGCAGTCGTTCGGATGTTCTATTTCAGATTATTTTAAATTGAAAACAATTAGTTCCAAAGCCGTAATACACCGGCGCATTCGTTGTGTTGACTGTTCAGTATATATATATATACCCAAAGGGCATGGTTATTTAATCAGGTGTTTTTAATAGTCCTCTATTTTGATTATCCATTTTGACGTTGTGCACCATCTGCAACTTCTCCTATGTTTCTGCTTCATGGAGAGACACGACAACTCCCATATTATGATGTTGCTTTAACATTTATTGGACTGCTAAAGCATACAATGCCACGTCGCGTGCCTTAGTCACCATACCCATAGTTAACCCAAAAGCAAACCCGTCCACATCTGGTAACATAAAGCGTTCACCACTTCTTGCACAAAATCATCGCAAGATTTTGGAACAATCCGACTACTTTTCTTGCTTTCTTCAGTAGTAGTACGAATTGCGATCTTTACTTCCTAGATAGGTCACATATACACGTCATAAGGAAAATTCAAAAGAACTGAATGCTTAAAGGGGTATTGGCAATCAAAATTAAGTTTATCTCATTTGAAAGAACTCGTCGAATGGTATAAGAAGACCTTTTACAATTTTTCCGTATCTGTTTTGGTTTTGGAAATATTTCGAGCAAAGACAGCGTGCTGTCCGCCATCTTGGAATTATTTTCGATATGCAAAATTATGCATGCCATGTGACGACATAAGCAGGGTAAAGTGAAATTTTTATTTTGCCAACCTGATGACATTATGAGCTAGAAACTCGATTTTGTCGCGCTATTTCCATTTTAAATTGACGCACAACATTTAAAAAGCCTTCCGTGGAAATTTGGTCACCCACGGAGTAGTTTCATCAGGTTTACCCTGCTTGTGACGTCACCAATTTCC
Organism: Paragorgia papillata; assembly: GCA_035771165.1. Lineage (NCBI taxonomy): Eukaryota > Metazoa > Cnidaria > Anthozoa > Scleralcyonacea > Coralliidae > Paragorgia > Paragorgia papillata. The sequence continues at coordinate 2,426,355 of JAWNZC010000406.1, forward strand.
TAGTTAATTAGACCCAATATTACAACAAGATGGCGGACAGCACGCTGTCTTTGGTCGAAATATTTCAAAACACAAGAAAGATACAGAAAAATTACAAAAGGTCTTCTTATACCATTTGACGGGTTCTTTCAAATGGGACAAATTTAATTTTTATTGCCAATACCCTTTAATCAATATTGTAAATACTGTTAAAACATTGATTTATAAAACATCAATGTTTTATCGAAGTTATAAGACACTATAGTGGCTCAAATTCAGTTGTTTCTGAATTAAAATTATCTTATCTAACCTTTCCTACGACTCTTAAACAAAGTGTTCATCATTTACACTTACATTTTGATAAGTAAGTTAAAATATTCGCGTTCGATCTTTTTGGGCATCTACAATGGCTCGCTTTCGACTCGCCATTGTAAATGCCCTTCCAAGCTCATTAATAATTCATGAACCAAAAACAAAAGAAATTAATGTTTAATCAGTGAAATCGGAGGAAAAGTACTAGTACTTTGAAATAATGCAAAATAGGTTTTGAAAGTCTTGGTACTTTGAAATAAGGCAAATTATATTACGTTTCAGAGGTCTGACAATCAAAAACTGTTACCAAATAAATAGCAACAGTTGTTGCTATAGCAACAATGACGTTTCAAAATGGCTGCCAAATACCCATTGGCAACTTTGGTGACCCCCAATTTTTTTTTCATTAAAACTTTTCTTGAAGTATGACTAATCAATAGGCCGATTTAAAAAAAATTCTGTAGATCCAAATTTTTTAAAAATTAACAAACATGATTTTTCCGGGAAAAAAAAAAATTCGTTCTACAGAATTTTTTTAAAATCGGTCTATTGATTACTCATACTTCAATTGGGGGTCACCAAAGTGTTTTTTGAATTAAATTTGAACGTTTGAAATTAAGTTTGAATGGTAATTGGCAGCCATTTTGAAACGTCATTGTTGCCATAACAACAACTGTTGCTATTTATTTAGTAACAGTTTTTGATTGTCAGAATTTTAACTATGCATAACATTTAGTTTTATTCTTTTTCCGAATTGTTTATGCGCGTGTTTTGGACTCTCAAACATGTATTTTCCATTTTTCAAGAAACTGTATGGAGCCACCTTAAAACCATCAATAATTTACGAATGCAATGTATACAGTGTCAGTGGTTCTCCCAAACTGAGAGTCGTGGCGCCTGGGATAATTCACTGAGAGATGGAAGTTTAAGATGCAAGAAAAAATGCACTAAAATGTTTCCAAAATATTTTTTAGTATCAAAACCATTTCTACAAACTTATAGCAAAGGTCTTGATACTAGAAATCTCTGGCGATTTGGTAAGTGTCGTGGGGTACATCACTGCAAGACAGCCATGCGCGGGGAGACAAATTATGGGATCTACCGATGTACGTCATAAAATATTTGCAAACGGCAGATTTTACAGTCAAAATTTCTAATATTTCCTCTCTTTCACGTCTTTTACGGAGGAAAAGAGAAACAATAAACATGTTAATAATGACCACAAAATGTTTTTAAACCATAGATACCAAAACGAACACGAAAAAGCTACCTTTTTATCCGGACAACTTCAAATACCTCTTTTTAGCCGCAATCTTGGATCTGCTCACGGCAATCTTAATCTCTCTAATTTCAATCACGCGTACGTCAAACGGCTATCTCACGTTTGCCGTTTCCCGTTTACGTGAAACTTATTTATTTATATATATATATATATTATATAAATTTATATATATATATTTCTCTAATGTCACACGTTCAGTACACCTTCGTCAAGCTCAATTACTCAGAAACGATTTCTGAACCCCTGACAGGGCTGGAACCTGCAACCTTTTAACGAATTCGCGAACGCCTTTTCTAGGGCTCAGAATTTTCCCCGAAGTATTAAATTGAGCTTGACGAACATCTACTAAACGTCCGTTATATTTGAGAATGGGAATACAGTTAAAGTTACATCTGCGCATCTCAAAACTTACCGCCAAACGTTTTTCTTCGTGTACAGAGAAATAGATGAACATATCAAGATTTTTAGGGTTGAGAAGGACAAAGTAATGCATTTTGCCATCACATTTCGAGAATTCTCGTGCTCTGTCTCCAAATCTGAACATCAAATAGCTAACATGTAAAGGAAAGCAGATGCAGTATTACAATTAAATTAAGTTACATCTTAACACTTTGAGGCCGTGCTGAATAAAATCGTATTGCGTTAGCCAGAATAAACTTTAAAGACTCGTCGTCAGGCTCATGGCCAGAAATCGAGGACAACATGGCGGCAAAGCATGCGCACTGAATCCCTTTTTAATTAATTCAATATGGCGTCCTTCAATAGATTTCTTAAGGAAATATAAAGAACAATCATTTTCGGTTATTTACTATTGTAAATTCCGACATGCGAACGTCCAAAACTTCACCAAATTGAACAATCGTTCAGCACTACAATTTCCATTAAGTTTGGAGCGTCCTAAATAGGTTCCCGAGCCCCTCACAAGCATACCTCTTATTCGCTGTTTAAAGTCTTTTAATCTGCTATATCACTTATTTTGGAGCTCCAATTTTGGCTGCTTCTGTGTTGTTTGTCCACGATGCGAACGTCTGAATTTGCTCGGGATGAACGTTACTTTGTTTTGCGGAGTTGTTCGTTCCATTTTTTCGTTGTTTAATAGGTTCCCAAAGACCTTAAAATGTACGATTTATTGGCAGCCGAGTCGTTGTAATTTAATCCATCAAGCGCCGAGATAAATACTGAACTCGGCGTGAAGAAGCAATGCATTCCTCGATAATTTCGGGTTCTTGTCCGCCATTTCTTATGGAGCTGTTGCTGTTGCCAGGGTCTTAACTGCTGTTATTATTATTAAATGTGACTGTGGATTCAGAAATAATAACCGAAATTTATGCGGCAATTTTTGTGAGTATGAGTGTACAGGCCTGTCTAGACGATTAAACCTTTTGTAATTTGATATTTGGGTAAGAAATGGGTCAATAAGACATTTTAGCGAATAACTCTACTTTAATTTATTGCTATAGACTTCTGTTTATAGCCGAAATGATCGATATTTAGCCATCAGAATTTTCAAATTAATATTCCATCTAAATATGAGCCCACAGGCCACTGCCGCTGAGTGTCCTGGATTTCTAGCCATGTTAAAGTGTTATAGAGATAGGTTTTAAAGGCACTTTGGTTTATACTCACGACCACAAGCTGATGTACCATCCAGGGTCCATTGAAAGAAATAGCTTCAATGTTTCGTCCACTGTAGGGAGTGAAACAGGTTGGACTAAGTCAAGCAGATATTCAAAATCTTCGCACGATATCTGAAAAACAAAAGAACCAACCAAATCAAACTATGTTACACCATACCTTTGATAATTAAAAACTACTTACTTACCTTCATAAGCCTTTGAATTCTTCGAAATTATAAGCCGTTGTGAGTTGTGAGCAAAACAAACTTAACAAATATCCATCAGACCAAGATAATAGTACGTTTTCCCATTTTTAAAATACTTTCTCTTAAGCTAGAAACTTGAAAGTTCTACCGCAAATACCATTTTACAGTATCTTCTGTTTGATATGTGTTTCAAATTTGTGCGTTATGTATTTTAAAAACAATATCCGAAATTCTACAACAGTTGTGAGAAGTCCATTATTATTACTTGACGAGCAATATATGGTGCGAACATTTTGGACATTTTAAAAAGTTACACACAACATAGAAACTTAAACTACACACCAAATGAAAGCTTATGAAATGCCTAACAACATACGTCCACGATGTATTTCTACCATATGTAGTTTGGACGTTATTAGCCATCTTCTTCCATAAACAAATATGGCGGGATTACTACGATAATCAAAGTTGTGAAGCTTGGCCTGGGAGGCTCGTTTTCATGAAGCGTGACGTAATTATCGAAAAGGTGTAATGTGAAATTTCTCCATCAACTCTTCAAACAAAATAATCTCATTTAATAGCTGTCACTGTGTGTAGATCCAATATAGCTGCCCTATCTTTAGTCCTCTGAAACTCTAGCCCTCTAGGCATTTTAAAACACAAAACAAAAAAATTAGAAAACATAAAAGCCTCGCAATACATTATCATCTCTTACCGAACTCTTGCTGTCGGCAACATCCTTTAAAGAAGACGGCACTGTCCACGTCTCGGTAAAATCACTCGGAGTTCGACGATATTCTGTTTTCTTTCTCAGACCTTTAGATTTCCAGGCGTTACCCTCGGTACTAGTCTCCTCGCTGTTCGTTCCTTTCAAAAGTAAATGCCACAAATGGTCTCTCATACAGTGCTGTTGAGCCGTACTCACCGTGCTGTATAACTTATTGTAGCACTTGTCGGCCTCGGTCGCAAGGTTTCTCATATCCCAAGACATTAACGAGTCCGAAGAATCCGCTTCCAATCCTTTAATAACATACGGTCTCTCTACGTTCGTTTGTGAAGAACCTGAAGTTCCGGGACTCGCCAACGAAGCCGACAATCCACCGGAGGTCGGTGACATATGTCGGAAAACGTCGGATTGGCTCTGAGTTAATTTCATTGAAGTAACGAATAGCGGGCTAGATGCAGAACGTTTCAAATGATCCTGACTGAGCAATGGCCCATGAGTACAACCTTCGTCAAGTTCAGGAGCATTGGGAACTAATGAAGTTAGTACGGCGTGACGATGGCGATGTCCTGGAACAAAACAATATGAAAGACAATGATAAAAGATGAAACAAATTAGCTAAATTAGTATAGGTAATAGCATGGCTTCGAGTGCAATTTGGAAAAAAACATGCACGAGTGAGTAAAGGACGAGTACTATTTGAGGTCTTTGAAAAACTCACGAGTGCGTGTTTTTCCAAAATTGCACTGGAAACCATGCTATTACTTTAATAATTTAATTAATAATATACATGAAATGTTAGACAAATGTTCTTCCGGCTACAAAGTTTACATACCACTCATTGCTCCACTTCTCGAAGCATAAATGGTTAAAAACTGCTTCGCTTTGTTCACTAAATACGTAAAACGTTTTACTCATAGTATCTAACCTCTTCTAGTCTTCTTGCAGGAACTTTAATGACAATATTAAAGCAAAATTCACTCTGTATTTCATCGAAATGTTCTTCGACAACTCTATGTTTTGGTCGCCATATTGGATTTTCTCGTGAGGAAAAGCCATCCTTCAAAATCCGCATAAGCATTTTATTGGCTTTCCGGTAGTTTCCGGTAGTTTCCGGTTGTTTATTAGCCAATCAGAATGGTTAATACTCATTGAAATTTGCACTGTATTACGCCTTTTCTGCACTGTATTACATTGAAATTACACTCCTCTCGACCAATCAGGATGCAGTAATTTTGTCATGTATATAATTAACGTAGTTATAATATAACTTCGTACCGAATGGCAAGCGAATGGTGGGAATGGCAAGCGAATGGCAGCAGAATGGCAACGGAATAGAAACCAAATGGCAGCAGAATGACAATAAAATGGCAAACCAAATGGCAACAGAAACGTTTAATGTAACTTCTCCGAAAATGGTCAAGGTCACGGACCGAAAGCTCAGAACTTTAAATAAAACATGACGTTAACTTATTCCTGTCCGAGGGCTTCCCCAGAGGTGAATAAAATCGTCTGGCGTTAGCCAGAATAAAATACCAAAGACCAATTCCGACAGGAAAGAGTTAACCCACAAATATGAATTTTAACAATTACATCTTGCTTAGAACACAAATAAATAAGATTCGTACTTGGATGGGCAGGACTCGGGGATTCATATCGAGTCCAGGCCAAGTCGCGCAATAATTTGCCTTTTTATTCGCTTCAATTCCATTCCGAAAGATTTGTTGCATGTAAGAGGTATATATTTAACTAGAAATATGTTAACACAACAACCCCTCGTCCTCTTTAATACACAAATTTTTGTTAATATCCTTCGGATAACCCTCTGATTAGAAAAACACCTTCGCGTTCTTTTTCACTGGGACCCTGGAAATAGCCGTTGGAACAATTCAAAATATAGTTTTAAACTTTTAATTAAAGTATAATATTTGAAACAAAAAAAGTTGTTTAACTCAAATTTTTAAAGAAAAAGGTAGTAAATAACAAAGAAAATTTTCAAGACAATATTCAGAAAAAAAATTGAGATGAAGAAAAATGCAGGTCGCATCCACGGTTTTAATTCGACCATTTTGCGTGCGAACTGACGATGTTACCACCAGGCTACTGAAGCAAGCGTCAAAATATCAGTAAAATATCAGTAAAATATTAGGGTTATATTTTACAGTTCTTTCTTTCCATGTTTACAAAGAACATTGCTAGAGCATCTAAAAATATTTGCATTTTTCAAAGGCATTGGGCATCTGCCTGGCTGCCACGGCTATATTCATTTTAGGTGATATTGGGCAGTTCACTCGATTACATAACATGTTCTAAGGATTTTGGATGAAGGAAAATTCGAGTGTAGAATATATACATTTTAAGACCAAACCGGGACCAGTTGCGAAAAATGCAACAACACAGGCTTTCCGGCAGGAATTGAACCCACGACTTTGCGATTCTAGTGCAATGCTCTGACCACTGAGCCACGGAGGGCGTTGCCGAGAGCTTGGTCGCGAGTTCTGTATATATTGCATTTCAAATTCATTTAGAATAGCAAAAACAAATTTCGTGTCAAACTCTGAAGTGTTAAAAAGTGTTTTCACCTGAAAAAACTGTTTTCATGCAGTCTGTAATACACTAATACATCTGTAATATTTCAACATTCAGCATTTATATGTTTGACAGACGAAAAATTGCTCTTTCAACGATTTTTATGCCAAATTACAAACAAGCTACGCTAAGTTTACAAGTGGTTTTACCATAAGAAAAATATTTAAAAGGAGATAAGACAGCAGCCAACAACGGGAAAGCGAAAACATAACGGATACGTTTAAACATAGTCATTCAACTAGATGGTCTGGAAACTCAGCTAAAGTCGTTGTTCTATCTTTTTGTTCGCCTTTATGCATTTTTGTGCACGGTCACTGAACCCATTGTATTTTAGTATAATGAACGAATTATCCAATAGCAACGTTTCAGTTCAATCACTCAACCGTGCTATTTAAATATTAATAAACCTAAAACAAAGGATGTGCACGGTGTAAGGTACGGTTCAACATAAAATCACAGCTCATTATAGGCGCTTTGAAGTTTGCCGAGTTTCCAGACCATATCTCTATTGACTATGGTTTAAAACACTTTAAGGACACACGGAATCGAAAACAAAATTACTGTAACAGTGACAGGATATATTAAAAACAGAGAAACTCGGACAGCATTGCTACTAAATGTTCGTGATTTAATACTGAAAGCGGCCGCTCTATATTTTTACCGTAGCTTAACCTTTTAGCCTTTTCTTTCGTTGTTTTTTTCGCTATTGCTTTTCCCTCTTTCTAATGCACAATCCTTACCGCGCAAGTGAACGTACCATGCATAGAAATAAATAAATAAATATTCAGATCACAGAAATTTGGTCGCATATCACGCTTGTCCACGCGTGTAAAATGACTCCACGCGTGTCGAGATTAGCACCCTCATCGGACTCCGGGCCTTCGGCCCTACGCCCGGGGACAATTAGACAACGAGTTTTCTATGATCTGCTCGTAGACGAGGGCGAGTTGTCTAATTGTTTTAGTATCAACCTTAAACAACTTTTCTTTAACGTAAATAAGTCTTATCAAACATTGTTCCAAATTTTCAGATAGGTTTACCTTTATTTTTGCAGAAGTCTCCTCATTCAAAATGTAGAGTAGCTCGATGGCACATGATAAACCGCTCACAAAAAACGAGAATGTAATTACATTGCCTCAAATTTGGTGTAGATATACTCCATAGGCATAAGCGAATTCATTTTCTTATTCGAAAATGTCAAACTGGACAATTTTCCATTACTTTCGGGCCAATGTTTTCATGATTTCATCACTCGTATATACATTTTAGCGGACGGCATGTTTGGACTAGTTTCCAGGTTTCGCTTGCAGCGTGAATACGTCGTGGCTTCTGATTGGTCAGAATAGGAGTATTCCAGCTATAAGGTTTATCATTGGATAGCGCTAATAGTGGTTTATCGCCAATAGACCACTAGTAGCTCGGCCAATCAGAAAGCCGGACTTGTAATAGACCACTAGTTGGTTGACACTAAATATATATATATATATATATATATATATATATATACATATAAGGACTCGGACTCGAAAAGGGGCGGACCCAGAAATTGTACTGACGAACTTTAACTTCGACTCGGACTTGAATAGTCCAGACTCGGGTTTGGACTCGCGGTGAGGTGAACTTAACTAGAACACTAGAGACCATGGAATATTCTTAGCCAGGCGAAATACATACCATGCTGCTAACGAATTTTCAAACAATATATTGGCAGCTTACCTGCATCTCCAATGAAACCTACGGATTCCTTCCGACGAGGAATTTCAGCTTTCATCTTTGGAAACAACTCTCGACGATGTGTCATCACTACAAAGAATATTAACTCTAAATTGTTTTCTTCAGCTTTGGTATTAAGTTTGGCCAGCAACGAGACGTCATATAATTTGTCTTGTGACGTTGAGGAGACGAGGACATGTTCGTGTTTGTCTTGTTTATCACTCATTTCAACTGGTCTTAAATGGTATCTTTGAGCGTGTTCGACAATGTAGCTGAACACTGTGGAACGAGGAAGACTACATAACTTGAGGCTCAGCTGCCCTGGAAATTGAAATAATATAATAATATAGAAAGGTAATATAAAAGTGAAAAGTAATAGAGAGTTTTGATATCAATGTCAACAAGCTAAACTGCCGTATTCAAAGACTTTTGTTGAACACGGGTTTTGGCCGATTTTTTTCAAATTTTCACAATGTATCGGAGACAATAAGAGCTTCAAAAGTATGTGCGGTAGCTATACGATTTTGTTTTCATTTCTGAGTAATCTACGATTCATGGTATGCACGTAACTTAACTGAGGTTGCAAAAGGAATGCCTTATATCTCAAAAATAACAAAAAAAAACCATAGCTACCGCACACACTTTTGTAGAACAGCTAGTTGAGTTTCAATTAAAACTAATTTTACATGATTTGATTGAAACTGTAGTTCAACAAAAGTCGCGGCGCAAAGCGAATACGTTTTCAGAGTTTTGTCAAAACAAAACAAGTTTAAATACTTTTCAAAATTGTAAATCAACTGTCCAATTCTACAATCATTTTGCTATAAACTGTAAAAATTTGAATTTGATTGCTTTTAAACTCAACGCGCAGTTTTTCGCATTTTTCGCAAAGCACTACTCCAAGGTGTTACGTAACCTTAAAAAAGAACTCCCATAAAAAATATATTATATTTAAATAAAAGGCCAATAAGTCTCATGCTTAATAATGTTCATAATTTTGTTATATCTGATTTTGTTCTCGGAAAATATAGTTTTCACATTCGAATATTTTGCCCGGTGTAGAGCGGGCGTTTTGTTTTAAATTTTGGTTGTTGATTCACGTCTCGCTACACTAATCCTAATCGCAAACCCTAATACTAGTCCTAAAAAGACGTTGGCGTGTGCCTCTCTCCTCCGCAGAGGTTAAATTTCGGAGATTGGAGGTTTCGGGGGTCGTCGGAGACACAGAATAGAAATACAACCAGAAGTCCAACTCGACAGGATTGCGTAGGATGGCGACGAATAAAGATGCGCGAGGCGACATGCGCGAGGACATAAACGTCAAAGGTTCCGACGCGAGTTGGACTTCTGGTTGTATTTCTATTCTGTGTCGGAGATGCTCGGAGGCGTCAGCTGGACATAAGTAGTGCGGGCGAAACTAGTCCAACGGAAAATTACATTGAGCCTCTGCCAGATTTCTGTCGGCTTCTTGCACAAGATGTCGGTTTCTTGCATGACTTGCTAATTCACGGATAACTAAGCCATCCACGTCTATATTAGTAACATATTCGGGGAAAGGAAAAATCCCTGATTACTCGGGCTACATGTCGTAGACCGAGTCTAGGTTTCGGCTCCGTTTTTATTATTTTTTTTGTCGATGTCGAGGAATGGCAATTATTGCATCATCCCATCAGGCTTTGCGAAACTCGTGCGTACTAAAATGTTATAATCTTCATGCTTTCTTTCTTCGCTTTTCCTGATGTCTGATCAAGTTGTTTGAAGTCAAGTATTCTTTCTCGGACATGTTCAGCGTGTTCACAGATATAGTTATTGGTCAGTAATGTCGCTGGCAAGTATCTTGATATTATATACGCATACAATTGCACACGCTGTTGATTATTAAAGTGACACTTGCTAGGTAAACATGAAGCTGTGTTGATATTTAATACCCGAAGAGACAGACTCGACATGTTATTGAAAGAAGGAACTTACATGATAAGACTGAACGTTGTGTGGAAATACGTTAAATACAGGCAATCGTGTTTTGCATGCGTACTGCGAATTGTGTTTTCTATCGGAGAATTAGATTGTGTTGACTTTTGTCTATGATCAATGTGTTTAGACTTTGGATCTTAGCACTGCATGTGACAACCTGCGTATGCAATGTGATTGCAGCTTCAATATAACACTTCAGTACCTTTTACCCAAAACACTAGCTCTGTGATTTTGCAGTAGCCCGAGTGAACGCCTGACCAGGCGTCTTGTTCCTACGACAAGTGAGAACCAGGCTTAAGCAATGCATGAAGTATTTGAACTTGAACATGAACATGAACTTGAGTGAGAACGTACCTCGGCAAACATGATTCCAGGAGAACTTGGGAGGATATATGTATACTTTCATGAGCTTAGTTAACATCGACGTCAACCGGAATGTTTTGGGAAATACCAAACGTTGACCAAAAAGAAAATACTGAGCATGACGAAGATGAAAATCGTAACTGAACGAATTCAAGTGAGTAAGCTCTTTCACTTTGGAGCACTCTGCAAGGAAAGTATTCTTGGTCTAAAAAATAAAATGAAATACATATAAAATTATATATTCACCCAATTGTTCTAAATGGAGCCATACAATGCTCTACTGTATACCATTGTTTGAATATGTTTTGTTTAATTGTCTAAGCTTTATAAATTTAATGATATTAATATATAATTAAATTTATAAAGCTTAGACAATTAAACAAAACATATTCAAACAATGGTATACAGTAGAGCATTGTATGGCTCCATAATTAAATTTATAAAGCTTATACAATTAAACAAAACATATTCAAACAATGGTATACAGTAGAACATTGTATGGCTCCATTTAGAACGGAACATAGCAAACGAGCCGAGCCGAGCAGAGCAGAGCAGAGCAGAGAGCAGAGAGCAGAGAGCAGAGAGTAGAGAGTAGAGAGCAGAGAGCAGAGAGCAGAGAGCAGAGAGCAGAGAGCAGAGAGCAGAGAGCAGAGAGCAGAGAGCAGAGAGCAGAGAGCAGAGAGCAGAGAGCAGAGAGCAGAGAGCAGAGAGCAGAGAGCAGAGAGCAGAGAGCAGAGAGCAGAGAGCAGAGAGCAGAGAGCAGAGAGCAGAGAGCAGAGAGGTAGTACAAAGTATGGAGTAACTGGAAAAATATCATTAAACCATGTTACCTGTTGGTTTGCAATAGGAGAACTCAGAAGTCTGCTGGATTCGAATGCATACAACTTAACAAAGAAGTGACACCCCTTAAAAACAAAAAAAAGAAAACATCACAACTTAAATGTCTTTTGCACATGTAAGGAGTGGTGTATTATGTAGCAAATTAGAAAATAGAATTGAATACTGCGCAGGAAATGCTCTATTTTGATTTCTCTTTTTTCTATTAAAGGTGGCTCGACAGTCTAAATCACAAGAAATTATCGTTTTTCCTCCATAAAACGTTTTGAACAGGTCCCATGAGCGAAGTTTACCTAAGTGAAGAAATCGTGTTTCCAGTAAATTCAGTGTAAAACTTTTCATTCCATGCTTGCTCGTTTTGTTAGGACCTTATTGGTGGGTTGCAATCAATCTCCTGAGATTTAGAGGACAAAGACACAGCGGCCATGTTGGTAGCTACGAACCAACATGGCCGCCATGACGTCACGTGCAACCCAGCAATTGTGGCTTTAAAACTTGCATAAAATAGATTTGCAATGAAGAATTAGTTCATAGTTTTGATGTAAAAGTATCCTAAAATTGATTGACATCTTGTTTTGCGGCCCAAAAATTTTTTCGTGACACAAATAATTTCGGTTAGCCGGCTAGCTCTAGCCAAATAAGCAGCTCCTAATTCAACAAATATTCTCATCCCAAAACTCAAAAGAATTTTGAACAACACAAATTACGCTTTCTAGATACTACTCCAAATGCTTATCTAAATAAAAAAGTCTCTTTACTGGTAATCTCCTGCGAAATGTGTGTTGTAAGCTTGATTTTAACCGTGAGTTTCTTTGTTTGGCAACAAATTAATATCAACCCGTTAATTTAGTCGGGTTTTTGAAGTAAAAAGACGTAATTTTTAGGTAAATTTTACCATTTAACATGCTAAATTGTGTATTTGTTAATGTATTTTTACACAATGTTGTTTTTGTATACATTGGTTTGACGGTGTCGATGTTGTTCTGTATAAAAATCCGTCAATTTCAACTCTTTTCGGCAGTTTAAAAAAAACATGCCGCCATCTTGTTTTTCCTCTACTAGCAGGATTATGAGCTGATAGCCTGGTAGTAGGGAACCAATCAGATTACGCAAAAGCTCATATCCGATAGCATGCTATATAATGATAGTGATTAAATGGTCCCCTCAAAACTCAGACATGGAGCCCTCGTTACTTCCACACACCTTACCTCGGCTTTCGGGGACATTTAATCTCTAATATTCTTCATGTCATGCTATTACTTATAAATAACGTATGGTACTCCTCTGCAGTAGCACAATCTAACCTCAAATCCAAGTTCCATCAGCATAATGCCACCATCGTAAGCATAGTTTTCGCCATCTATACTACCATCAGTTGTTTTCTGTAAATAGTAATGCAACGGTTTCCAATTGTTACCAATTCCATCCCCATTTGGTATCTATTGAAATGAAAAACAGGAAAGAAAACCACATGTAACAATACTGTGAGCTTGAATACCAAAGTGCATAAACAACAAAATATCAAGATTTATTATATGGTTGGGTTTGATTTCCGGTCCGTACGCAAAACGACGCACGCTGATTGGTTCCCGAGAGGTCGTGATTTTTCGATATTGACCTCGGGTCAATACGCTTTTTTCTCGGCCCTGTAATTCTTGGCGAGAAAATTTCTGAGTTGATTTGAATACAAATAAATAAAATAAATAAATAAAATGTATTGGAACATTACTGCTGGTTTTCTTTAAAGCTGTTTATCTAAAAACATGACAAATAAAAGCCGAACTGGTGTAAACAAGGCCAAGAGCGACATGAAAAAGTTAACAGGTAAGGTAAACAGCATACTCCGAAGACGAAAACAACGCTCGAAGCTTAAAAATAAAGTGAACCAATAGCCATATAATAAATTCCTTATTAACCTCGTTTGCTCGGTCTGTACGGGAAAGTATTTGCCCTCGGTTTTATCGCACAAACCTCGCTCCTTCGTCGCTCGGTCTGTACGGAAACCTCAGGCAAATACTTTCCCGTACAGACCTCGCACTCGGTTAATAAGCCTTTAATACAACTCATTTTCAACGACACAGACCACTAACTAAATACTATGAATATTTTCCTCTTTTTTACCTTTGGCCGATCCGACACGCCTTTTTTTCGAAGTGGCTTTACCCCTTTTTTCTGTCTGTAGATTAAAATAACACTATACATGTACCATGATATATAACTATTTGTAGTTAAAGTGGCTAGACTAGTAAAAATCATATAACAAATTCCATTTCCCCCCATAAAATGTTGCACATGTCTGACGAGCTTCGTTTTAGTTCATTGCACAGCTCTAGTTGTGCTTCTGATTATTGAAAAGTTTTATACCCTCAAAATGCATGCACCCAAGTGAAGAAATCTTGTTTCCAAAAAAATCCAGAAAATATAATTCGCATAAAATCTGCCGTTTACAATCCTTACTCGCAGTCAGCGGCTGAATTACGAAGGACGCAGATCAAGTGGCCACGTCGAGGCATACCAACGATGCTCCAGGCAGCCGCCATACGACACAGTTCAGACCACGGATCACAGCTAAGATGTAGGTGTTGAATTTACGGATGGAGAAAAACCGGAGAGCCCGGCGAAAACCCCTCGAAGCACAGGAGAGATCAACTACAACTCTACTTACATGAGTTCCAAGCTCGACAACGGGGTCATTCCCAAGCGGTCACCCATCCAAGTACTAACCCTGTCTAACCGGGCTTAACTTTTGGTGAGAGGCAGCGCGCTAACAGCACACGCCACCCATGCTCCCCCGACCCATATAGCTCGGTCGGGGCTGCACTAGATCCCCCATGCATACAAGAGTATAGTGAATTAACAAAAAAAGCCTTTTATTTTTCCTAGGTCCGTAACTCCAAATCACAAGTTCTGATTGGCTAACGAGCGCTCAGTGCCACGGCAGTACGGACCTCGCGGGTTAAACGTACTCGAAACAAGGATTAAATCTTGAAAATACGAACACAGACCGAGAAAAAGAAATGTTATTCACCAAAGCCAACGTTGCCCAGTACGAATCTTGATTTTAGCAAATAACATACAATTTCTTGCATTTTCCCAATCGCTCTAAGACAGGACTTAAAAAGCATCTCAGCTCAATTATTCTCCTTCGAGATATTTAGTGTAATTAGAGTAATTGGAGTGTAGTGTAGTGTAGTGTAGTGTAGTGTAGTGTAGAGTAGTGTAGTGTAGTGTAGTAGAGTAGAGTAGAGTAGAGTAGAGTAGAGTAGAGTGGAGTGGAGTGGAGTGGAGTGGAGTGGAGTGGAGTGGAGTGGAGTGGAGTGGAGTGGAGTGGAGTGGAGTGGAGAGGAGTGGAGTGGAGTGGGTGGGGTGGGGTGGGGTAGGGTAGTGTAGGTAGGGTAGGGTAGGGTAAGGTAGAGTAGAGAAGAGTGGAGTGGAGTGGAGTGGAGTGGAGTGGGGTGGGGTAGGGTAGAGAAGAGTAGAGTAGAGTAGAGTAGAGTGGAGTGGAGTGGAGTGGAATGGAGTGGAATGGAGTGGAGTGGAGTGGAGTGGGGTGGGGTAGGGTAGGGTAGGGTAGGGTAGGGTAAGGTAGAGTAGAGAAGAGTGGAGTGGAGTGGAGTGGAGTGGGGTGGGGTAGGGTAGAGAAGAGTAGAGTAGAGTAGAGTAGAGTGGGGTGGAGTGGAGTGGAGTGGAGTGGAGTAGAGTGGAGTAGAGTGGGGTAGAGTGGGGTAGAGTGGAGTGGAGTGGAGTGGAGTGGAGTGGGGTAGAGTGGGGTGGAGTGGAGTGGAGTGGAGTGGGGTGGAGTGGAGTGGAGTGGAGTGGAGTGGAGTGGAGTGGAGCGGAGCGGAGCGGAGCGGAGCGGAGCGGAGCGGAGCGGAGCGGAGCGGAGCAGAGCAGAGCAGAGCAGAGCAGAGTAGAGTAGAGTAGAGTAGAGTAGAGTAGAGTAGAGTAGAGTAGAGTAGAGTAGAGTAGAGTAGAGTAGAGTAGAGTAGAGTAGAGTAGAGTAGAGTAGAGTAGAGTAGAGTAGAGTAGAGTAGAGTAGAGTAGAGTAGAGCAGAGCAGAGTAGTAAATCCTTCGACGTTTATTTTACCAGAAAAAGATAAGAGAAACGCAGAGATTTTACCCTGAAATAGTTCGGCTCGAAACGTCAGTATTTTCCCCATTAAATTTATTTAACCACATTTCGCATATGCCCTATGAACTACTAAAGCTCGTTCATAATGCGATCATACGAAAAATTTACGAGTAATTTTTATAAGTTCACTTTACTCACCCTTTAGCTGTTTTGAGTGGCACTGGAGCATCTGATTGAACAAGAGCAAACCTCTGAGATTGAAGGTACTGCGTATAGTAATTAATGAATTCCTCTCTTAGATTATAATGCCATTTGTCTTCCTTTACCTCGCTACACGGGCGCTGTTGACCATCATCTTGATTATCACTCTCTTTAGACAGCTTAGGAAAGAAAATATTTATACTAAGTTGTTTGAGGCTTTACGTCGGATTCTATTCAGTCATTTTTAGGAAAGCGTCTACAAAAAGCACAATAACTGACACGTTTGAAATAATGAAGACGCCATTTTCTTCCTTTAAAGTCGTTCTCTGAAGAAAATATTGCCAGTAATGTTTCTTCATAATTTTAAAGATATTATGGTAGTTGGTAATTGTGCAAAGTTTCATTTCGAAATTCTCAAAAACAAAGTTGTATTTTACGTGCGAAGTTTGTATTTTGCAGCGCCGCCATTAAATTGGTACCCTAGTCCCAGATGTTCTACGCTATATATAAGGACCATAAGTTAACACATCAGTTACCAAGAAGACAACCACAAACACACACACAAAAACACCTTCAAAACTCATTAATAACTCGTGAGGAAAACACAAAGGAAATCAGTACCATGTCCGTGGTTTTATACCTGATAAAAATTCTTGACGTCAGAAAGAATACTAATGAACAACAATTTTATTTAAAAAACTCATTAATAATTCATGAGGAAAACACAAAAGAAATCAATACCGTAGCAGAGGTTGTAAATCGGATACAGAATCGTCCTGATTTACATAAACTTTAGCTTCGATTTTCTCGGCTAAAATAGAGTATATCGCTAAAATAGTTGGTGAACTTGATTACTTAGATGCATTTGTATTTTAAGAAAGATACAGCATTCGCAGCCGATCTGTATCTGATTTACTACGGCTCGCCTTGTAAATCAGATACAGATCGGCTGCTCATGCTGTATCTATTACATAAAGAATACTAATGAACATACAATTTTATATAAAGAATACTAATGAACATAACATCCAATAACGAATCATTTTTGAAGCCATTCAAAACACTCGCATCACGTGTTTTAATTATCAGATCTAAAACACTAGGGCTGCGCCCTCGTGGTTTTAAATCTGATAAAACACTCCTGCTCGTGTTTTAAATATTACATAAACATTGTGAATATACGTATACTC
Organism: Paragorgia papillata; assembly: GCA_035771165.1. Lineage (NCBI taxonomy): Eukaryota > Metazoa > Cnidaria > Anthozoa > Scleralcyonacea > Coralliidae > Paragorgia > Paragorgia papillata. Next base: position 2,443,414 of record JAWNZC010000406.1, read on the forward strand.
AATAATCTACAATACAAACTTTCTCTTATTATCTTTATTATTTTGTATATGGTTCAAATACTTCTTGCAAGAATTGCTGAATCTATTACAATAAGTAGACTGTTTCTTCGTTTCACTCCAAGTCTAGATGATGGTTTGACTGTATACTTATAAATCGATCTTTTTCCTTTTGCGACGTCAGTATACAACATCCACCTTTACGAATTATTAACTTATAATAACACACCGCTCGAGTACAGAAGAGAGAAGGCCGACCTAATACTTCTATTCAACGTAAGAATCGGTTCATCAGACATAAATCACTCCAGGTACTTTCAGCCAACTTCGCAAAAAACAGCGTTATAAAACCCAGAACTTCAATCACGACAATTACGAAATTAAGTTCGCTAAGCAAGACTATTTGAAGAATTCGTACTTTTTCGGGGTGACTGCGTTATGGAATAGACTTCCTAAAGACTGCAAAAGTCTCTTGAATATTAATCTTTTTTAAAAATGGTTTACAAAAAGTATATACTAAAAAGCTTGAAACTGACTATGTCCTTCCGGACGGAAGATAATACAGTAGTTTTTCTTTTCTTTTTTATATTTTATAATGTAACAGTGTACATAACATGTTTTATCTATAGTTAATATGTGAGGAGTCGGATGTCAATTGGGGCATTATGCCCTGTTTCTTTCTCCTGTCACTTTTAATTAGCGACAATATATTAAATTGAAAGTTGAAAATATAAAGATTTGCATGAGAATTTTGCGTCATGATTTAGGACGCAGATATCTAAAATTCTATAGCATCCGTCCCTCTCTCCTTCCACAAGAGCCTGCTCGCAGGCTAGTATTTTAATAATGGACGAGATTCCCAAATTACAGTAGATTTCACATTACTTTACCGCCGTGTGTTGCGAAGTTCGTTGGGAAGTTCAGATATTCGTTCGGAAGTTCGGAATTACGTTGCTAAGGTTGAAAAATTATCCAATCAGAATGAGTTTTGATCCAAAACTCGCAATTTGATTGGATAATTTTCAACCTTGGCAACGTAATTCCGAACTTCCGAACGAATATCTGAACTTCCCAACGAACTTCGCAACACACGGCGGTAAAGTAATATGAAATCAACTGTAATGTGGGTTAACGGTCTGTCCGTTCGCTCCTATTTCTTTGCTATACGTAAGTGTGTCTCAGCATTCATTATAAAAAAAATACCTGTTCCTCCTGACTGACTTTCAAGACGGCTTTCTCTTGCACACTTTCCATCCATTCTTCAGAGGCCAGGAACGGTGTCTTACAGCAGTGGACCAATCGACTCTGACGCTTTAACAAGCTAATGCTGTTATCCTATTAAAATACATACAAACGTCCATTCAAACAAAATGAAGGTCCTGATTTCTAATCCTAGATTATCAAAACCAAACGCAAATTCATGTTCCGCAACGAACCGCCATTAAAGTGCCTATATAGTGAAAACTAAATCAGTCTTATTTGAAAGAACACTTGAAATGACAAAATAACAGATTTTACAGTTTTTCGTTTCCTTGCATGCTTTGTTGCAACCTCGTACCCAGGGTCTTACCTCCGCTCCCCGCTCCCCCCCTCGCTGCGGAAAGACCCAGGTACACGCTGGTCGCGTGCTTCCAAGTGCCACCTGATCAAATTTCATACACAGGGAGGGTCCCAGCAGGGCTCATTTATGTCACCTGAAACCACTCGAAGTTTTACACAAACTGTCGAAAGACGAAAGTGTTTAGCCATGTTTTACAGCAGCCTTCATTTCGCTGTCGTCAACAGCGGCTATTCAAACATCAACCTCAAACCTAAACAAGTCAAATGTCTCGAGGCAGTTTACTTTGGCAAAGATGTTGTGGCCGTGCTACCAACGGGATACGGAAAGTCTCTAATATATCATCTTCTTCCGTCGCTCTTTTACGACAAAATCAACTGCAGTCAGGGCAGTGAACGACAGACCGAGACATCTAGACACAAAGTTGAGTCAAATTTCACGCGAAGACAATCTGGCTCGAATCTCACTCAAATCCTGGCAGCGACATGCAACTTTTTCATCGAAATTCTTTTTGCCTAATGTTATCCGAAAGTTTTTCGGTCGTTTTCAGTACTTTTTTTAAAAGATTAAAATAAACAGTTTTCAATTTGAAATATTCTACTTCATTTAAAACTATATTTTGAGTCGGAGAGCAGTGACTATTCCCAGGCCCTAATATATATTAAAGAGCGCGAGGGGTTGTTGCATTTACATATTTCTAGTCAGCTAAGTGAAACATACAATAAATTACAACGTGTGATGACAGTCTAGCAAAAAAACCAAAATGAAATGCAAAAGAATCATGCAAAAAATGAAATGGGCAAATGTAGTTTACCCCAGTTACGTTATTGAAAGGTCCAGCCAACCACGAGGTAAACAGTTTCTGAAGCTCCGCATTTCGCACAGCCTCTAAAATAAGTCAATGAAATATCATTTAGACACTACGTGTATTCATATGATAAGTTGTACGTATGCATGTAGTGCATGTGGAACGTTTGATAGCTTGGTTTTATTGTAACAGACGTTTGGTAGACATTGAGCTCAATGGTCTTTGGCAGGTTGCAGGATCGAATTCGATCCCTGTCTGGGGCTCAGAAATCTCGTTTCTAAATAGGGCAGGTTATCCATAGAGATCATATAAATACTAGAGGGGGCATCCTATCTTAATTTCAGTCAACCGCGGGTAACCAATTGAACGCCGCCATCTTGGATTTTTTTGGACGCGTTGCTTGGCAAAGGACTGGGTCTAGTACATTTGCCAACCAATTGACTGAAATATCATAGGTAATGGCGGCTGCCATGTGGTTACCAAATGTTCCCGCCAATGCCCCCTCTAGTATTTATGACCTCTATGAGGTTATCACTATTTTCTTTAATTAGAACAAGATAGAATTTGCCACGATAGATAGTCCAACAGACGTTTGATAGACGTTGAATTTGCAGTAGAGCGTATAACCGGTATTAGTATAAATTTACAAGTTTCTATTACTAATCCTTGAATTTCATTGGCTATCGCAGGAGTTACCATCCGCTGACAGAAACCTCTGGCGATAAGCCAATGACAACCGTTTTTTTAACTAAATTTACCAATTACAAAATGCGTAGTATGTCACGATCAATGATCAGTAGAGTGGGCAAATGACAGAAGAAATTGAACATTTGAACACGCGAAGCAATAAGCTCTACAGAAAACAAGAACGGCTACAAAATGGTTAGAATGGAAATTTTTAATGGTAAGATCGTTAAATTGTTTATCTGTGTTCGTTTAAAACGAAATATCTACAAACAAAACACTTCAAAATTACATTTGCTATTGATAAGATTTCGTGATGTAAACTACATTTTAAAATGAATGTTTCTTTCAACTTTTTGTCATTTTTGTATCTACTGCGCATGCGCTAGTAGATACTATGCTATCGAAAATTCTGTAGAACGAATAATTTTTTCCCGGAAAAATCATGTTTGTTAATTTTTAAAAAAATTTCGTTCTACAGAAATGTTTTAAAATCGGCCTAGTGATTACTCATACTTCAAGAAAAGTTTTAATGAAAATAAAATTGGGGTCACCAAAGTATTTTTCGAATTAAATTAGTTTGAAGTGTAATTGGCAGCCATTTTGAAACGTCTTGTTGCCATAGCAACAACTGTAGCTATTTATTTGGTAACAGTTTTTGATTGTCAGACTGTTTAACTATGCATAACATTTAGTTTTATTATTTTCCCGAATTGTTTATGCACATGCTCAAACTTGTATCCTGGATAGACCACAATGCATTGCGAATTCAAGACGGCGCCGCTATTGGTGAATGATTGCAGGTTCGAACCCTGTCTAGGGCTCAGAAATATTTTCTGAAGAGCTTGACGAACGTCCACCAAACGTCTGTTACATTACATCAAGCTCGCAAACGTACCTCGTGCACTATATGTATACGTAGAACTTATCATATAGATAGTCCAAGTAATATATCTCACATAAAACCTATATATGCATGTTAAAAGCGCGGAAAAACTTCGAGAAAAAGAAGAGCATAAGGGACCGGTCATTATTTATGGCCGGAGTGGGGGCCGAAGAGAAAATGGTGGGGTAAAAGAAATTTTAATAGAGGAAAAGGTGGGGGGGGGGGGGGGGGGGAATTAAGGTAATATTTGTATAGGCGTACAGCATAATTAACCCAAAATTGGTTTCAAATTACTGTTCATCATCCGTCAAAATGTCAATTGCAACATCATCGTCACTGCTGCTACAAATTGGACTCCTTAGTACTCTTTCTCTGACGTAAAGCCCTAATCAAACGAGAACGCAAGTCATCGCAAGTTGGCAGTCACAAATTTCTGTGGCGGTCGCTCGAACACCCAAATTAACAAAATAGAGGTTTCATGAGTGTTTTAAACAAGTTTTAACTTTGTCACGGTACATAATATTTTCGGGAAATTATTCCCGAGAGGGGCTGGCTGAAATAGCGTGACTGCCAACTTGCGATAACTTGCGTTCTCGTTTGATTAGGGCTTAATATTGCTTTCTTTTTTTTTGTTCTTGCTCGATTTTTCTTCCGACTCTCCTTTTCCTTTCACCACTGTCAATAGCACTCTTGTCAAACATGTTCTCAACTTGATGCATACCTTCGACCTTTGAGGAATAGGTCGCCACAAATAAAATCCCGCTGCTTGCCCAGGGTCTGGTATCCAGGTATTGTTATAAAATCCATAATTTATTTATTAAAGGGTATTGGCAATAAAAATTAAGTTTGTCTCATTTGAAAGAACTCCCCAAATGGTATAAGAAGACATTTTGTAGTTTTTCTGTATCTTTCTTGGGTTTTGAAATTTTTCGACCAAAGACAGCGTGCTGTCCGCCATCTTGTTGTAATATTGGGTCTAATTAACTAGGCAATTGGTGACGTCACAAGCCGGGTAAACCTGATGAAACTACTCCGTGGGTGCCCAAATTTCAACGGAAGGCTTTTTAAATGTTGTGGGTCAATTTAAAATGGAAATAGCGCAACAAAAAATCGAGTTTCTAGCTCATAATGTCATAAGGTTGGCAAGATAAAAATTTCACTTTACCCTGCTTATGTCGTCACATGCATAATTTTGCATAACGAAAATAATTCCAAGATGGCGGACAGCACGCTGAGTTTGGTCGAAATATTTCCAAAACCAAAACAGATACGGAAAAATTGTAAAAGGTCTTGTTATACCATTTGACGAGTTCTTTCAAATGAGATAAACTTATTGCTAATACCCTTTAAGACTTTGACTGTCATGACGATTTTACCTTGATGAATGAAGTCATCTGGTTTTAGCCAGAGTAAATTACTATGTTAAGGGTACCAATGGCAGTGAAAGGGTCAACATGTGACTTTGTGTAGCAAAGTAGGTGTAGGGTACCAATGGCAGTGAAAGGGTTAACATGTGACTTTGTGTAGCAAAGTAGGTGTAGGGTACCAATGGCAGTGAAAGGGTCAACATGTGACTTTGTGTAGCAAAGTAGGTGTAGGGTACCAATGGCAGTGAAAGGGTCAACATGTGACTTTGTGTAGCAAAGTAGGTGTAGGGTACCAATGGCAGTGAAAGGGTTAACATGTGACTTTGTGTAGCAAAGTAGGTGTAGGGTACCAATGGCAGTGAAAGGGTCAACATGTGACTTTGTGTAGCAAAGTAGGTGTAGGGTACCAATGGCAGTGAAAGGGTCAACATGTGACTTTGTGTAGCAAAGTAGGTGTAGGGTACCAATGGCAGTGAAAGGGTTAACATGTGACTTTGTGTAGCAAAGTAGGTGCAGGGGTGGGGTAATATTTTTATCTGTCTCACAGTGGTGGGGTTAAATAATTTTTTGTTTTAAAAATGGTAGGGTTAAACAATTTTTGTGATCCAAGATATTTTCTCTTCGGCCCTCACCCCGGCTATAAATAATGACCGGTCGCTAAATCATTGGTGTTACCTATTCTTTTACAATAGAAAAAAGAACCCACAAAATGTTTCATTAAACGAAAAGAAAAACTTACTTCGTATTTGTATTGCTCTTATTTCCTAAAGAAAAAAGTAAACTATAAGTTTGAGAGCTCGAGAATCTGACAAACGAACTGAGAAATAAAACTTTATAAATAGAACTATTATAGAAGTAAAAAATAAGATAAAAGTAACATTAAAAAGGGAAAAAGTAAAGTAACAGATTAAGACTGAAGGTAATGTAAGAAAAATTTAGTTAAGGTCTTCGTTAAGGTTTGCAGTATCCTGCGAGTCAGAGGCCCTTTCAGGCTTCGGGGGAAAGTGGGCTCTGCCAACAAACTCGATATTTCTTTTTGAGCATCCGTGAACGGTTGCCAAGATACTATTTTGGGCCCAGGCTCAAACGCGTCACTTCCTACTTTCCTGCTTACCCGTGTTCGTAAACTAGAACTTGTTTGACCAGTTTAAAACCCGACTGACTCGCCCCAAACTTGGGGCGAAGATCGAGTTTGTTGGCAGAGCCCACTTTCCCCCGAAGCTTGCGTAGGTCGGACTCTGACTCGCAGGGTAGGTTTTCAGGGTCATTTCTGTAAAGCGCTCTCAATTCGTCAGAATTTATGCCACAAAAATAAAATAGATATCGTTAGAAGGCTATGAATTTGTAGAATACAATGGTGTCTTTGGTTTCGCGATAAACACAAGGCCTGGCGAAACGCTTTCAACATTTCATTAAACATCGTTCAACATTGTTGAATTCAACATGTTTAAAGCGTTTGGCCACCCCTGTTGAATGATGTTGAACGTTGTTGAATGGTGTTGAATGATGTTGAACGAAATTTGAACATGTTCAAATTTTCCTTCAACACGCGTTCAACATTTCTATTGTTCTCAAAATGGTGAAAGGTGTTGAACGCATTTGGCCACATTTCATTCAACTTTGTTGAACAGAGACATGCGCCATGCGGGATATTGTCGATTCCAGCTTTTGTGGTAGCCTGCGTTCAATTAATTGTCATTCATGAATGTTGAATGGTGTTGAATGCGATGTTGAAAGCGTTTGACCACGCCTTTAATACTTGCGAATTTTTTAATTAAAACTCTCAGAGGGCTTCACTCGGGGCGACTTGAGTAAAAAGCGTTTTATTTTGTTCAAAATCGTTTTTTGTACTATGATTCCGAGATAAAATTCTAGCAAAACGGTGTCAGCGTTTTTTTATATGTCGAGTTTTGCCGATTTTATTGACGACCAAAGTTAAAAATGCTGTTTTTCGACCAACATTTGGACAAAATAAGTCATAAATTCGAAACCAGGCAATAAATAAATTCACAACTATTAACGGTTTATGTTTATCGCGAAACCAAAGACACCATTGCATTCTACAAATTCAAAGCTTTCTAACGATATCTATTTTATTTTTGTGGCATAAATTCTGACGAATTGAGAGCGCTTTACAGAAATGACGCTGCAAACCTTAACGAACAACCTCGTCCCCAGGGCCTTTTGCGAAGGGGCAGATGCTTAACGAAGACCTTAAGTTAGGGTAAGGTAAGTAGGGTAGGATATAGGTAGGTAGGTAGGTAGGTAAGGTGCAGTAAAGTAAACATATAAAGTAAACTAACGCAAGTAATTTTCTTAAATGTCCATATTCAGACAATGCTGATCAAAATTGTTGGGACACTATTGTGACGCCTGGTCAGGCGGGCTACTGCAAAATCACAGTGAGTACGTGGAGGCTGCATAGCTTGCGTATAGCACGGCAGCATGCAGGTGTTCTGTTTTGAAAGAGAGGGCGCCGCGAGACAAAACACAATCATTGATAGAAAACACAATTTTCAATACACAAAACACGAGTGCCTGTATTTAACATACTTTATTTAAAATAAACTGCTATTTCCATACAGCGTTTAATATGTCCAGTGTCTTCGGGTATTAAATATCAACACAGCATCATGTTTACTTATCGGTGTCACTTGCAAGTTCACGTTCTTAATGCTTCTATTACAGCATTTCAGCAATAGACCTTTTCGATAATTACGTCACGCTTCATGAAAACGAGGCTCCAGGGCCAAGTTTCACAATTTTGATTATCATAGCAATCCCGCCATATTTGTTTATGGAAGAAGATGGCTAATAACATCCAAACTACATAGGGTAGAAATACATCGTGTACCTCTGTTTTTTGCACAGACCTCAACTCGCTGCGCTCGTCTCGGTCCGTACTAAAAAAAACATCGGTCCGATATTTCACTAGTACAGACCTCACGCTCGGTCAATAAGTAGTTAATCCCACTCGGATAACTACTTATCACGCTATGCATACAAATTAGATTATCACTGCTAATTTAAACCTAGACTCGGACTACCACAGATAGCCCGTGTAATAAAAATGCCCCCTGAAAACTCAAGAGTGTTTGTCAAAACAAACGTTTGGAGACTGATTTAATCACTAATATCTCCCAATATAAAAAAAAGTTATACCTGAAACTGTGATCCATGTCTTTTAACTGGATCACGGAAGGAGCAATGCTTGGTGGTCTGCAATGGTCTGGGAGGTACAATGTCCCGTAACGTTTCTTCAAAAAGCAGCTTACCAACAGGAGGTATCTGTTTTTGACCACTGGCACTTTTCTATAATGAAACCAGAGATGAATGATTACAAGAAGGCACTCAGAAACTGCATACCTCTGCCAGCGGGTTATTATTAGAGATGTTTAAAGTGCTTACATCACTTGTGGGGTTTTAATGTATTTGAATAGAGCAAAAAAAAGTTAGTTAATAAGTTATTTTGCCGTTTTTGATTTAGTCAAATAGTTCCTGACATATTGGCTTCTGAACATGCCAATTTTCAAAAATTTCCGTCGTCCATTTTAACACCTTGGGGGCCTGGGACTCAGGAACGAGTCAATTCAAAACAACTACGTTTCGGCTTATTGATTCACAAAAACACATAAATTTGACTGAAAAATTGAAATGTCGAGCTCACACCCGTTTTCCAGTATGCATATTGATTCCAACTAAGAAGACGGTCGTCTTAGGTTCCTGAGTCCCAGGCCCCCATGCTTAAAAATTAACGCCGGAAATTTATGGCGAAAGGCCCAAATTGGCATGTTCAAAGGCCTATATCTCAGAAACTATTAAACTAAATCAAAAACGGCAAAAGAACTTATTAACTAACTTTTTTTTATCTATTTAAATATGTTAAAACCCCACAAGTGATATAAGCATTTTAAAGAGAAAACAAATCATCCCGCTAACGAGGCTATATAGCGCACATGACCTACACATGAATGAATAAATAGAATGCTTCATTGCACTTGTACCGAAATTATGCAAAAACGTTTGCATAAAATATGGTTGATAATGAGTGCAATCAAGAATTTCTTCTATATGGGGGATCTTGCGGTCAGATTTTAATCAAATTCTCATCGAAATCTCAACCAAATTCAGTCAAACTTTAACGGCTTGGTCCTCGATCTATGTCAGTCAATCTTTCCACAACAGAGAGACAGACGGACGGACGGACGGACCGACCAACAAACAAACAAACAAACAAACAAACAAACAAACAAACAAGCAAGCAAGCAAACAAACAAACAAACAAACAAGCAAGCAGCAAGCAAGCAAACAAAGAAACAAACAGACAAACAAACAAACAAACAAACAAACAAACAAACAAACAAACAAACAAACAAACAAACAAGGAGACAAACAGAGGAAAATACATAACCTCCTGGCGGAGGTAATAAAATGTTTATTAGTGCAATGTTTCATGAGGTGAAAGATGAAATGTTTTTCCAAATATGTTGTCAAACTCCGGTGAGTCTCGATATTTTCGTAATTTTCTGGATCACATGTAACCTCAACAATTTAAACCGGAACCCTGATCAGATCTGGTTTACAGCAGGGTTTTTATAAAAACATATTTGACGACATATTTGGAAAACGCCGCGAAAGACTGAGAGAGTGATTTTGAGTCATCCCTTTTAGCAACGACCACAATTACACGGCCCAGTCTCAGACAAATACGGAACCGTATCGAAATTTACACAGTTCCCTGTTTATAAAAGCTATAGACCAATTGCATAAATACCACAATGCATCAATTTACACGCATAGCCTCGACTTATTTCTTTTAAATTCCACCCAGTTCTATTCGTTGTTCCGAGCTTTTGTCTATTTTCAACAGAATTCAAAAGAATGACGAATGACGCTATGTGCGTATACAGCTAAATCAATTAAGGTTGTCCTGGCCAAAGCCAAAAGGTCAAAGCCAAGCGCAAAAAGTACGATGGGAATTACTATATAAATTAGCGAAGCACACATTTACTATATTTATAGGCCCAAATCATACAAATAATCCAAACTTGCCTCTCTGGGGATTATTAATGAGCATTTTCGCGCTTGGCTTTGACCTTTTGGCTTTGGCCAGGACAACCTTAATTGATTTAGCTGTACATATAATGATGGATTGTGGTATATTTATGCAATTGGTCTATTGTTTTGAGGACCTGTTAAAACTGAAGGCACCGTGCAAATTTTGGCAAGTTTCGACTTTGTCTGGACCCGTATAAAGCTATACATACACATAGTTTTATTAATCAGTCACAACCGAATGCATCTACAATGTCCACCATGTAACAAATATGTTTCAAATATGTTACAAATATGTTATAAATGAGACCAACCAAGTTTACCTCAACATCGAGCACTTACTTCAGGTGAGCTTGGAGCAGTTTGTTTTAGAAGCGAAAAAAGGTGATGGTCATTGACTGTTTCACAAAATGGGTTTATTTCCTGCAAAATAAATACAAAAAACACAGAGGCTAGTAATTAGAAGATAGGAATGAAATAAAATGGCAAAATAAAAACATCAAACGGGTAATGAGAAAGTAAGACAGAAAGAACACGATGAAGAAGAGACAGAAAAAATAGAATAAATAAGCATGTTTTGGCGTGCATGTTTATCTACTGCTCTGCATGCATGTTAATAAGCAATCCAATTGAGAAATTTTACTTAGAAAAGTGCCTCAGCAGAACATTATTTGTAATGCATTTAGTTATTTGCAAAGAGCCCTGGTATAGTAATCTAACTAAACTGAATAGGACAGAAATTGAAAATATATAGAAAAGTTTTGGTCAGTACTACCTATAATAGCAGGGTTCGATTCTAGCTCCCTGTTTGGTCTTAAAAATCTCTACAATCGAACTTGTTCTTCACCTAAACTCCCTAAAACATGTAGCTTAATCTAGCCTCCTTCGCAGGCAACTCTCGGGGTTGGGTTGAGTCAATCTCGTTCCCAGAGCCTGCGTTCATTCTGGTCAGTTTAATCATGGCGCAAAATTTGAAGTTGATTCACTGCTTCCTGACAGTGGAATATTGCAAAGTCCATCAAGGTTCAAACAAGCATCAACATCAGCAACGTTAAGGCCGTAAAACGCAAAGGGGTGTGAAGAAATTAAATTAAAAAAGTAGAAAACAGAACGATGGTAATGGGAAAAGTAATGCGAAGGCATAGTTAATCAAAATATATGGTCTGGAAATTCAGCGAAAGTTTTCGTTCTATATTTTTTATTCTAAGGATTTTTGGTGAAGGAAAATTCGAGTGTAGAATATATACATTTTAAGACCAAACCGGGACCAGTTGCGAAAAATGTAACTACACAGGCCTTCCGGCAGGAATTGAACCCACGACCTTGCCGAGGGCGTTGCCGAGGGCGTTGCCGAGAGCTTGATCAAGAGTTCTGTATATATAATAAGGTAATAAGGAACTCGCGATCAAGCTCTCGGCAACGTCCTCCGTGCCTCAGTGGTCAGAGCATTGCACTAGAATCGCAAGGTCGTGGGTTCAATTCCTGCCGGAAGGCCTGTGTAGTTGCATTTTTCGCAACTGGTCCCGGTTTGGTCTTAAAATGTATATATTCTACACTCGAATTTTCCTTCACCCAAAATCCTTAGAACATGCTATGTAATCGAGAGTGAAATGCCCAATATGACTTATAATATATCTTTTTTATTAACGTTTATGCAAAGTTGTGCACGGCAAGAACAATGTACTCTTGGTGTAATGAAGTAATCATCCAACAGCAGCATTTAGTTTCAATCGCTTAACCATGGATTTAAATATTAATAAGCGAAAAACAAAAGACTTGTGCAGGGTGAGGACCATTCGAACCTAAAATCACAACTCATTATAAGTGTTTTGAAGTTGGCGAGTTTCTAGACCTTCTTGATTCACTATGGCGAAGACAAGTGAACGAGGCGGAAAAAATAAACGGGGCACAAAATCAGAATGGTGCAAGTACAAACACATGCCTTATTTCCAACGTTCAGTCCTTGAAACGTGGAATGATGAAATAATCCCATTTTCTGTTGAAATAAGCAAGAGACAAGGTGACATCGGGCATTGTTCCAGTTTATCAGACGAGTGAGACGAGCAGTAAATTGAGCATTAACGTCGTTCGACAGATTGTAAGTAGTTGCCATTATCTGGTAAAGCAATCAAAAACAAAATCAACATAATCAATTGCCAATAAAAATTAACTTCTCTAATGTCCATGGGAAGCGAATTCCAATCTTTAGCTCCCGCATATTGGAACATTGACTGTCCTACTTTAATGTTTACTTTTGGCAGATGTAAGTTTGCTTCCTAGTGACACTGTGAAGTAAAATATTTAAATACACCAATACTTCATCAACCTTCATCCACAATAAATGCTGATGTTACAGAAGATATAATAAATTAAGATACTGTACCTCCTTGTCTTTTATATCGATAATGATTAATCGTTGTCGTGAAACGAAGCCAGGAGAACAGTTTGAAAAGGGAGCTGTGGTTCCCTTCGCATCATCGTGACAGTCAAAATTCCAAGACTGAAATTGTTGCGACGCATAGAAATCTAAGACAACAAAAGAGGAAAAAACAGAAATTAACTTTTTATTTGATCAAGATGCATATAGCATTTCATTCCAACAATCGTTTTTAGGCAGAAAACAAAAACAAAGATGCAGGCAGTACAAAGTTAATTCAATCAAAATTAATAAAAGCACGGAATTTATAATATATATACAGTATATATATTATAACTTATTGGATTCATCTAAGCCCGATATGGCAAAATATTTAAGTCGAAAATTCAATATTGGGCGAGACCGAAGGTCGAGCCTAATATTAAAATTCGAGACTTAAACATTTTCCATATCGGGCGAAGATGAATCCAATAGGTGTTTTATTATATCGAACAAATTGACAAGTAAATATACCTTGTGCACCTGTCCAAAGGTTGCTGCCCAATATTTAGTTGTCCTACATCATAACATATTGGGCTGGCATGTGACGCTAATGTAGACATTTGGACGATTATTTGTGAGGGTATAATAAATAAAATTATATATATATATATAAACATTTTAGAATTTTGTGACGTCGCAGTGAAAACCATCCGAGTGATTTGTTTTGTTTATCCTGTACTTCTCCCGAATTGTTATAATTACTTTGTTGCTTGGCGTTAAAAGACGATTACAAGCTATAAAGCAGGAACTGACTAGTAGTCAGTCGCTGCCTATAGCAGTTATTATAGGTGATCATTTAATCAGTTTGGTTGACATGAACCGCAAAGCTAACCGAAACTTTTACAACAATCATGCCTTCTCACAAACCAAAATAGAAATTCGCCAATCCATATACAGTTGCAACCGTCGTTAGTTGTCTAGTGACGTCAATTTTATATTAGTGACAATGTCAAAACGGTCTTAAAGTGCTTATGACATGAAAATTAAGTCACTTTATTTGCTATGTAAATGTTATATGTTGTGACGTACACATGTATGACTTATCGGAGAAAGTTATATATCTTTGCTATTATCAAGCCAAAGTTAATTCGAAGGAAGCATGTGAGTGTGTCCCAAAACAGCAAACATGTAGAATTCCAAGTGACTTCGTTTAATAATAGCAAAGATATGTAACTTTCTACGATAACTCATTATGCACGTGCACGACACAACATATGGCATTTATATCAAACAAAGTGAAATATCTCAAAAACAAAGCAAGGAAACCAAAAACTGCAAAAGATGTTACTTTGTCATTTTAAGTGTTGAAGAGTTAAATAGAACAAATTTAATTTTCATGTCACAAGCACTTCAAACGTACTACATTAAGATCTGATTACGAAAAGATCTTGCAAAAAAAGTATATCAGAATAAAGGCTTATTAACCGAGTTCGAGGTCTGTACGGGAAAGTATTTGCATGAGGTTTTCGTACAGACCGAGCGACGAAGGAGCGAGGTTTGTGCGAGAGAAACCGAGGGCAAATACTTTCCCGTACAGACCGAGAAAACGAGGTTAATAAGCCTTTTATTATATGGCTTTTAGTTTGTTTTCTTATCTGTTTTTAGTTCTACGTTTGTCTTGATCAGGTGTCGCTGTTCACCTTAGTTCTTACTTTTGAGCTTGTTCGTTTCGCTTCATGTTTACACCTGTTAGGCTTTTATTTTTCGCGCTTTTAAATAAGAAGTTTTTATAAAAAGAAACACTAATGTTTCAGGACGTATTATTGTTCAAAATTTTCCAACGAATATATCTAATTCGCTTTTATTTTCATTCAAATCAACTCAGTAATTTTCCCGCCAAAACTTGCAGGTGAAAAAGGACGTAATGCCCTCTCACAGTGCCGAGAGGGCATTACGGCTTTTTCCGGACCTCTCAGCAACCAACCAGCGTGCGCCGTTTGGCGTAATGACCCGAAAACAAGCCCAGCCATATAATAAAACAATTTAATAACCACATTTACCAACCTTTTACCAACATCGAGGGCGTGCCTGGTTCAACATAAGAAGAATCTGTCAAACAGAAAATAATAAGAGCAACAACAATAATAACAAGAACACCAACATCAACCACAATAACAGCAGCAGCAAAACCAACACCAACACACAAAAAAACAATAACAATTATCTTCTATATTACACACCTTTAACTCTTTTTTGAAGGTTACTTCGCCATTGGGGAACATTTCGAGAAATAAACAAAAACGAAGAGGCAGGTCTTGCTGAGGTGACCATGTAGGAACCAGCCATGTCTACAGAAGACTCTTGTTTATCACTAGCCTGTTAGTAATATTTTACAAAATTATGATGCAACAAAGATAACTTCGTTGCTAACGTGCAACAAAGTTAACGAAACGTCAATAAATTTTCTTTAAGCTTTTTATATTCATGTTTTGAATTTATTATGGGTTTCCATATTAAGATACTGAGCTGGGGGACTCTTATACTCATTTTGAGATTGCGCTTTCCGCCCGAAAAATCGATAGCAAAGATAACTTCGGTACCCAGGGTAAGATAATTGATGACATATGACAAAAAATGTCAAAGTGTCTATGAAGTGAAAACCATTTAGCGGTTCGGAACAGATCAGCATGATAGGGGCTCATTGAGAATTTCAAGCAAATCTGCTGCCAAATATTTGAGCCGTAATCTCTTAAGGTTCATATATTTTGGAATATGTTTATCCAAAGATAATGGAAGGGGAACTGGATAGGAAACTTAGGGGCTGTTTACATGGGAGGCGGGAAGGGACATTTCCGGGACAGGACGTTTTTCATCCCGGGTTTACATGAGAATGTTTCTACCGGGACGGGACGATTTCACCCTGGAGTAACCGGGACGTTCAACAAGCATCTCTAGTTCGTGTTGGACATGTTCGATATTTCGCTTTTTTAAAGAAAACTAAAGCTATTTATTTGGTCGGATAAACTGTACGTATATTGTAGCCAGATGAATTATCTTTCTTCCAGTATATTTGATAGTTTCTACAGTGGTTTATTTTTCGAGAAAACATTCGGAGAAGACAGATTATAATACATACCAAAAAAACATTCATAATAGCGGCCGCTATTTATATGATTTGGACATGTTCGGTATTTCGCTTTTTTTAGGGAAACTAAGCTATTTGGTCGGATAAACTGTACGTATATTGTAGCAAGGTGAATTATCTTTCTGCCAATATATTTTATAACTTCTACAGTGGATTATTTCTTGAGAAAACGTTCGGAGTAGACGGACTAGGCAAACGACTAGGCACTCCTCTTCTCTGTGGAAGCCATTTTTGTTTTTGCATCACATGACAAATCTGGCAAAGTCAGCATAATATCGTCCCGGCAAAGCGGGACGGAGTGTTTACATGAGAAAAATTGTCTTGGATTTGCCGGGATCCCGGTTGAGAAAACCGGGATCCCGCTTTGCCGGGACGGGATGAAAAACGTCCCGGCAAACATCTTTCCATATTAACGGAACGGGATAAATAAGAGAGATATACATGCATGGTGAGATCCCGGCAAAAGTCCCGTCCCGCCTCCCGTGTAAACAGCCCCTTAAAACGATGTTACAAAACCGGAAAGATGTTTGCACACGTTGCTATGGTAAGTATACACACTTATAAGCGGCTAATGCACCTAACGGGGTGGTCCCACCTGGCCACGAGCAGCTATTGCTGAAATTAAACAATAGTGAAATATCACTTAAGTTCAGCGGTGTCTGATTTTAGCCATGTGGAACCACGCGTTAAGTATTCTTGGCTAAAAGGGATGACTCAAAGGGACCTGCATGTGCAGTCTTTTCCAAAATATGTCGTCAAATATGTTTTTCCAAAAAGCTAGGGGGTAAACTAGACTTCTGATTAGGGTTTATGTAGTGGTTAGGGTATCGAAAAGATTTCTAAAATCTTGAGACTCGCTGAAACTTGACGACAAATTTGAAAAAAATAAAAAATTGACGACATATTAATTTTGAAAAAGCCGCGAAAGGACTGGGCGGGTACTGTTGAGTTATCCCTTTCAGCCGAAACCCTAGAATACTGGCAAAGCATTCTGGTAGTTGTTGTCACCCTCACGTCAACGTGCAAATGGCCTATTGAAACAAGTTTTATCCCGACGCAGAACGAGACATTTTGATGCGCAGTCGACATTACAAATTGGCTTATTTCATTAGTATAATAATCCAACGGCATACGTCATCTGCCCCATATATCCGATGATGTACGGCATGGCCACCCAAAAAAACACGTCATTATTTCCGCCCAAAATATAGACGAATCCGTCTGCATTCCTAAACCTTTTTGGATGGAGAATTCAAAAGTAGCAAATGGACCAATCATATCGCAGTGATCTCAAGGTGTCAATTTCAAAGGCAAAGGAATGTAGACGGAGTCGTTAATGTTTTGGCGGAAATCATGCCATGTTTTTTTTTGGCCATGCCGCGGATCATCGGTTTTGGTATTATGTATTCAATCACAGTCTTTTCTTATTTTGTGACGTCAAGAAGGCAACTATGGCACTCTGGCCATGTCCACATTAATCCATTTTCACACGAAAACGGACACCTCGTATCCAAAACGTATCAAACGTTTTCCGTCCACACTATCGTTTTCGAATCGTTTTCGCCGTTTAAAAAGATCTACAGGGGTATGAATGAATAATTTACTTCACAGACACTTTGAACAAGAAATAAAACATCTTCCAAAACTTTAAATAATTCTCCGTTAAAATTTTGTCAGTAGGCTTACACGGAATAGATTGATACGAATCGGATGAAGAAAAAGATTGTATTGCATTTCATCTTCAACACACGTTAGTCAAACTCAATAAATACGACATTAAATAAACATAATTACTTACGTGCAAAGGTGATCGAATAGGATCGTATAACACGTACTGATGTGTCGGTAACATGAGATGACTTTTGATGGACGAAGGATTGCTAAATATATATAAAAAAACACAATATTCAATAGACAAAGAAACTATTGATCAATATATAATATTGTCTAATTCTTGATATCAATCCAATACACGAATCCAATAATTTTTTTATTATACATTCAAAACAGTGGTACTACCAAACATGCAAGCAACGTCTGGCAGTAAAAGAGTTGTCTTTGTCAACAGAGAAATCTCCTGCAAGCCATTTATCTATTTTGTAATTTTTGCGCGGTTTGATGTAGTGACGTCATCAGGGTCCAATAATTTACAGTATTCGACGGAAATGACGTCACAGCCGTCCAATAACTTACCATAATACTCGGCAGAAAAGACGTAACAGCTGCCGGACATTGAGAATTAACTAAAGTATGTTGACCAATAAGAAACGAGAATGATAAATATTAGGCAGTCTATATAGCTAGATTTCGAGTAGGAAGTACTCTTCGTTTTAATTGCATTAAATTTGCATATTACAATAAATGCGATTTATCCAGGTACACAAATCTGCAAGTGCATGTAAAACTATTCAATTATCACCACTGATACTAGGGCTGTGCAAAGAACTAGAATGGGACACAAATCTACACTGCCAAATATAATTTTTCATAGCTTTTTCATATTGAGCCCTTAATCTTTGTTAAGAACTGACAGTTACCTTGGAATTACGCGGTATATTTTAGAAATCATATCCGGACAAAGTATTTTCACCAAATTCGTCAGTTCATAGAGAACAGCGTCCACGGAATATCGAGTAAGGAGCGTTCCTTTCTGTGCATGAATGGATGGTGTGTCAAGATCCTTGGCAAACTGTAGCAATTCCTGAGCTGGACCTTGAAAGCTAAAAATAATCAGATTTATAAAAACAATCTCAGGTCAAAAAGTTTAATTTTGTGAACAACAGTTGTGTCAAGTTGATGTCATGCAGTAAAGAAGTTAACTCATTCCTAGCCTGCGAACAGGCTCTCTCAACGCGGCGCTGTGAAATGAGAGCCTGCAACAATCCTAGGGGTAAATCGATAACGCCCACTTAATTAATATGCAAATGTCGCGAATCAAACCAATCACATTCTTCCGGAAGTCTGTGTAAAAATCCTCACTCAAAGCACAACTGAAGATGTAAATTTCACACTATCAACTATACTCGTTACTGAAAACTCAAAAAATCTGTTTATAAGAAAGCCAGAAGCAATGTAATGCATCTAACGATTATCGGGTATGTAGTTTGGAGTTTAAAATATTCAACTTTAGACTAAAAACATGTAGCGAAACAGTTTAGCGATGCGTGCTAACGTCTCCGTTTGAATCAAATTGAATGTACTAAGATTGGATCATGACAAACTCAGATCTTAGTTTTATAAGTTTGCTATCTCTAATTTGTGGAAGACGAACATAACTTTGATTTTTCAAGAAACATTGATAAATCGTTATTCGAGATTAGGTGTTTGTGATTCACTGCACGGCATTCACTGATCCAGGTGATGGCGACAGAATATCGTCAAGATAGCGCTTCTCGTGTAAATGTGCAAGTTGCAAGAGGTCAAAACGAAGACTTTCACGAACTGCTGTATACGAACGAACATGAAATGAGTTACGCTCCTTCGTAGCTAGGGAAGGTGCGAAAACCTAACTTAAATGAACATATAGACACTTTCAGACGCTATCAAAGATAGCCGACATATAGAACCAGGTGCGTATCATTATAGTCTAAACGGCGACATATTAATAGTTAAGAAATTCAAGTGTTTTATCAAATTTAGCAAGACTTTCCTTCTGGCTGTTGAGTTATCATTCTGAACTGAATAACTGGTAGCCTCGAGCCAGTCAGCTTCGATAATATAAATAATACCAGACGCACTGGCGCACAAATTGGATAATAGCACAGACATTTAATGGCAGAAAGAAACTTCGTTTGAAAAAGAACTTGCCTCATTTAGCAATAATCTTTATTACACGAATTAAGTGAATGTGTAATCTCCTCTTACTAATATGTTTTGACGTTTTGAACGGCACATTATTATTGAGTCAAGGCGACGGACGGGGCTCGATTTGTGATGAAAGTGATGACACTTGCTTCTGTATTATAAAGCCAGACACTGACAGAGAGAGAGATTCATGGAGTTTCAATCCGGATCTACTTTGCTATTTCTTTTCTTTTGTTCCACAGCGATGTGTTTTAAAAATATTAAGAGCTACGGCGTCTTTAATAGCCGTCTTGTTGGAATATGTCTCCACTCCATGCATTGTTGAAGTCCGTAAACAATAACTTTAAAAATAATTTATTCTGGATTAATTTTGTTCGACCAATAGAAACTCGCGGCCGCCAAATTCGCCCAATAGAAATACGCGGCCTCTGACGGCCGCGAGTGATGAAAAAACCCCATGCTTTGTTGCAGGCCCACATTTCACAGCAACAGCAGGGCCTGCCCGCAGGCTAACTTATTCCCGCTCGACGACTTCCCCAGAGGTGAATAAAATCGATCTGGCGTTTGAGGTTTCAGTTTACCGTCCGAGGATTTTCAAAATGTGATGCGGCTTTTGTTCATTATTCATTATTTGAATCATATTCATGTATCTTGTCCGAATATATAATGAAATGGATCTGTGGACCTATCATCCTTGTCAGTGGCGCCCATGGACCGAGGGAGGGCCATCGCCCATCGTCAGCTCACGGCCCGACACCGAAAGTGGATCTCCCAAAAGAGAAGACAAATTTTAGAGGAATAAATATCACGCCGGTAATTGCCAGGACTTTCGAAAGAGCTGTCTATCACAATCTCTCTCAGGAAGCTTTTGAACAACAATTAAGTGAAACACAATTTGCTTATTCGAAAAGGAGGTAGCTGCGTTGACACGTTACTCAAGGTCCAACACTTCTCACTGAAAGCTCTTGATGACTGTAACAGTAGAGCTGTAAGACTATTTGCGATGCACTTCTCAAAAGCGTTTGACAGTGTCAGACACAAATTGTTAGGAGACAAATTAAAGACTACACCACTCAACCCGCACATTGTCA
Source organism: Paragorgia papillata (assembly GCA_035771165.1). NCBI lineage: Eukaryota > Metazoa > Cnidaria > Anthozoa > Scleralcyonacea > Coralliidae > Paragorgia > Paragorgia papillata. The sequence continues at coordinate 2,464,168 of JAWNZC010000406.1, forward strand.
ATTGGTATTTGAACTTTCTGAAAGACAGAAAGCAAAGGGTAGTGCATGATGGCAAAGTCTACGAGTGGATTTCAGTAAATAAGGGAACAACACAGGGAAGCGTTAGTGGACCCCACTTATTCAATGTGTTCCTCAACGATTTGAACATTCAGGAACAAAATAAGGCAGCATTGGATAAATACGCTGACGACTCAACGATTCAAGTAGCAGTATGGAAAAACTACACAGATGAATCATATATCTTTGTAGACCAATTCACGAGATGGACAGAAAGGAACAATATGTCCTGTAATTCATCGAAATGCAAGGAACTTGTGCTAAGAAAATCCGGACATGATGAGAAGATATTTAACCCTCCTCCTATTATAAATATGGAACAGTGTAATAAGCTCAAAATCCTAGGTATAACGTTCCAGTCAAATGGCAAGTTTACTGAACACGTTAAGGCCAAACTTTATGAGGCTAATAAATGCTTGTATATATTGAGATCGTTGAGGAAGGAAGGCCTTAGTCAGGATGAAATCGACACTCTCTTCAAGGCTCTGGTACTATCCAAAATATCGTATGGTCTCTCCGTATATGGATCTTCTACTTCGGATTTAAATACAGTCCAACGTTTTTTAACCAGATGTTTTAAACGAAAATATACATCTACTTCTTATAATATTTATGAACTTCTAGAACAGAGCGACAAAAATAGTTTTAAGAAAATAAGTTTATGCGAAAACCATCCTTTGTATTCTATGCAGCCTAAAATAAAAACCTCATCAAGACGCTTAAGGAATAAAGAGAGTCTTTGGCCTAAAGTGAATACGGACCGTTTTAAAAATAGCTTTTTTAATAGAATAATTTTTAAATATAATTTAGCAGTCTAGATACAATTTGTAGTTTGTCTATAGAATAATCTTTCAGATATTAGTAGTTTATAGAAATACTCTATACGTGTAACTCAGATAATTGTTCTTTTTTATGTAATTATTAATACTATTATAAATAAGCATGTAAGTTTGATACGTATTTTATCAAATTCAATAAAGACGGTATTATTATTATTATTATTATTATTATTATTAAGAAAAATTTTCATAGTAATATTTCGTGACATCGTATCCTGGATGCCAGAGTAGTGACATCGCGGACGTATCGACGGCTTCGCTATTTATTAATAAAAAGTGCATACACGCTGTGCAAATGATGTAAATAGTATACTTGAAAGTGCTGATGTGGAAAATCTACCAACAATGAAAATTATTTTGAATAATGAAAAAGTCATGCAGTAGTTTCAGGCCCATGCGGGCGGTGGACGGTAAACTGAAACCTCAATTCCATTGGCCTAAAACCCAATGCGGACAGAAAATAGATGGAGAAATTTTGGGTTGTTTTCTAAAGATTTCGGGTTCTAATTCCAACCAAAAATCAAATACTATCCCTTATTGCACTCATAACTCTAACTCTAACCCTAACCTTAAAAAAAGTAAAAGTCCATCCAAAACGAGCAAACAAACAAGCGTAAAACAGATTGAGCGCAAAAAATAAAGACAAATACAGCGAGTATGTAACTCGTTCCATCCTCGTTCCCAGGGCCTCCTCGTTACACTGGAAAATCGGAGGCCCTGGTCAGATGAAAACCGGATGTCCTAGATTCTAGGACATTGAGTCATTGAATATATCACATCGCCCTGGGTGCGAGCATGAACAAATATAACGAAACAAATGAGATACACTCAGATATTTGAAGAAAAGCTGCTTTATTATGACGTCCGAAAGGTTTTCTGTTTACTGTTTTTCCCGCTGGACAAAATAGCACAATTTCGCCTACCGAAATGCTATTCAAAGGTAAGTTGTTTACGAACATAATTGGCCGTCGCCAATTTTGAGAGTTAAATGATGAAACTCATCGCAGTTCCGACTCGCTTTAGGAATCCTACTTTGTTGGCTTTATTTGTAGACTTTTTCGGTGTTATCATCTGAGCGATAATCTTCACTTTATTCACACCGTTGTTTGACCGTTGTTTTTTTGTTGAAAATATATTTGCCCACTTCCTGTTTTCGACAATAGCCTTCGTCCGGCCAATCACACGCTTCAATCGTTTTCATCTGACCAGGGCCTCCGATTTCCCAGTGTACCGAGGAGGCGCTGGGAACGAGGATGTAACTCGTTCGTAACAACCCGAATTAAAGACTTTTTAGGTCGATTTTTAAGTCAAACTAGGACAACATCTGTTAATAATAACCTGTCATTTACCAATCTAACCAGAGCATGGCATGGGTTTTAATAAAAAATAACGATGTTGGGTACTTCAAAACTATTTCACAGTAGTGGACTATTACAATCTTGCCTTCTCATTGGCTTTGTTACTCACTGCCTATTGGCGATAGACCCGTGGTAGCTAGGGGAATTAATTTCTAAATTCAAAATAATGGCAGCAAACTCGCGTTTTGCAGAGGTTTCAGTCCGTTTCTTTAAAATAATATTTTGTCCAACTATATAGTATATAGTATATAGTTGGCTTATACTAGAATAATTACAACACTCTCCCTCATTTCCTTAAAAAACTCAGGCTCGTTGACTAAATGCAATATAGACCTGCATGGTTTGAAATGTTTGTGAAGGTTTTTGTTCTATATGTATTTGTTCACAAAGAAAAAATGGTATGGTTTCCTTACACTGTCAAAGTCAACCAAAAAAATATATTGTCGACTCGGGCGGAATTTAAACTCTTCGGATTTCCGGTCTTCGGGATTCCGGTGTTTCGGGTTCCTTCGGGATTCCGGTGTTTCGGATTCCTTCGGGATTCAGGTGTTTCGGATCCTTCGGGATTCCTGGGGATTCCGGTATTTGGGACTCCTTCGGAATTTCCATCTTCGGGATTCCTTCGGGATTCCGATGTGTCAGATGCCTTCGCCTGGATTCCAGTGTTTCGAATTCCATCGAGATTCCGGTGTTTCGAATTCCATCGAGATTCCAGTCTTTCGGATCCCTTCGAGACTCTAGTCTTCCAGATTCTGGTGTTTAGGATTCTATCGAGATTCCGGTTTTCGGATTCTTTGGGGAATCCGGTATGTTGAACTCCTTCGGAATTCCGGTCTTCCGGTGTTTCAGATACTTTCGGAATTCCGGTCTTCGAGATACTTTCGGACTCCTTCCGGTCTTCGAGAGCCTGGTGTTTCAGATTCCTTCTGGATTCAATGCAGTGTTTCGGATTCCTTCGGGATTCCGGTGATTCAGATGCCTTGGGGATTCCTTCGAGATTTCGGATTTCGATAGCTCAACAAGCAGACCGGAGAACCGAGGTGCAAGTTTAAATCCCGCTCGATTTGTGTTTATGTTCGTGTACGTGTAAGTCAGTCTTACCTGTTATTCTGTCCGTCGGTCTAAAAATGATCTTACCTTGAATGCAATTGTCCCTTCTCGCCATTCTCGTATTTCACTCTTTCTTCTTTCACTTCTTCATTGCGGCGTTTGTTCATTTCGATTTCTTCTTCCGTAAGGAAAGAAGCGGTCGATTCTGACGAGGTCTTTCGAGAAGAGTCAGTGTCAACCGAAAAGGAACCGCTGTTGGCTTTTACAGCCTCGTCGCCAAACTCCCTTGATTCTGTCAACTCATTTTCGGTAAACGTCTCGAAAGGAGAAAACCTGCCACTCTCGGAATTTCGAGGTTCCGAATCTGATCGAGGCTTCATAGCAGCAGAGTTTGAGAAAGTTCTCGTAATCGGCTGAAAGCTTTTGCTAATAGTTCGACTACCTTCGCTACGACTACGAGGCTTTTTGTGCATGTCGGTCGGACTAGATAATGTTTTCCTAGACGGTACTTCTAAACTATCAATTTCCTTGTTGTCCAAAATATTAATATCGCATTCGTCTTCATCTACTGTTAATGTAAAATCCAAGGCCGGTACTTCATGCTTGTCTGTTGATGTGCCTTTAGTTATGGTGGTAGATGATGGACCAAAGCAAACTGGAGACACGGGTTCGGAGGTAGGGGATCTGTGCACAGGTGAAGGCGCTACTGGACTATGCTTGCGGCCACAACCAAGTGAACCAGCTGAAGGGGTTCGTCGATCAGACAATAACCCGCTGTAGTCATTTTGAACATGAGGATTAACGATATTGAAAGATTTCCCCGTTTTCCCCTTTTTAGAACACTCGGGAATATCGAATTTCGCAAGACAACGCTCGGGAATGTACGACAACGAAGCCGTCAAAAGATAATACTCGATCAGAACATCACACAACGAATGCTGCGCGGCCTTTCGTAGGCGCTCTTTAAGCTGTCCAAGTCCAACATCACCTCGTTCCCATACAGAAATTTCAATGATAGTTGCGTTATCTACAAAGAAAGGAAGAAATGCAGTTAAGATAATCTAACACAAAGGACTTTGTGAAGCACGTGCCTAATGCGCGCGTGGTATGCAGACCTTCACGCAAAAGACAGACAGACAAAATAATATGTTCTAGGGATTTATAGGTGAAGGAAAATTCGAGTGTAGAATATATACATTTTATAAGACCAAACCGGGACCAGTTGCGAAAAATACAACTACACAGGCCTTCCGGCAGGAATTGAACCCACGACCTTGCGATTCTAGTGCAATGCTCTGAACACTGAGCCACGGAGGGCGTTGCCGAGAGCTTGATCGCGAGTTCTGTATATATATTAAGGTGGTAATGCCAGGAGAGAATTGGATATATTATAAGTAATATTGAATTACTTTAATCGAATTACTTTAATGCCCAATATTACTTATAATATATCCAATTCTCTCCTGGCATTAACACCTTAATATATATATATATATATATATATATACAGAACTCGCGATCAAGCTCTCGGCAACGCCCTCCGTGGCTCAGTGGTCAGAGCATTGCACTAGAATCGCAAGGTCGTGGGTTCAATTCCTGCCGGAAGGCCTGTGTAGTTGCATTTTTTCGCAACTGGTCCCGGTTTGGTCTTAAAATGTATATATTCTACACTCGAATTTTCCTTCACTTATAAATCCCTAGAACATGCTATGTAATCGAGTGAAATGCCCAATATTACTCCTAATAAAGACAAATTAATAGACCATTTACGCGATGACGTACGATGGCGTTGGGTGACTACAACTACCAGAACGCGTCGATAGTTTTTTAATGGTAATTAATAGAGGATACTAGCAAGGCATTCTGGTAGTTTTACAGTAGTTACTCAACACCATTGAACGTCATTGTGCAAATGGCCATGCAGTTACTCTACTCTGCGACGCATGCATGGATGGGGTAAATTTCTTTGGTTGTTGGTAATGGTTTATAAGCTGTGCTGTGCCAAACCACGTTATATCTGCATATTTTCTTAAAAACTCAGGTTTTGATAACCACGGAGCGGTAGTGGGAGTTGAGAATCTAGTAGATTATGTTGACAAATTGAGTTGAATGGGATTAAGGAATGGTGAGAATAAGAGTGGGGAAAGATTGTAAAGCAGACGTCAATAAATGATGGTCGGTGAAGGCTTGCAGATGATCAGGGCAAATGATGAAGAACGGTGGTGGAGTTGGCGGAGAAAGTAAACGTTAAAAGGACACATGCCACGTAAGTAAAACCTCAATTTTCCGTTCTTTACTGTCGTGGCAATAGAAGCGTTCCGTAGAATATTGTTGCAATATATTCCTCAAGTTGAACAATTCATTTGATAAGATTCTTGACAACTTCCTGTTTTGAATTCTGTTTTGAATTTGATGGTGCATGTTTGGTAAATAATCCTGTTTCTTATTGGTTGTTTAAAAACCAGAAACCAATCAAATTCAAAAAGGAAGTTAGCAATAATTTTCTTCAAATGAATTGGTCAACTTGAGGAATATATTGCAACGATATTTTAGAAACGCTTCTATTGCCACAACAGTTGTAGTAGTAGTAGTAGTAGTAGTAGTAGTAGTAGTAGTAGTAGTAGTAGTAGTGGTAGTGGTAGTGGTAGTGGTAGTGGTAGCGGTAGCGGTAGCGGCAGCGGCAGCAGCAGCAGTCAGTAGCAGTAGCAGTAGCAGCAGCAGCAGCAGCAGCAGCAGCAGCAGCAGCAGCAGCAGCAGCAGCAGCAGCAGCAGCAGCAGCAGTAGCAGTAGCAGTAGCAGTAGTAGTAGTAGTAGTAGTAGTAGTAGTAGTAGTAGTAGTAGTAGTAGTAGTAGTAGTAGTAGTAGTAGTAGTAGCAGTAGTAGTAGTAGTAGTAGTAGTAGTAGTAGTAGTAGTAGTAAGCATTTATTTAATCACGATAGGTATATACAGCAAAATATGATAAACTAAATACTAAGGAAAATTACAAATATATACTATCTACTGTTTGAATGAAAATATTTTACATTATTTAAGAAGTAATTATTATTGCTAGATATAAAATCAATCAAACATTTGGTCACTAAGGGATGTATGCTTAAGAGCTTGTTTAAAATATCTTGCAATGTTTCAGTTCCCTAGTTTCATTATCAAGATTGTTCCACAATACTGAGCCTTTATATCCTATGGACTTCTTCATCATTTCAGTTCTGGGTCTTGGTAAGGATAAACAATTTTGTTTTCCCAAATTATATAGATTTAAACGCTTAAGAAATAGCTCTTGGATTGATACTGGTGAAATACCATAACATCATTTGTGCACGAGTCTTACTAATGTCTCTAAATACGTGCTTTTTAACGTTTTCCAATTATACGTTGCCAAAACATCTTTGGTTGGGGTGTTCCAATCCAAACCAAATACGATTTTGGCCGCCCTTACCACAGGGAGCCCAACTCTGACGCCTCTTTTTTTGTTTTATTATATTGAGCTTGACTGAAAACCGAGGCCGTTTAACAGTTGTGTAAGCTGGGATCGCGGCGCTTCTCTTAACAGTTGGTAATATATGCATATATATGCAAATTGCAGCGCGCGGTAATTTGAAACTCGAAACAGCTGTGGGCTTCTGTGCCACGTGAATGGCGCGTGACGCTCACTGAAAGCTGAGACGATTAAACACGCAGTGCTGCGTTCTGTGTCGTGTAATTTGAGCTTTTTAAAACAAATTGACGTTGGCGGAACACCCGGGGTGTGATAAAACACGTGAGGGAGAAGAGGTGTTTTCCAGCACTGCGTGTTTAGTCGCCTCAGCTTTCAGTGAGCGTCACGCGCCATTCACGTGGCACAGAAGCCCACAGTTGTTTCGAGTTTCAAATTACCGCGCGCTGCAATTTGCATATATATGCATATATTACCAACTGTTAAGAGAAGCGCCGCGATCCCAGCTTACACAACTGTTAAGCGGCCTCGGTTTTCAGTCAAGCTCAATATAATAAAACAAAAAAAGAGGCGTCAGAGTTGGGCCCCCTGTGCCCTTACATGCATTCGTTCGGGGCTACTAAATAAGGTTTTATTACACGATCCTCATACGATTATACCGTAGGTTACTGATGGAAAAATTACTTTATGGTAAAAATCTAGTCTAGCTTCTCTTGGTAGAAAATAGAGAGATTTTTACACATTTATTTTTTTCGAAAAAGATCGTGTTAAATCAGACACGTGCTTGACCCATTTTAGTTCGTCATCAACTTCCATTCCAAGGCATTCTGTGGAAGTAACTCGTTTGATGTAAAGTTTTCCAAGCACTATTCCTCTGATTGGTCCGATAAAAGACTTGTTTCCAATCAGCATAAATTCCGTTTTTCCAGGATGCGGTGTGAGGGAGTTGAAACTAAACCAATGGCAAAATTTACTTAGCATGTCTCATTCAGTTGCATAGTTACTATGTCAATAGTTGGTCCAATCACGTATATAGTTGTGTCATCTGCGTACATTTCGATTTCTGTATCATCATCGTCGTTGGCAATATTTGGTAGATCGTCACAGAACAAGGAAAACAAAGTGGGACCGAGAACCGAACCCTGCATGTGGAACGCCAAATTTGATTGTTATTTGTTTGGAATCACAGCCGTTGACAACAGTGGTTTGTCTCCTGTTTGATAAATAATCTTGTGGAAAATAACCTAATTACACCTAATTATCGCATGGTTTAAAATATAATTTCCCGCGCTGTGGGCAAGACCAACTTGACAAAGCCAAAATACAATTTTTTAAAAGAATTACAAAATCAAACCATCTAATTTATGCAATAAGCCCTTGGCCAATCAGAGGCTGAGATAGCCTAGCCTCCACCAGGGCCATTTGTTCCCGCCATTTTGTTTTTATCGGACATCTTGGCCCAGTTCCTTACAAATGGCCCTGGGTACGAGGTTGGGTTTTGTCTTTTTTAGCTTTGGTTGTTTGATCGCCATGGTTGAACATTCTTCGCCAGACACGCAAAACTTGTTTTGTCAGTAAAAAATAAAATGCTATTGTATACAGTAGGGAACATTTGTTGACGAATTCATACCTGGTAAATTATCAGAATCCTTATCTTTTTCAGACTCTTTATCTTTCTCAGGTTCCTTAGCTATCTCAACCTGAGTAAACTCTTTGATGCTGTGTTTAAATGAAAGATTCAAAAAACCAATTTCTTTCTGGTCTGGAGTGATCTGTAAAGTACTTCCATGTGAATCCGTAATGTTTATCGATAAGCATGCCACACCTGAAAGATTGACGAATACATAAAGACATGAAACGCAACCGGGACAGCGGTCCGGATATACACGAAAAAGACGGACCGTGGTGTGGATGGTGAATACGCATACTTATGGACCGTGCTTTGACTAATCAGAACTCAGAATATTATAAAGCATATGAGTAATATAAATAACATAAGACTTACACAAATAGCGGTTTCTGTCGTAAATAAATAACTAAACAAACAAACAAACAAACAAACAAACAAACAAACAAACAAACAAACAAACAAACAAACAAACAAACAGACAGACAGACAAATAAAAAAATTTAAAACAAACAAACAAACAAACAAACAAACAAACAAACAAACAAACAAACAAACAAACAAACAAACAAACAAACAAACAAACAAACAAACGGACAGACGGACGCACGGACGGACGGACGGACGGACAGACAGACAGACAGACAGACAGACAGACAAACAAACAAACAAACAGTCAAATAAACAAGTAATCAAGCAAACAAACAAACAAACAGTCAAATAAACAGACAAATAAATAATCAAACAAACAAACAAACAAACAAACAAACAAACAAACAAACAAACAAACAAACCAAACCAAACAAATAAACCAAAAAAACAAACCAACGACAAACAAACAAACAAACAAACAAACAAACAAACAAACAAACAAACAAACAAGCAAACAAACAGCCAATCACAGACCTTTGGCTCCAGGGGTGTATGGCTTGCTAAAAATAAACACGTCGTTTTCTGGCAAGGCTTTCGAGTATCCCACGCCCTTGACAAGCCTCTTAAAATGATACGCCTCCATTTTGGTCGTGTATCGAGGAGTATTTAGGTATTGAAGAAGGTGTTGTTTGAAAAAGTATGAAAATGGATGAAGATTTTTCGACGCAAACGCAGGAAGAACGAGCCGGATAAATGAAACGTTTGTGGATCCTTTGGGCTGAATAAACTAAACAGAAGCAAATTTGATAAAATTTAATAAGTCCGTAATTATTATTTTTGTCATAGTATTCTCCAATATTACAAGAACACTTGCTACAACTAAAGAAACATCAGCTAAAGACAAAATCGTTAACTTATTTAAAAATAGTTTTTAAATTTAGTTATTTAAAATGAAATAGTGGTCTAGAAGGAATAACTTAGAAAAATCTATTTTAGTAACCATACATGACGATATCAATTAATATCTTCACGTGTGTAAGATAAAAGATTATTATACATTCGCTGTAAACGACTAATCACATCGATATTAACATGAGTATCAGTCTCTCTTGAAAGAGAGCCTGACACAAATAATTGATTCTTCCCCTACGCCCCCTATTCATGTGACGCACCATAGCCAATAAAAATCACTTCCTGTTTTGTATTGCGTGTGTCTATAAAAAGCTTCACCGAACAAATTAACGAAATCGAACCTCAAAAAATTCATTGCTTGTGCGTAAACATCTTCAAACACACACACGTTTATTCAGTTTTCAAGCAATCTTTCGAAGTGGCAATGCCGAAGTAAAATCTAGAACTGTATACTGCAATGAACCAGCAATTTGCAATTAGGGAAATTATTTATACGATCGGGTTCGGGAACCACCAAACATTTTAATATTTGATTACAATTCTCAAATATATTCCCAGATATTTTAATTAAGTGCACAATGACAATTCCGATTTTCCGAATAGCCACAACATTTTAAATGTTTTCACCAAAAGTTTTGATGTTTCACCCCATTTCAACAACTGCTTTAGCTTGGCGACGAGATAACAATTTGTCTCACGCGTTTCAGTTCAGATTCAGACATCAGTCAAGCAAAGGCTGCAAAGCGGCCTTGATATGGTTTGTATTCAGACTTTATACGTACAGTACTTGCGTATAAGTTCCAGTAGACTATAAATTATGGACACTGCGTTCGCTTTTCCGATCAGAATGAACTTTCAAGCGCAACTGTTTCTTCCCGTAGTCAGACGACAAGACAGCAGCAGTGTTTTGTTTTGACAGCTAGTCTGGCATTCAATACACATTGCACAGTTCTTGCTCTTCCTTCACGCATAGTATATTACGGGCAAAACGCGGAGGTTCCTTCTTCAGCTTCTTTAATCGTCCTTGTCCGTGAAAATGGCAAAAACGCTAACGGTAAATTTGAGAAAACACAACTTTCTAGTCGGGCGGCTTCTCGGCACTTCCCACGAAGAAATTTCGATTTTCGAATCAGTTAATTTAATTTCAGTTGATGTATTTCCGGCTTTTGTCTCTCAACCAATCAGGGTTTCGTCCAGATTCTGGACGAAGAACACGGGTCTATGAATAGATTTGTGTCAGGCCCTTCTTTTTCTCTCCGTTCTCCTCCCCAGTCCCCAGAAGAAAAAGAAGGGCCTGATACTCAGGCTACATCGATATCAGGTGACATGCAAATTGTCACCTTCATGAAATAGAAAACATTTGCTGTGTTCCAGTTGAGTAAAAAACATGGGTACAGTAAAAGTTTTGGAGAACCAGAAATGGCGTTATCAAGAAAAATCAAGAGCTCATATAACGAGAAATGGGCAACGCGGTTTCAAGCCAATCTCACCTGCACATCTTGGTGAGCCAACTTGGTGTTAGGATTTCTAGCAAGGAACATTGTAAGCATTTCCAGAGTAAAGTCGTCCAATCGTTTTTGAAAGACACTAACCAAATCCTTTTTAATTTCGTCACTGGGTTCTGTAACACCGTGTACACTAAGAACAATACACTTTTCCACATGTTCATTAATGGTCTGATTAAACAGAGATCCATTGAGACTAACAGAGTCTTTGTCACCAACTGCACTTCTTTTTCTTGAACACTCATCCTACAAAGAGAAAACGGAAATACATTAAAATGAATCATAAAACAATTTTTATAGATCTGTGGTATTTTTCATCAACAACTGACGTTAAAGTTTTTTTTAAGAATTGAAATACTTATTAAGGTGGCTCTATACAGTTTCTTGAAAAATGGAAAATACAAGTTTGAGAGTCCAAAACACGTGATTAAACAATTCGGGAAAAGAATAAAACTAAATGTTATGCATAGTTAAACAGTCTGACAATCAAAAACTGTTACCAAATAAATAGCAACAGTTGTTGCTATGGCAACAATGACGTTTCAAAATGGCTTCCAATTACCCTTCAAACTAGTTTAATTCGAAAAAAACTTTGAATGAAGTAAAAAATTCTGTAGAACGTAATTTTTTAAAAATTAACAAACATGATTTTTCCGGGGGAAAAATTATTCGTTCTACAGAATTTTTTTTAAATCGGCCTATTGATTACTCATACTTCAAGAAAAGTTTTAATGAAAAAAAAATTGGCATTTAACACATAAGGACTTGAATGTTCTTGGATTGTCAGGATCGTAAACGTGTTTAGTTAACTCTAGATAGTAGTTGAATAATTCCTTTTTGAAAGATTTTAGAGTTACATTCGGAAGTTTTATTATTTGTACACCAGTACCATTCAAATTGAGCACATCCCAGTGCATACACTGCAGTTGACAGCGTTCTTTGTTAGGAAATTTCAAAGCCTGCTTGGCCTCTATAATCTTGGACTAAAATGCATTGTTATTCGTACTGTCCTTGCTAACATTTCGATTCAAGAAATGCTACAGTTTAGCAACTTTGAATGTAAAAATAATTGAATAATTTGAAAAAAACTAAAGAAATGATTATTGATCTTCGCACTAAGAAAATATGTGAAATACCTAACATTGCGATATAATAAACATTTAGGAATTTAGATCAATTCTGACTTGAAATGATGCACGAACACATGTTCCATTATAAAAAAAGGAAGAAAAAGACTCTTTTTTCTAAAAGTACTTAAGAAATACAGCGCGCCTGTGAAAGATATTCTGGCACATTATTGTTCCGTTATTAGGTTAACATTAGAATGAAGACGTGTTGTGGCATGGCGGCTTAACAAGCTCACAAAGCCTTGACATTGAACGAATTCAGAAATGTGCATTTAGGATTTGCATTATGACGAAGCCTTGGAACAATTCAGAATGAGTACTCTAAAGCAAAGACGTGAAATGCACTGTGTAGAAACGATCAAACGAATGTCATCACCGTCGTATAAATCGCACTACTTACTTAAGAGATACCAGATATGACTGTGATAAATTTTATAATTTTAAATGTAAAACAGAACGATTCAAAAATAGCGCTTTGGTAAACGCGATTAATAATTATAATAATAGTTTTTAATGTTCTTAGCTTCCCCGACATACACTGAAACAAGTTTCTGAAACACATTTTCGAAAAAGTTTCCGAAACTTGTTCCAAAAAATAGAACAGTGTTCTAATCAGGGAAACTTGGTTTCTGAAACAAAGTTTCGGAAACTTTTTAACATACACTGGAAACTTTTATTTCTGAAACCATGTTTCGGTAACTTGTATCGGAAAGTTTCTCTAGTGTATACCGGGCTTTATAGTAACCTTGGGATATAGGTTTTTATATATTGTAATTCTTATTTTTTTAAATTAAAGGACATTGGCAACAAAAATTAAGTTTGTCTAATTTGAAAGAACTCATAAAATTGTAATAGAAGATCCTTTACAATTTTTTTTTCGTATCTTTCTTCGTTTTCAAGATATTTCAATTTGTTTAATATGTAAATGAGATGTCTCTGACGTCATGAGCAGGGTACAGTATTTTCACACGTAGAAAAATCAGTTATATCTCTAAATTTGTTCAACGTAATCACTTGAAACTGTGCACATAAAAACGCCTTGTGACACTGAACATTTCATAACTGATGTTGTTTTGTGTAAAAATACTGTACCCTGCTCATGACGTCAGAGCCCATCTCATTTACATATTAAACAAATTGAAATATCTTGAAAACGAAGAAAGATACGAAAAAGTTGTGAAAGATCTTCTATTACAATTGTACGAGTTCTTTCAAATTAAACAAACTTAATTTTTATTGCCAATACCCTTTAACAAATTATTTAATTCCTATTGTAGTCAACTATTTTCCTTTTAAATATCGATGTAAATACATGATAATTAAGGTTTCCTTGTTCATGTATTTAACAAATAGAAAATCGCTTGCGTGTCTCTGTACTGTGATAGAGACACGAATGACGTCATTTCAACCGGGGAAAAAATGGCTAGTGGAAGCCAAGGAGAAGCCACCAAAGTGACCGAGACTCTGCTGACGAATAATGGCGTAATCAAATAACTACGCCAGTGATTACGTGAGATTTAACGAAACAGAGTTGTACAATATAAAATGAAAATGACGTCAAACGTGTCTCTGTACTCTGAGTGAAAATGGCTCTCGTCCAATCAGAGCGTAGGACACCTGTTATTTTATAAATTGAAATAAAACCAAGTATTATAACACGTAAAGTCAAGCATATGTAACAACATCAGCAAATAGACATAATGAAAAAAAAGAACCCGGTAAGCAAATCAATTTTATGGAAACACTGAAAAGAAGTTCACAAATAGCAAAAAAAAAATTAAAAAAATTACCAGATCTTCTTCAAGTTCAGTCGTTCCAGCCTTTGAAAGTGAAAGGAAAGATGAAGTAGGAGAGATTGGTTGCGACGGATAACTCTCTTCCTGACCATAATCTACGTTGTCTTGACCACCTTCCACTTCAGCTTCTTTGCTCACGCATAATGACTCGTCAAGACTAAAGAAGGTAAGATTTTAATGTTACTGTTCACTCACAGCTTCAAAAAGATTGTACTTTTTTGTGACAGTTGAAACGTGCGAAAGTGCCTGTCACTGAGATGATCTGTTTTTATTGCACCTGCATTCGACCTATCCTTAAATATGCGTCACCTTGTTTTCCATTATGGAATTCCTAATTATCTGTGTAAAAACATTGAACGTATACAACAACGTGCTATGAGAATTATATTTCCCGCCAAATCCTATAAAGAGGCCCTCTCAACGTCTAACCTTAAGACTCTTGAAGAGATATGACAAGCCACGTGCGATAAATTATTTAAACAAATTACGGAAGACCCAGATGATAAATTGTACCCACTATTACCAGAGTTGAAAGCAAACATCACACATACTCTGAGGACAACAAGAGCATTTAACATTCCTAAATGCAAGACTAATAGATTTAAGAATTCATTTATAATTGCTACTTCTAGTCATTCGAAGCATTAGTTTTTAAAATTCGTAATCGTTCGTTTTTACCATTTTTGTGCACGCATTTTTGTGCACGGTGCACGGTCACTGAACACATTGTATTTTGGTATAATGAACGAATTATCCAATAGTAACGTTTCAGTTCAATCACTCAACCGTGCTATTTAAATATTAATAAACCTAGAACAAAGGATGTGCACGGTGTAAGGTACGGTTCAACATAAAATCACAGCTCATTATAGGCGCTTTGAAGTTTGCCGAGTTTCCAGACCATATCTCGATTGACTATGTTTTTACATACTTTTTATGTACATATCTAAATCTATGTAATGTTAATATGTTATTTATTACTCACTGTAAATTTTTAATACCTTCGTAATTCAGTCATTACCTGTAAGTTTGGTAGTTTTTTATTAAATCATTAAATCACCTGACAATTTCCATATAAGTTTAAAAGAGCTTATTAAAAAGCAGTTCAAAAACTCATTAATAATTCACGAGGAAAATTCAAAAGAAATTAATGTTTAATCAGTGTCTTTATATGTGATAAAGATACCTCCTGATTTACATAAACTTTAGCTTTGATTTTCTCGGCTTAGACAAGGTTATTTTTCAAACTTACTACGCCAATGAACTTACCAAGTGGTTCGTTTTTGCAGCCGTTCAATAAACTCGCAGTTCGTGTTTTATCAGATATAATTCATTGATAAAACACTCCTGCTCGTTTATTAAACAGTACTTCAATTTCCAAAGTTTGGATTTAAATGACAATTTTTAGCACTAAAAATTAGAGTTAATGGACGATACTGGCCGCACTAGTCCTAAGGGTATGAGCTACTCGTCATAAAAAACCAGTTTTTTGTCTACACGACAATATAGCCCTAAACGGGACAACTGTCTAAACAAAGAAAGACTCTATCACAGACTTTCATTATTGCTTGCCAAACCCGTAGGCTACTACGCCCAGTATCATTAATTATTGTTCAGATACTCTGTGACTGTTTGATTCATTCACAAATAACAATGGTACTATAGTAAAATATATTGGCATAAACCCTAGTAAAATTCATATTTCAATATCATTCCTACTTGGATCGCAAGCAGTAAAGACTGAAATCCCACCCACCTCCCCAAAACATAGGCAATAGCCTTTTTCACCAATTGTTGGGCTACTTTTAATGATATTGTGTTATGTGATATTTTAATATGGTTACTGTAATTACTATATATGGTCTCTTAGCTTAATAAATAGGATGTTATACCTATATATTGGACGATTTAAACTATTCTGCAACCTAAAGATATGCATGCAATCACCGGCGACATGGAACATTTGCAATCGTTCACGACCGTGCTTACCAGAACTGCTGCTCCTTGACATTTATAGTTACGAACAATTAGAGATGTGACGAAAGCAAAAACGTTAGACGAAATGTTGTATCAATATATACAAAATGTTAATGAATTAAATTGAATTATGAAATAAAAACGAAGTGTCTGAGGCAATTGCTCTAGTATGAGGTCGCAATTTTACCATAGACCTCACGTTTTCTTTACGGAATTTGGCAATCGCTCTGATTTCTGCATACGAGTATATGTCCTGAGCCAGATCAAGGGTCCAACTCGGAGTATATGTCCTGCAGGGCAGACTGGGATCCAACTCCATTGAGTATATGTTCTAGTCGCCTTTCAGGATCCAGCTCAAATCCGCGCGGTGAAAGTATATGTCTTGAGCAGATTAGGACCCAGCTAAAAATCAGCATTTGTCTTAATCGCCTTCCTCAAGATCCAGCTTTCAATTACGAGTATCTGCCCTTGGAATCTCTCAGGACCCAGCTCATCGCAGATAAACAAAAATATATAGAGCAGTTGCCCCACACTTCCATAACCCCACAAAAACATTGCCTTATTTACTGTGTCAGTATCAATCTTAGCAGTATTTGGTAGTTGAGGACATTAACAAATAGATTACATTTTTCCGCGCGTGCGTACTGTATTAAATAAATCACAGATATCACGGCGCGTAAAAAACAAAAAAATGCAACACGAGACGAAATCAAGTGACGTGACTGTTCTTTACACACTGTGACGTCTTCTGTGATCTATTACAGTACATCTACAGGGAAAATGTAATCTATTTGTTTTATACAATACAAATTGAAGTAGTTTATCGAACGGTTTTTGAAAAATATAAAGAGAAAAACAAGTCTGCTGACGTGATCTGACGTGATTTGACGCCATCTGTGTGTGTCCTTTAATAGATTACGGTCAACAACAATGAAAACGCAGACAGAAGTCGCGTTATTGTATTTAATTAAGGGTTTACATAAGTACTTTCGAATTCTCCCAACTCACTCGAGTGTTTGCATCAGGTTATATAAACACAGGGCATCCATTTTCTATTCTTTTATGAAATAAGGCTAAAAAATGTACCGTGACATCACAACCGTGTTTACATAGCCTGATATAAACACGGTAATTGACCAATCACAGCGTGCGTAAGACGCAACCTATTTTATAAAAAACAAGATAACAACTGTCTATATATAGAGTCAGTTGATCAACGGCGACGCTATACATAAGCTCCATAAGTTAACACATCAGTTACCAAGAAGACAACCACAAACACACACACAAAAACACCATAAATATCCGAGATACTATATTGATTGATAAAGTAAGGTGTCCTCTACGCACGCTCTGGGCTCCGTGCATTTGTAAGAGTATGAAAATCATGAAGGACGTCACATGGCGTGGAATGGAATAGAATGGCGTCATCTGCCCGGAAAAGCCAGCCAAATTTCAAAACTTTTAGCTTGTTTTTTCCCCTTCTTGTTTTATAAAACAAATAAAACATATCGCTCCTGTGCGTATATGTACTCTTATAAAGGTACGTTTGACGTCATTTGAGCACGAAAGAAGTGCAAAGGTACTCCACCCAAATTCTTTCGTGTCCAAATGACGTCAAACGTGCCTTTATAAGAGTACATGCACATGCACGGAGCTTTATGTTTTATTTGTCAAATAAAAATATATAAATATATAAATTATATTCCGAGAGGTTTTTGTGTCTAAAATTCAGGGGAGGCTTATGGATGTTCAAAGATTTATTTTTTGGGAAGGAAATTAACGCAGCAAGTGGACATTACCTGAAATAAAATATATCTCCAGTTTTCTCCTGGTACACGTACATATTAGTTTTCTCATTTAATGAGAATTTATTCAAGACAGTTTGCAAGGCCTTGATCGCTCTGTCAGTTGCCGTGTTTCGTGAAGTGTTGCCTTTCAAGCGGAAATGGATAGGAAAGTTCTTGGTCCACTTTACAGGGCACTTGAAATAGCCAGGTGCAAAACGATATTCAGGATGGACAACTTTGCTGCCTAAAACAGAAACGCTATGATGTAAACATCGTATAAAAAATAACAAGTATAAGTCAGACAAGATCCAAGAAAAAAATGTTATAAAAAAATGACATTAAAATTACCAATGTTGAAAAGCTCAACCCGATATAATCAAATTGCGAATTAAGGTCTTCATTAAAGCCTGGTTTCCATATAATCGCTACGATCGCCACGATCGCTCAAAAATTAACTCGGCGATCGCAACGATCAACAATCATGTCGCTGTTTCAATATGATCGCTAAGGCGACCATGGTTGATCGCGACCATTGTTTTAATGGTCCGCTGGGATGCATACTGATCGCCAAGATTACTGAGATTGCGAAATCACCGTTTCATCTAAAACGCCACGATCGCTGAGATAGAACATTTTCTATCTCGGCGATCCGATTCGTTGCGTCAGTGCATGATTTCCATATGATCGCTGCGATCGCCAAGTTCATTTTTGAGCAATCGTTGCGATCGTAGCGATTATATGGAAACCAGGCTTAAGGTGTGCAGGGTGCACAAAAATAAAATAGATATCGTTAGAAAGGTATTAATTTGTAGAATAATATTTTGTATTTGATTTTGCGATAAACACAAGTAATAGTTGTGAATATTTTAAGTAAAACCAGAGGGCTTTACTCGGAGCGAGTCAAGTACAAAGCATTTTATTTTATTCCGAGATAAATTTCCAGCAAAACGGTGTCAGCGTTTTTTGATATGTCGAGTTTTGCTGATTTTATTGACGATCATAGTTGAAAATGCTGTTTTCCGACCAACATTCGGACAAAACAAGTCATAACATAGAAACCAGGCAATAAATGAAAAAAACGCTGACACCATTTTGCTGGAATCTAACTGCGAAGTTGTTGTTTTTTTCTTACCGGAAGGTTGTGATTAGGTTTAGACCCACCGGGGGGTTGTGGTTAGATTTAGGGTTGCCGGGGAGTCGTGGTTAGCTTTAGGGTCAGGTTTAGAAGTGGGGGTCGGGGTTGGGGTTGGGAATTAGTTCTTTAAAATTCACGATTATTGTTCATTCTAGGCCATTTCACAATTAGCGATAATCATCAATTCTAAATATGAGAGGAAATCACTGATCTATATATACTGGATACCGCATTCCTTATGTCCAGCAGTCAAAATCTTGAAGCCAGATCCGCCATTTTACTACTCCCTGTCCAGCACTCTTTGCCGGCTTAAGAGTAGTGAGAGTTAACCGGGGGACCGGGGAGTCGGAAAAGCCGTAAAACAATACCACTAGGAAACAGAAAGAAGATACAAGCAAATACAGTTTGAAATCGTCAACTAGCATACGTCAAGGCTTTGTAAAGACATATTTTACTATCAAAGGTACATACAACCTCGTACCCAGGGTTTTTCACTCTAGCGAGAGAAAAGACCCTGGTAGGAGCTGCTGACGCCACCACCCAGATTCTGGGTGGTGACAATTATTTTTTTCTGAGAGGGGAGGCAAAGTAATATTGTGTTCGGAGTCGGCTAGCGTCAGCGTCATGATTTTCCTACTTTTATTATAAATATTATCACTCGCGATATTTCCCATTGAATGTAAAAACATAATATCAGTCTTGAGCAATGTCATTAAAAGTAAAGCTGTACCAGAAAGTCCAAGAAAAATCTACGCACTCAAAATATAAACACAAATTGCTGTCGCCTGTGTCGTTCTGTTTGTGATGTGCGACACTCGAAAAAATTAATTCAAAATAAAGAACAAGATCTTATCGGCCGCGGAAGATATATACTGTGCTTCAATTCCCAATGTCGACTCACTTCCACGTTTGGTCTGCAGAGCTTGTGAAAGGCGACTTTACAGTTTCGAGACACTCAAGTATGTTATTTCTGAAAGCCAAGCCACTTTTACTAGAGTTAAAAGATGCAGTACTTTAAAAAACGGCATTTAAAAAAGAAGAAATGGCCGGACCTTTATTTACTTCAACCGAAAACCAACATGACAAAAAGGTACGTAAAAAAATGGGCTGTTGTTCTTTCATATGTTTCGTTTTCATATGTTTTTGCGACCGATTTTGACAAAAGTAAAACCCTCTATCCTTCCCCGACAATAACCGACAGAAACTCATCAAAAATGAAAAACTCCTGAAACTCGGCACAATATAAACTATCTGTTTATTAGTTAATTCATGTTTCCAACTCCAAATTTCTCTCTCCCCTTCTTGAATCGCAGATATCATTAAAATTATACAAAACAGCAGTTGGTTTTACTGTGTAATTTATATCTTGGCATTTGAGGCTTAGAATTTTGTAAGAAATGTTATTGAAACGACACGTACAAACGTTTAAAACAGAACTGAAAAACTCTTCTGCATACTTCTTCGACAAAACTTAACTTCATTATAAACTACAATCAGTGACAAAATAACGTGGGACACTGTTAAAAATCGCATATTTTATACTTAACGATGAATAATCGCTATTGCTGACTGAAAGGTCATATAAAAGGTTTAAGCCAAACATTGCATGGAGTGAACTCAAAAAATGGCAGATAACTTAAGTTTTTAATACAATATCCATTGGCGTTATACTGGTTTTAATTTGAAAACAATGCTCTATACTTGGTACCAAATGAAGATGCCAGACTTCGAACTGTTTGATCGACCTGCCACTGCTATTGTAAAAAATAAAGTGCGAAAACTAACCTGCTTTAAAATTCCAAAGCGATAAAACGAAGATAGAATTTTCAGCTAGCCAAGACAATGTTTTAGGCATGAAATCTCCAATATAAGTAATCTTCAATTGATGTCTCCATTTTTAAACAAGTAATTATTGACCAGTAAGTGTTTGCAATGATAATCGACAACCAGGTAGAAACATTTCAGTCTTATTAACAAAACAACTAGATTAGCCGGCGTAGACGACAGAACTCACCAAAATAACAAAAAGAACATCCCCTCCCGTATTAAATTTTTTGCTCGGTGCAACGTCAGCAAATCGTCAGCAGCTCCTACCAGGGTCTTTTCCCTAGCGGGCGCAGAGAAAAACCCTGGGTACGCGGTTGAGGTACATAAAGTGTTTCATAATGAAGTTACATACTGTTTTTGTTGTATTTTTACGAGTTTTGTGATGTAGGCAAGTTTATTGATTACCGGGCAGAGTAAAAAAACTACGAAATAACACGTTTTACTGCTAAATAATACCAACAAATGCAAAAACTATGCTTCTAAACGTTTTACAGTGTTCTTTGTTTGATACCAATGGCAGAAATATTTTTAATGTGGTTTTTTCGTCTCTTTTCGTGCTACGAAAACATACAAAGTTTCCGTGGCGGCCATCTTCGTACTCCCAATTCGTCATCTCCGCTGGCTTCACTTTTGGAGCCAGATGAGCAATCCAGTTATATAGAGATCAGTGGAGGATATGCTGTAGTCGGCCATACATACATCGGCAAATAGACTTGGCACAAGTAATGACATAGGAATCCGAGACGAATACTAGACTTTTAAATTAATTTTTCAATCCATACGGACCTTAAAAAAAGTAACTTACCGTCTCGTCCATCTAAAACTGAATGAGGAGCCGTGGAATAAGGCCAGCTTTCATTCCAGATATCGTCTTCAGACCTCTGTTGTAGGAGAGGATGGCAAATTCTTTTATCGTAGACATCTCGAAGCAGCATTTTCTATATGAAAACATTGAACAAAATTAATTATGCACAATACTGACTACTAAAACTATACGGTGATAAGTTCATGTCCAAAATAACTAAGATAATTCATGTAGGCCTAACTCCAACACAAACCCAATTCATTTAATACTATACCAAAATTAGAGTGCTCGCCACGCCCAAAGTAGCGCCAATGGCAAGCCTAACGCAAAGAAATGTGATCACGTGAGTGAAAGGATGCGGTCTTTACGGCAAGTATATTTCATATGGTTCTTTAGTTATTTTTATGGCAGCGTTCGACGTTACATCTAAAGGACGCAAACACTAGAGTGCATTCGATTACATATAGTTTACATTTTAACATCGTGTACACATAAGACCGAGGCGTTGACTTGCGAGATCTTTACAACGATCGAAACGTCGAATTTGAACACATAGTTTGTTTCTAAACCTAACTGTATGTTTTCTTTTTTGTATTACCAGGCGCGCAACTAGGGGGGGTGGGGGGGTTGCAACCCGTGCCCTTTTTAACCCCTGCCCTTTTTGTGAGACCTCTAACACTAGGTTAGACATTAGATAAACAGATAATTAATCGTCTGTTGTAGTACGCAATACAATTCTCCGCAAATCTGGCGAGACTCAGAGGCTTCAGCAGTGGGCCCGGGCGGCAGCTAGGCTGAATATAATTATGATAAATTTTAAATAATGCGAGACCAAAATAAAAATTTCCGCAACCGAAAATACGAGAAAAGCGTCCTCAAAATGCAGGAAATGCTGTTTCAGAGACCCAAAATTCAAAAAATTTCCGGGGATGCATGCCCCCGGACCCCCCTAGAATCTCTGCTTGGCTTAATTCTACTCCCAAATTGTTTAGAATACTGAATGACTTTGCCCTTTTTTTGCGTTCAACCCCGGCCCTCGAAATTTTCTAGTTGCACCCCTGATTACTAGCAAGGTATTACTAGTTGACAAAAGGGTTAAACTAGAATTCCATCGGCATGGTGTATAATTACACTCACTGGTGAAATTTTACCCTGCAAGTGTTGATTTACACCAATTTGGTGTGCGTAGAGAGGCAAGCTAATTTACACCATCATGGTGTAATAATACACTAACTGGTGTGATTTACACCCCAAGTGTTAATTTACACCAATTCGGTGTGCGTAGAGAGGCAAGCTAATTTACACCAAAGCGGTGTAATTTCACACTTGTGACTGGGTAAATTTACACTTATTACGGTGTTCCCACAGAGGCAAGAATTTACACCGATTTTGGTGTTGGTACACCACTCCCAGGTTTAGAGTGTGATCACATTCCTTTGGGTTAGGCTTGCCATTGGCGCGTTGTTATTTTGGCCGTGACGAGCGCTCTACTGCTTTTGCTAGTACTTATACTGCACCTGGTTGACAAGGTAACACAAATCTTTAACTTTATTGGTAGTGTCTGTGTATAAATAATAGTATTCACCATCATGGCTCTCTCTGAAAATTGAGATAGAAACAGTGATCAATTTCTAGCAGATAATAACAGTTATGGCGCTATTTATACAGTAGTTTACATAGGTAGCGCTATCTTCTGCCCATACCCTTGCTGTACCTAATCGCTTCTTATTACCTCCGCCAGGAGGTTATGTTTTTACCTCTGTCTTTTTATCTGTTTGTTTATCTGTTTGTCTTTGAGTCTGTTTGTCTGTGAGTCTGCCTGTCACCAGGATATCTCACAAAATACTCGACAGGTTCTCGTGAACGTTTGTAGAAAGATTGATCATAGATCAAGGACCAAACCTTTCAATTTTGGTTGAATTCGGTTGAAATTTGGATGAGAAATTAATAAAAATCTGACCGCAAGATTCTGCATGAAGAAAAAATGCTTGAATACGCTCAATATCCTTATTTTATGCAAACATTTTTGCATAATTTTGGCACGAGTGTTACCAAGCATTTCATTCATTCATTCATTCATTCATTCATTCATTCATTCATTCATTCATCCATTCATTCATTCATTCATTCATTCATTTATTCATTCATTCATTCATTCATTCATTCATTCATTCATTCATTCATTCATTCATTCATTCATTCATGTGTAGGTCTCGTGAGCTAGCCTGGTTAGCGCCTAGCGGGATGGCAAGTTTTCTTTATAAACATCTCTCATAACCCGCTGGCGGAGGTATATGCCTCTCTCCTCCGCAGAGGTTCTTTCGGAGATTGGGTATGTCGGGGATCGTCGGAGATGTATCGAAATCGTCAGCTGGACATAAGGAGTGCGGGCGGATAGCGAAAGAGAAAGCGAAAAACGAACCTCTGCCAGATTTCTGTGTCAATATGGCGGCATCAGGGGGGTGTCAATAACTTTTGGAACTGCGGGTTGTAGAAAACACGTCGAATAAAGCGGAAGGTTACACGACCACAGTTAATTGAATGTGTGGACAAACTAGGAAAGTTCGTTGTTTCAAAGTGAGCTACACGTCGGCCGATATAAGTATGTTATCCCCTGGTTCGTCAGTCTTCGTCTGATATATTAAACGGCAAAACTGAGTATATTTTGTCTTTTTTACAAGAAAGACATATTATAAACATGTCATAATCACTTACCAACAAATATGTTACTAATATAGTCGTGGATGGCTTAGTTATCCGTGAATTAGCAAGTCATGCAAGAAACCGACAGAAATCTGGCAGAGGCTAAATGTAATATTCCGTTGGACTAGTTTCGCCCGCACTATTTATGTCCAGCTGACGCCTCCGAGCATCTCCAACGACCCCCGAAACCTCCAATCTCCGAAATTTAACCTCTTCGGAGGAGAGAGGGTATATGCGGTCTCTGAGTGCCCTCTCGTAAAAACATATTTTACGCCCACGAAAACAATTGTTTTCAAAATTTTCAAAAAAATAAATATAACAAAGTCCTAAGAAAAATGGTCATAAAATTCCAAATGCACCCACCTCGTGTGGAAAAATACATCCAACACGTCGGACTCAGACTTGCGCAGAATAAGCCACATCTCAGAAAAGTTGTCACGTTCCATTGACTGGTGGCGCGAAGAGGTTTTCGCAAAATCCATGTTCACTTCGTCTTCTGCGGACTGAGAAGGGCTATCGTCGCTGAAAAGAAAAGTGATATCAGCAAATACCTCATCATTTTCAATATCTTCAGTTTTACTGGGCTCTTCATTTCCATCTAGAAACTGTTCCATATTATCCATCCTGGTAGACGAAGTAAACGATGGCAGACGGAGGTAGTAATAATTTCCCAGCGTCGACAACTTGTAGCCTCCAATGCGCGTCTTTTGCAGTTCTTCGATGAAGATTTCTAAACTCTGCTCGGAATCCAGAACAAAGTCTAGCCTCATGGAACTGAACCGACTGGATCTCGTCTCCAGTTCCCGAGACTTGCGAATATGCGCGGTTACGTTGTCAAGGACAGCAATAGTTATGGTCTGAACGTGACACAATGAAAACACAATTTCATCTTGCAAAAGCCAGTTAATATCGTCTCTGATTTCACGAATGCTCTCAATTTGAAGGTACGGTAGCCCAGACACGATGAAACTAAAACAAATATAAAAATGTTGTTAACCAAAATTTCAAAATGTTTTGATTGAATCACGCTATTTGCATAAATATACACGAATGATATATTCGCACAATACACGAATTTAATTCAGACGAATTTAATTCGAATTAACTTCGTCGAATTAACGCGACGTAAATGCGACGTCGAGTTAAACGTCGAATTTCAGTCTTATTGAATTGTTTTTACTTGGATTCACGTGGATCCTGAAAACAACTTCTTGAATACATGGCACCGAATTGAAACAGAAGAGAAACGTTTAATTCGACCCAACGATAATTCGTCGTGTAACTCGAACACGCATTATCGTCGCAACTATCCGTCTGACTCAGACGAATTTAATTCCAGAGATGAACTTAATTCGTGTGTCGAATTTAATCGAGTTATACGTCGCAGTTTCGTCGAATAAAATTCAAACATTTAAATTCGTCTGAATTAAATTCGTCTGAATTAAATTCGTCTGAATTAAATTCGTCTGAATTAAATTCGTCACAGACTGATAAATTATCAATGTATGAATAAGAATTGTTTTGAAGTTGGTTATTAAGATTTTAGCATTAGCTGTTTATTCTTTTTTTAACTTTATGGAACCGGAAACGAAAGTACCTCCGACTCCAAAAATGCTGTAACTGACCAATCCCAATAAGGGAGAGGTTAGGGTCACATGGGGGTGAAACAAGCCCATTTCTAGCCTACATTCTAACTTTGTTGCCATGGCAACATAATCTGACGAGTTATGACTTCACGTAGGTTTATGACGTCATATAACTTTATGACGTTATATCGGGTAAGGAATATTTTGACAAGGGTATGTGGAATATTGCACGCGTTGTTGACAAAAGACATGCCGGACTCGGGCACAGTGAAGTTTTTGAATCTCAAAAACGAGATTGCATTATAGTGAGCTGCAGTTTATGGAATTGACTAATAAAATAATTCAAATAGTGAAATAAAAGTAGCGTGCTGCGTAGGCAGTGTAGAAACAACAATCGAAATATAGTAAGGTTAGATATACTGCCGAAACAGAGAACGTAGGAATCTAACGTTTCGAGCGAAGGTCCTTCGTCTGACGCAGGGCCTTCGCTCGAAACGTTAGATTCCTACGTTCTCTGTTTCGGCAGTATATCCATGGATAGTAAAAAGACTGGATTGGAAACTTGATGGCGTGAGCATAACAACCTGGTTGCAATTGACAAGCTTAAAAAACCCGAGTATATTCAAAGTTTGGGATTAATACAGCCTAAAATGATAATCGAATTGTCTGTAAATACGACAAAGCCACAATACGACAAAATGCCCGTCTATTCTTACTCCTTTTAAAAGAAGATATCAAGGTTTACTAGTTAAAATATGCATCCCAAATTCCGAGCAAAACAAAGCACAATTTGGGGACGCCAGTTTCTTCAAAACAACACAGGAATCATCAAAACAAAGATCAACAACGCTTACCCCGAACGCTCGATTGTGGCTTAGGCAGGTTTGTAAGGCGATAAAATCATTTGAAACGTCAACATAGTCATCTGAATATGAGGATATGAAGAATTTGAAGAAAAGTTCACTAAAAACCTCAGTAAAACAAGCGTACTCACGCCATTCGTGACATCACAATTTGCAACTAGGTTTCAACGTCTCTCGAGCAAACAAAAACGCTTTTCAGCCAATCGGCGGCCTAGAAACACCTCACGTGACTATTAGTTTCCAATCCACTCGTTTTACTATCCATGGTATATCTAACCCTACTATATTTCGATAATAAAATAATTCTAGCAACAACTCGATAACATAATCATCAGCACACGGTCACAGACTGTTTAAAACGTTGGATTTATGATGCGTGGATCAAATACATAGTAAGTTTGATTTGGTTTAGTGTGTTTGACTTCGACTTTGGGTTTAGTTCGTTTCGAATTACTAATTACTTTATGTCAAAGTTATACAAAAGGTCCGTATTTGCGTGGAAATTTGCTACATTGCAATGTGAACAGAACAACACTGTTCACGTTTCCATTTACAGACAAGCCGTCCATCATGTTCGAACACAGGCCTAATCATTTTGCCATATCGGGCTTAGATGAATCCAATACGTAATAACTATAGACCCTTTTAATAAGTGCAGAGAACGTCATTTTCCGTCACTGGCGTCATCTTCAGCCTTTTGAATTCTATTGAAAATATACAAAATCTAAGACAATAAACGAAATTGAAAAAAAAAATCAAAAGAAAAATTGAAAAGAAATTGACGTCAGAGGGTGAAATTACGTATTCTATACTTATTAAAAGGGTCTGTAAACAATCTCCTACCCAGAGCCTGCGATCCTTTTGGTCATTACCAAGGAACGGAGGCTCTGGGAAACTCCGATGAAATAAACCCCGAAATTGGGTTTTTGTTCCCAGTCCTCTGGTTCCCAGTTCCCTATAATTTGTTACTGGCATCGACGATCTTTAGCCTGTTCGAAGAAAATATTTTTTTACCGATAAAGAATGGCCCAGTATGTTTTACAAAGCTCTTGACAAAACGTTGCGATACAAATGGTCTTTCTTTGCTTTTCTCTAATCGTCAACTGGGCGGTTTGACGAGAGTGTTTTATATGTCCGCGTCGCCGTCGGCACTCGGCAGTCATCGATTCAGCCGCTCAGGTAAGGAATTGTAGTTTCTGTTAGGGATTTTGGCTAAACTACATCGACTTTGTATTCTCTAACATAATTTTAAAGTTCTGAGAGGGAACTGCGAAGAATTATGAGACGAGTCAGACGATGGATGTTTGTTTGGCGACGAAGCAAGAATAATAAAGTTTTAATTTGTAAATTGTCGGGATTTTTACTGTTTTGAATTATTTCATGCGTTCAATTGTATTTTGGGTCTATAATTATGTGTTACAGAACGTCGAGAAATCGATTAAACAAGTTAGCAACGTGCACATTATTTGAAATTTTACTGTTTTTAAACTAACCAATCAGATGACAAGTTTCATCGGAGTTTCCCAGAGCCTCCGTTCTTTGGTACTGACCAAAAGGATCGCAGGCTCTGAACCTTGTACCCAGGCTTTTCTCGTCGCTCCTTCGATCGATCGGAGGAGCCGGAGAAAAGACCTTCGGTATCCTAATTCGGTACGAGGTTGGGAAAACCCTTGAATAGAGATACGTTAAAATAGGGAAACTAGAATCTTACCTGCTCTCTCTGTCATGGGATGCGCTTACAGACACAGACTTGTTAGCACCAGTAACGTCTTCAAATCTTACCATTTTCTCAAGGGGAGAGTCAGATATAGAACTCAAAGATGACACGGAACTTGAACGAGTTATGTGACGACTTCTGGACCTCCAGCGAGAATAATCAGGCTCTCGAGGAGGCACAAGGCAGATTAGATCCAGAGTGATTTGTAAAGACGAGATAGAAGGATCAAGACATTGGTCAGGGTCTCTGCGGGCTTGGTCCACAATATCGGCTAAATATAATTAATATATACGAAAACGAGACGTCAAAATGTATATTACTATGGATACTTGGCATTTGTGCTTATTTTAGATTTTAAGTTAAAGACCTGTTATTATATGGCACGGATTACTTCCGGTAAATCCTACGATTGGAAACAAACAAAAAAACCTAATAAGAAACTTTTATTGCCGAAAAACGGCGAAAATAGATGAAATAGACGACGATGAACATTATAAAAGTAAATTATATTATCCAGACGAGAAAGAAACAGAAGAAAATAACGCTAGTTCGGTGTTTTGACGAAGTCAAAGGAAGCGAAGACCAAGAAATACAAGATTGATTTTGAAATAAAAAGTGCCATATAATAAACTACTTAATAACCTCGACCGTTCGGTCTTTACGGTAAAATATTAAACCTCGGTCTTGAGCGTATTAACCTCGCTATCGCTCGGTCAATACAGCAAGACCTCGGTTTAATATTTTACCGTAAAGACCTCTCTCGGTTATTAAGTAGTTATTAATTTGTACAACAGATCCACTATCCGGTCAGACAAGCTATCTGCTTAACCCAACACTTCGTTATAGATAAAACAAGCGGTCTGCAATGGCTTTTCCCATGGCTTTTCGTCGTGCTTTCTCACAACCTGTAGTTAATGCGTCTAGTGATATTAGACAAACTGAGACGAACCACTGATGTATTTCATTTTTTGTCTGAATTTATACTATACGAGTTGAGTTAACTACTAGACCGATAATTCGACCGAATTATTTATCCTTAGTTTAAAGTGCTTATGAAACGAAAATTAAGTTTGTCTTACTTGAAAGTAGTTTTGAAATGATAGAGTAACAGCTTTTGCAGTTTTTTGTTTCCTTGCTTCGTTTTTGAGATATTTCAGTTTGTTTGATATGTGAAACCATGGATTGTAAAAGGACTGGATATGAAACTAATAGTCATGTGGGGTGTTTTGAGCCTTTTGATTGGTTCAATCGCATTCACTCAGTTTGCAAAATGGTTGAAACCTAGTTGCAAATTGTGATGTCACGAATGACGTGAGTACGCTTGTTTTACTGAGGTTTTAAGTGAACTTTTCTTCAAATTTTTCATGTTCTCACATCCAGATGACTATGTTGACGTTTCAAATGATTTTGTCACCTTACAAACCTGCCTAAGCCACAATCGAGTGTTCGAGGTAAACGTTGTTGATCTTTGTTTTGATGTTTCCTGTGTTGTTTCAAAGAAACTGGCGTCCCAAAATAGTACTTTGTTTTACTCGGAATTTGGGATGCATATTTTAACTAGTAAACCTTGATATTTTCTTTTAAAATGAGTAAGAATAGACGGGCATTTTATCGTATTGTGGCTTTGTCGTATTTACAGTCAGTTCGATTTCCATTTTAAGTTGTATTAATCCTAAACTTTGAATATACTAGGTTTTTTTTAAGTTTGTCAATTTCAACCAGGTTGTTATGCTCACGCCATCAAGTTTCCTATCCAGTCGTTTTACTATCCATGGTGAAACTAACCAGTGACATCACAAAGTGCATAATGACTTACTGGGAAAGGTTATATATCTTTGCTATTATTAAACGGAATCAGTTGAAAATGTATATTTTTGTTGTTGTAAGGGGAAAAAACACACACACAATTGCTTCAAAGTGATTCGGTCTGGTAATAGAAAAGATATATGACCTTTCCCGGTAAGTCATTATGCAGGTTGTGACGTCACTGGTTAGTTTCGCTTATAAAACAAACTGAGATATCTTAAAAACAAAGCAAGGAAACAAAAAACTGCAAAAGATGTTACTTTGTCAATTTAAAAGTACTTTCAAATAAGACAAACTTAATTATAAGCACTTTAAATTGGCCACTATATTACCGATAAAAGCTAAAGATGGGAAAAATCTCACTGAAAACTGAGACTTATGGCATTATGATTTACCAAAAGAAAAAATCAAGTTAACTCACCTAGGCACGTAGGAAGATATCCCACCGACATACTGACCATGGTGCTTGATAAATGACTTTTATCTCTGATAGTACAGCTTAGATTTAAAAATAAAGGCACGTTGTATTCCTGTTCCATATCACGGAGTTCCTCCATGTTACCGTCTTTGATTGAACTCTGGATATCAGATTTATCAGATGGAAAATCAGAATGCTTGTCCAGACTGTCTAACTCGTCCTCGGCCTTCTCGCTATACCCCACGTCTTGCTCGTCCTCATCAAGGTTCTCTTCATTCACGTCCTTACGATGATCGCTGTGACTTTCATCTTCGTCGTTGTTCGGTTCTTTCTCTTCAATTTCAATTTCAATTTCAAAAACAACATCAGAACCAGTATCGCTACCGCTACCACTGGTTTCTTCGTCCATTTCTTCGCCATCACCAATAGACTAATACCAAGAAAAGAATACGAAGAAATTATTAAACCTCTTTTTCCTTCATATTTTAAAACCCAAAGTAAATTAACAAAATCTCAAATGGATTCCCCTAATACACCAGCAAGTTGTTGTGTTGGCGCAATCTACTATCTATATAATTTTGTACAAAATAACAAATGCTTGATTATTAGCTTAATCACTAAACTTTATATTTTAATTGTTAACTTAATAACTGCAGAATGGTTGTGGATTGTGCTGATGTATTGACAAATTGTGCATTGGTGCAATCTATAGCCATTTTGTATACAGTAAAAATACAATAGATTATTTTTTCGCCCTCGATATCTCTACGTTTAGTTTGTTTATGTTTGTGTATTAGTTGTATTTCTATTATATTACCATTTCGTGACAGCTTTTCGACAACATAACTTTATATAATAAAAACCAAATAAAGGTGCCCTAGCTAGATTAGCTTCAAAGTTATTCTAGGGCACCTGCATGCATCATCAATTATTAATTAATCTGTCGTATCTTGTAAATATAAGTTTTGGTGCAAATAAAGTATTGTCTTGTCTTGTCTATAAAACCTCTTGCCTTCATACCTCTTCTCCATGTACCACATGCACGCAAAAATTATAAAGAGGCTATGGGGGCTTTCCATTTACACGGTTAGACCGGTCAGTCCGGTAAAACGGAACACGATACGTTTGAGACTTGGAGTTGTCAGACTGGAAATTTTGGTCCTAATCAAAGGCAAGTCCATTCTAGCCGGACTGACCAGTCTAACCTTGTAAATTATTTTTACAGTCGGTTTCAGGTTACTTTTGACGAAAATGTTCAGAAGTTCGTTCGGAGGTTCAGAAGTTCGTTCGGAAGTTCACAAGTTCGTATTGAACTAAGCATTTGATTGGCTACTAGTTGAACTACCGAACATTTCCGTCAAAAGTATAACCTGAAACCGACTGCAACAATTCTTACAAAAACAACATTACCTTAAAATTGCAAAAATCACACAATAACGGTTTTATATTATATAATAACATAAAAAAGATATAAGTACTAGAAACATTCAGAGAAGTACGGATGACCAAAATTAAAGCGAGATTGAAAGGATTTGAAAATACGACATCTTGATATCTCGGTAGCAATCAAGTTTAGGCCAATTTATGTAAAAACTTGGTCTTACAGTCACTTGCAAAAAATTAATACTTTTCACCGAAATCTACGGAAGTTCGTTCCGAAGTTCGCAGGTTCGTTGGGAAGTTCAAAGTTCGTTTTGAACTACGCATTTGATTGGCTATTTGGTTCCTAGCTGCCAATCAAATCAAATGCGTAGTTCAAAACGAACTTTGAACATCCCAACGAACTCGCGAACATATCGGTGAAAACATAGTCAATCGAGATATGGTCTGGAAACTCGGCAAACTTCAAAGCGCCTATAATGAGCTGTGATTTTATGTTGAACCGTACCTTACACCGTGCACATCCTTTGTTTTAGGTTTATTAATATTTAAATAGCACGGTTGAGTGATTGAACTGAAACGTTGCTATTGGACAATTTGTTCATTATACTAAAATACAATGTGTTCAATGACCGTGCACCGTGCATAAAAATGCATAAAGGCGAACAAAAAGATAGACCAAAGACTTTAGCTGAGTTTCCAGACCATATCTCGATTGACAATGGTGAAAAGTATGTTGCAAGTGACTGTAAAGGTTGAGAAATCCTCCATGGTTGTTAGATGACTCGTATTTCATAATGGGAAAAAACCGTACAGCTTCAATTTTGAAGTTTGCAGCTCAGAACTTCAACATAACACCATCGAAGCTAAAAAAGCCCTTTAAACTACAGGACTAAACCCAAGAAGTTTCTAACTGTTGTTTTTTTAATCTTTCAGTTTCGACCAATTGATTTTTTGTGGAAAATGGATGGTTAAAGTGCCTATAAACTCAAATAAGATATTACGGATATGGATTCTATGCAACGTGAATAGTTGAATGCCAAAATATTTTCTGACTTGAACTTCTATTTGTTGTTATATTGAGGTTTGTACTTCTAAAATGTTAATGAGGATGACGTCAATGTAGGCATTTGTGTGTGTTTTTTTCCTTTCTTATGATAAACCGTTTGAAGATTTTAATGAAAAAATGATAAAATACTGAATACACTATTCATGTGAATTGGGTAATATTTCGGCTGTAACGGAACACTGCGTATGCAAATTATGCCTACATAGGGGGCTTTCCATTTACACGGTTAGACCGGTCAGACCGGTCAAATGGAACACGATTCGTTTGAGACTTAGGACGGCCAGACTGGAAAATTTGGTCCTAATCAAAAGCAAGTCCATTCTGGCCGGACTGACCGGTCTAACCTTGTCAATTGGAAAGCGCCCATAGACGTCATCCTCATTACCATGAGGAAACATCTTGAAGGAACCAAACGCCGTATGAAAAACAAAAACTCGATCTGCAGTGTTTGTAGTCACTCCGTGGTCAAATCATT
This sequence comes from Paragorgia papillata, assembly GCA_035771165.1. NCBI lineage: Eukaryota > Metazoa > Cnidaria > Anthozoa > Scleralcyonacea > Coralliidae > Paragorgia > Paragorgia papillata. The sequence goes on from JAWNZC010000406.1 coordinate 2,497,796, forward strand.
TTAAAGTTAACGTTAGGATTCTTGTTGTTTTCAAGTTTTCGCTTAACATAAACAATATACAGCTTCACGTTTTCGTGCTTTCCCTTTGCTCGTCCAAACCATAAGTCAGCTTAACTAAAGCTAACTTAAAACACTACCTTTATAAGCTTATGTAGACGTGATGTTTTTCATTGGCATTGCATGCACCTTTTATTATTAAATACTCATAGGCTTTGGCGATTTTTTTGGCTGTGTTTCCAAATTTTCTGTTTAATACTTCTTTCTAGAATTCGATTCTACCGAATTGTTTTTATCTCGGACTCTATTGTAAATGTAATTTTTGAGCTGTTGACTTTTAATTCTGCCTTTGTAAAACATGTATGCATAGGGAAGCCGTTTAAAGCTTGTTAAAAATAATCCCTTTTGAAACCTCCTAGAAACATATTTTGTACAACCAGAATTTAATAATGAAATGTAAGTTTTGCTTTGATATGTTAAATCAGTTTAGTCATCTTATCCATAAATTATAGAATTATCTTGAGGATCATCATTTGTTTTTATATCTGTTTGTTTTTATATATTGGCTGTATATTAGGTGCGCTTATTTTAATCAGGGTGGGTGGGGGGTGTTTCAAAAAAGCATTTAATAAAAGCGGGCGAGGGGTTGTTGCATTCATGTATTTCTAGTAAGGACTTTAATGCCGCAACATCTTACCTGGGCGGAATCTTGCAAGAAATGTGGACGGTAGAAATAGTAATCCCTTTTATTTGGTATTGGTGCAAAATATTTGCCAAGTAAGTCAGAAAATCTCTTTTGAATAAAGTCCTGCAGTCCATCAAGTTCCTCGCATTTTCCGTCCCACGGTTGAGAGCTCCCGCTTGAATGGTGGCTACTTCTAAGAAAATTAATTGCGCTTTGTTCGTGTTTTCGCTTTTGGCTTTCAAGTGATTCGTCTTCGTCAGAAGAGTAAACCGATTGCGACTCGCGACCCGACGAATGCTCGATGTGGCCGCAAATGTTTCCTAGAAACTCGGTGATGTCAATTTCTTCTGGAATGTGGTCGCCACAAATTGCCAAAACCTCGTCCAAATTATCATCATCAACGTGTTCCCCACGCCGTAAGCTCTCGAACACGGTAGAAACAAAGCACCACAAGAAAAGGTCGTAGATGGCCATGCAATGCGAATGGAGTTCTTTCGACTTGTCTAGAACGGTGCTATCCTGTTCGAATTGATCCAGTTTATTCCTGTAATCCAGCAGTAGGTTGTTAATAAGCTCTGTATCACTGGACAAAATATTCCCAGTAAGAGACGACACAGCGAAGTCGTAGACAAAGAGAGAAAGATCCGCGCAACTTCGCTTAATATTCCTTTCACTGCACCAGAATTTACCGAACGTTCCCGCCGATGTATCCAAATCAAGGGTGTCAGAGCTGCCAATTTCAAAACCTTTTCTGAAAGACGATGATTGCCTTTTGCGAAACAAAGAAGACTTGATGCCATCAGAAGAAGCACTATCAGCGGACTGACGTTCCAAATCTGTCCGTGCTTTTAAAAACATTTGTAAGGAATGATAGGAAGCTGGGACAAATGTCAGCAGTAAGTGACTATTTTCAACTCTAGTAAAGCATCGCCATGTAATATTTTCATCGTGTTTTATTTCTTCAGGTACATTTCGGATAAGACTAACAAACCTCCGGGAGTCTTCAGGTGTGAGAGTCAGTTCTCGCTCGTGAAATCGTTTCATGTGTTCCAAAACGTACTCGAAGAGAATGTCGTTTGCGCGGCGACATGAAGAAGATCTTGATGGAACTAAACAAACGAAAAATTAAACATTTTACAAATAGAATTTCGAACAGGTTCAAAACATTAAAGGAAAACTGAAATGAAAATTGAGTTTGCTTCATCTTCAAGGTCTCCTAGAAATGATAAAGAAAATGCTCTTACAGTTTTCCCCTACCTCACTTCGTTCTCAAGTTACTTAGATTGTTTGATATGTAATCGTTCATATATCATTTACTATGACGTAAAGTTATGTACAGATAATTGTCAGTTAAAAAGAAAATCATGTATATCTTCGACATTATTGAACAAAATTTGTGATGGTCTTGTGAATTGTGATGTTTAGTGTGTTGCAACGTGTACATCCTTTGTTTTAGGTTTATTAATATTTAAATAGCACGGTTGAGTGATTGAACTGAAACGTGGCTATTGGATAATTTGTTCATTGTACTAAAATACAATGGCTTCAGTCCGTGCACCGTGCACAAAAATGCATAAAGGCGAACAAAAAAAATTGAACAAAGACTTTAGTTGAGTTTCCAGACCATATTTTAAATGGCTATTATTGAAGTTTGCAGCAGTAGCTAACGAGCTCAAAGACGAGATTAATGCAAAATAAGTTGTGTGCTTATCGAGTCACTCGTAAATCTCATATTGTATCTCTATAAAAATTAGTCCGGATCGGTATAGAACGTTTACACCACTGCATGATCTCTACACACATACTGGATAGCGCATTCCTCATGTCCAGCAGTCAAAATGTTGAAGCTAGATCAGCCATCTTACTACTCCCTGTCCAGTACTCTTTGCTGGCTTAAGAGTAGTAAGAATTTACAGAGAGGTCGGAAAAGCCATACAACTATTCACAGATGTCAATTCACCGTTACCACTGGAAAACAGACGGAAAATACAAGCAAATACAGTCCGAAATTGTCAACTACCTTCTTCAAGGCTTTGTAAAGACATATGTTTTACTTCCAAAGGTATATAAATAGTTTAATAATGAAGTTATTGACTGATTTCGGGTTTTTTACGAGTTTTGTGATATAGGCAAATTTATCGATTACCAGGCAGAGTAAAAACTACGAAATAACACGTTTGACTGCTTAATACTACTAACAAATTCAAAAACTAAACCATGCACAGTGTTCTTTGATACCAATAGCAAAAAATTTCTTAAAGGACATTGGCAACAAAAATTAAGTTTGTCTAATTTGAAAGAACTCATAAAATTGTAATAGAAGATCCTTTACAATTTTTTCGTATTTTTCTTCGTTTTCAAGATATTTCAATTTGTTTAATATGTAAATGAATGGTTTCTGACGTCATGAGCAGGGTACACTATTTTCACACGTAGAAAAATCAGTTATATCTCTAAATTTGTTCAACGAAATCAGTTGAAACTGTGCACATACAAATGCCTTGTTACACTGAACATTTCATAACTGATGTTGCCTTGTGTAAAAATACTGTACCCTGCTCATGACGTCAGAGCCCATCTCATTTACATACTAAACAAATTGAAATATATTGAAAACGAAGAAAGATACGAAAAAGTTGTAAAAGGTCTTCCATTACAATTTAAGAGTTCTTTCAAATTAAACAAACTTAATTTTTATTGCCAATACCCCTTTTAATAGCTTTTCGTGCTACGAAAACATACAAAGTTTCCGTGGCGGCCATCTTGGTACTCCAAATTCGTCATCTCCAGGGCTTCATTTTGGAGCCGGATGAGCAATCCAGTTATATAGAGATCAGTGGTTTACACGGTGCCCGGTCAACTCCTATCCGGTAAAAGAACGTACTAGTTCACTTTCCTAGCAGAATAAAAATTAATCCGGATAGCCGGTACAAAACTTCGGATAGCCAAGTACCGTGTAAACAGTAAGCCGATCCGGACTAATTTTCATCCGGATCCAAATTCATCCTGTACCGTTTAAATGGGGTCATAATTAACAGTTATACCATGAGCTCGAGTCGTATATGAGCTCATAGCCAACGAGGCGCTTCGCCGAGTTGGCTATTAGTTCGTATACGACGAGAGCGAATGGTATAACTGTTTTATTATATAGCCAAGAACTGTACAAGAGACAAAATTACAGCGAAATGTTTCAAACGACAAACTTCCGGCATAGGCAACTAATACTTCCGCCATGCGTAATGATGCATTCACATAGAGTTTCTCGCTGAGCTGTTCGGCAAACAGCTTTGTAAAGTTGCATAAATGTTGCTCGAGAGGCAAAAAATGTGTTAAGCAGATCAACAAAAAAGATTAAAAGGTACCTTTATGAAGTCAAAAGGTGGGTCAGTTGTTTATATTAACGTTGCTGTCGTGAAAAAGGTTTTGATTTCATGCAAAAATGAAACTGAAACACCTTCGGCAGTGAAACTAAATTACTTAGTTTGTTGTTTTTGAAAAAGAACTTGCTTTTTACTACTCCAAATGCTTACCTAAATCAAAAAAGTCTCTTTACTGGTGATCTCCTCCGAAATGTGTGTTGTAAGCTTGATTTTAACCGTGAGTTTCTTTGTTTGGCAACAAATTAATATCAACCCGCTAATTTAGTCGTGTTTTTGAAGTAAAAAGACGTAATTTTTAGGTGAATTTTACCATTTGGCATGCTAAATTGTGTATTTGTTAATGTATTTTAACACAATGTTGTTTTTTTATACATTGGTTTGAGGGTGTTGATGTTTTTCTGTATAAAAATAAGTCAATTTCAACTCTTTTCGGCAGTTTAAAAAAACATTCCGCCATCTCATTTTTCCTCTACTAGCAGGATATGAGCTGATAGCCTGGTAGTAGGGAACCAATCAGATTACGCAAAAGCTCATATCCGATAGTATGTTATATAATAATCACGAATATCCCTTAATGCCACGCAAGAACTTATTTCAAATCACTATGTTCACCGATCCTGAAAAATAGAAAAGGTAAAAACTAAAATAAATTTATACCGGCTCGCTCATTCTCAATAAGTGTTGAAAACAAGAGTTCCGCTTGTCTGGAGCGTTTAAGAACATTCATGACATCAAAAGGAAAGGGAACTTCGTAAATTAGCGATTTCTTCTCGGGATCATGAGGTGGCGGTACGATATCTACGATCGCTTGACTTGGTGAGCCCACGATATGATCATCGCACATGCGCCGAAGATGGTCATATGTCAGCCAGGCCGATATGTATGCTAGATCAGCCTCGAAAATCTGTAGTAATTAAAAAATAGAAAAAATTAATCCCTTTGTCAGAGTTCGCCTAACTGTCGTCAAGAGGGGTGGAGTGGATAAGCCATTGAAAATTATTTGATGTTACGAAAAGACACTAATAAATAACTAATTTGGAAAAGTATTTGGGTAGTTGCCTTGTTTTAAATAGCAGGTACATTGTCAATTGTACAGAAGTGGCCGTTTAGTTGTCGTGCAGTGTAGAATAGTCCTTTTAATTCGCTGCTAAGTATTCCTTACTAACTATATCTAGCTATATGTAACTTACTAACTATATGTAGCTGTGATCCATGGTCTGAACTGTGTCGTATGGCGGCAGCCTGGAGGGCTTTTGATATGCCTCGACACGGCCACGTGGATCTGCGTCCTTCGCAATTCAGCCGCTAGCTGCAACTAAGGATGATTAGCCCCCAGTCCTTTATCCTTATATGTATATGACTCAAACTATGTCTCGTATGCAAATGCTACCGCTTAGGAGCACACAAATGACTATGAATTCGCAACCCTAGAGTAGATAGATCTCCATCCAAGCCTCAGTAGCTGAATAGTAAAGCATCTCAACAGTCACTAGAAAGTTACAGTTTGGTCCGCTGAGGTCATCAATCTTGTTACAATCAATAACCTGTTAGAAACTTGTTAACAAACTGGAACAACCAGTGTCAATGCATGTGACGGCTTGTTGGAACAGCATTGTTAACAACTTGCATGCAAGCATAGAACAACCCGGGTATTTTTACGTGTGTACCTTGAAAAACCAACACAAGCTTTCCGCCGCCGACATTTAACAATGGCGAAACATACAACTAAATCAATAGGATCCCCAAATTTGTTGTGCAAAAAAAATCGTGAGAATGTAATGCCTCGGTCGCCCTAGCGGCGGCCTCTGGTGACTCTTGGAGTACATCAACCGTACCGAAGGTTTTACCTCACCTCCCCCACGCGGACATAAGATCCTGGATACGCAGTTGAATGTACATGTACTCTTTAAGTGGTTGTTAATTAAAATGGGAATCTTCCTTCCTGCCTGCCTTCCTGCCTTTCTTTCTCCCTTCTTTCTCCCTTCTTTCTTTCCTTCTTTCCTTCTTTCCTTCTTTCCTTCTTTCCTTCTTTCCTTCTTTCCTTCTTTCCTTCTTTCCTTCTTTCCTTCTTTCCTTCTTTCCTTCTTTCCTTCTTTCCTTCTTTCCTTCTTTCCTTCTTTCCTTCTTTCCTTCTTTCCTTCTTTCCTTCTTTCCTTCTTTCCTTCTTTCCTTCTTTCCTTCTTTCCTTCTTTCCTTCTTTCCTTCTTTCCTTCTTTCCTTCTTTCCTTCTTTCCTTCTTTCCTTCTTTCCTTCTTTCCTTCTTTCCTTCTTTCCTTCTTTCCTTCTTTCCTTCTTTCCTTCTTTCCTTCTTTCCTTCTTTCCTTCTTTCCTTCTTTCCTTCTTTCCTTCTTTCCTTCTTTCCTTCTTTCCTTCTTTCCTTCTTTCCTTCTTTCCTTCTTTCCTTCTTTCCTTCTTTCCTTCTTTCCTTCTTTCCTTCTTTCCTTCTTTCCTTCTTTCCTTCTTTCCTTCTTTCCTTCTTTCTTTCCTTCCTTCCTTCCTTCCTTCCTTCCTTCCTTCCTTCCTTCCTTCCTTCCTTCCTTCCTTCCCTCCTTCCTTCCTTCCTTCCTTCCTTCCTTCCTTCCTTCCTTCCTTCCTTCCTTCCTTCCTTCAGCTCTTCTCCAAGTTCAGAAGCGCTGCGTTATAAAAAGCTGTTATAAACAGCAATATACATGGTATTTACGCGCACTGTACCTTGCTTGGTACTTCGTAGTAATGCTTTCCAACTAAATACTCAGGTCTTTCATTTTCCATAATAACGCCTTGCTGAGGCTCGACCCACACTTCCATTACCAACTGCAAATCACGGTCATCTTCTGGCAGCCGACTGTCGAGGGCCCAGCCAGCCACACGGTTATGAGTCGATGACACCAACGGCGGAAACATGACAAACTGCACGACACATGTAGTCAGCGGTTCAGTTGCATCACTGGTTTCCTGATAAAAAGAAAATGTAAAAACAGACTTATTTAAAGGAAAGTACTTAATCTGCACATTATACCTAAATCCACGTTAGCCAACTTCTGGGATCACAAAACTTGGTAATTTTTTAGTTTTGGGCTAGGGTTATGAATTGGGATTAGTGCGTTGGACAGGGACCTAACCCTGTTTATGATTAAGTGATGAACAGTTTATGGTTAAGAAAGAAATTTCTTAGCCAGCTGGTTTAGGTGGATGCGATGTAGTGCCTTCCTATATTAAATAACCAGTCTTGGACCATGTTCACACGATACTGGTATCACATGAATCCGAAACTAAGTCATCACAGATATGTCTTGTGTTGAAATGAGGTGAAACCGTAATGAATGATTTAAATCCGTAACGAGATGAATCGGAACTATCGGTTGAGCGGCATCGTATGAACACGTTGGCAGAAATTTCTTAACGGTTTAATGTAATTTTCGCTCTTTATGAAATACGGAAAAGAGAAGCTCTGGTGAACTAGGCACTTCTGTTTAAAATAATATTGTTTATAAATAACTAAATAAGCAAAGAAACGAACGAACGAACATGCGAAAGAATAAACGAACGAACGAACGAACGAACGAACGAACGAACGAACGAACGAACGAACGAACGAACGAACGAACGAACGAACGAACGAACGAACGAACGAACGAACGAACGAACGAACGAACGAACGAACGAACGAACGAACGAACGAACGAACGAACTTTTTAGAGATAAAAAGTGATGCAGGTAGCGTGTGAATATCAGTAACTGGAACGATAACGCCCAGTCATTAGTCGGGCAAAAAGTGAGGCAAAGTTCCAGGCCCCTGCGCGGTTTGCAGGTAGGTTTCAGTCTCCCACAAAATGTTTTTTACACGGCCACCGGTCTTGACTCTTGAGCGAACTGTGAAGGCTCGAAAAAAGGTTTGAAAAATTATTTATTGAATAATTTTATCACGCTTTGCTAATCGTGCATTTTAAATTTTGATTGGTTGTGCTATGCGGTCAAACTAAATATGTAATTGTTTATTTGTTGCTATAGTAAAAGTCATTATCTTTACAGAACGTGCACTCAAAATAGTGTTAGTTACAAAAGACGTTTAACACCTTCGAACAAAAAATCAAATGAGCAGAAATAAGAAAATGACATTAGATATATATCATGAAATATCACAAGTATCAGAACGTCTTCGGACTTGTTCAAGAATAGCTTTCTCACTCTTGTTGTCACCTTTTCGGCTTGCTGTTTCCATCCTAGCTAGCCAGCAAAAGGACGTTTGTTTTCTCAGCCTATTTTCATTAGTGGCATTTACTGTATAGTTTTGGACATCTATACAGTAAATAAAACAACAGCACGATACAACAATGGGAAACCAATAAATGAACAAAATGATTTGAGCCTGACAAAATGATTTGATAAATACTTTTTTCAAACCTTTTTTCGAGCCTTCGCAGCGCTGTTCGCTCAAGATGGGCGGCCGCGTAAAAAACATTTTATGGGAGACTGAAAGCTACCAGCAAAGCGCGCAGGGACCTGGAACTTTTCCCCTCACCTTTTGGTTTACGCGTTATTGTTCCAGTTAACACATTTTAACTTACATTGAGTGCACTGGTGAATACATGTAATTTCGTATCGTTGTATTTCAATACCGGGACGATTTCGCACCTTTTCACCAATTTCTAAACAAGCATTCCACTTTGCATTAAATATTCAACCCAATCTTACCTTAACCCACAATTCTTTAAACATCGTTGTTACACCAAGATTACTGGCTATGAACTTGTATCCTTGATCCTCACGAATCCTTGAACGAGATAACATGATTTAGCATTGATAACACCTGACATAACTGTTGATTTTTGCAGAGGGAAACATTAAGTTTACAGAGCCGAAGTAACGCGAATCAGCACGGATGCGAAGCCTGAACATAGACAGCAATCTGACGTGGAGAACGTGCGCGAAAAGAGGGTCAGGGTAAAAATGTAGAGAATTGTTAACTACACCAACAGATAAGGATTGGAGCAAGTCCAAACGAAAACGTATATAAGCTTGTTCAATATTGAATCACTTTGGGAAGCTCTTCAACTTCATTCTTATTAATACAAGATATACACAGGCCATAAGAAACTTGTTCCTTCTTCTCACACTGTAAAAACTGACTGAATCAACCTATTTCAATTGGTTGTCTCAGACTCACGTTTTGACCAATTTTTAAAGGTTAAAACAACTTAAATTATTGGTTGAAACAACCAAAATATGGTTATTTCAACCAAATGTTTTGGTTGTTTCAACCAATTAAAATTGGTCTGAGTCTGAGACAACCATTAAAATTGGTTGTTTCAACCAATCAGTTTTTACAGTGCATAATTCTTTGCAAAGACGAATAGTTCACGATTTAATGGCGTAAAAGCCAGACTGCAGACGCTAGAGTAGATCCGGAGAAACACGACTTCCCATCGAAATTTTCATATACGACAATAAATAAGTTTATATACAATTTTGGTACATGCACATTACCCGTTCCAAACGATGGTTAGGACTTTGTTTTGGCAACTTCATCATATTAGGCTCTTGCAGATGACGTCAAAGTCGCAATGTTGGGTGGCAACTTCAAAGTATTGACGTTTAGAGGACAAAATAATGGGAATGGTAACCCTTTTGTTTATACGAATTTGCCACCCAGCTTGGTATTAAAATGGCTCGGGGAACCACTACCCCCCCCCCCCCCATCCCCTCAGCTACAGACTGTAAACCGAAACAATTAGAATGTAGACGTACTTTGTTAAACATCGTAGTATCTTGGAAACGGTGTTAGATGACGATGTAGACCCTTCCTCTGGATGATGTAATGTAAATACCCAGCGCTGATGATAAAGATACCGCGAGAGAACTTTCAAAGGACACTCTGTTGCTCCTTTCGTGCGGTGCATCCACGGTTGAAACGTTTCCATGATTCCAGACGATTTTGAAGAAGGATGAGGCCGGACCAGAAATTCTTTAGGTTGCTCGTCGTATCTTTCCAGGGAAATAAACACAGTTAATACTATTCACGTAACATAGTTGAAATGCAATGTAAAATCTTTCTTCATTATATTAAACTATACGATAGTGTAAACCCACTGACAACATATCAACAAAAAAATTACTTATAGTTTTAAAGATATTGATGTTTTGGTAACTAGAAAACTGTACTGAAAGACCAAGGGTAGAACAATTTTGCCGTCTAGACCTCCCGCTCGGTCAATAAAGTTTTGATAATAATAATAATGATAATAATAATAATAATAATAATAATAATAATAATAATAATAATAATAATAATAATAATAATAATAATAATAATAATAATAATAATAATAATAATAATAATAATAATAATAATAATAATAATAATAATAATAATAATAATAATAATAATAATAATAATAATAATAATAATAATAATGGAAACTTTATTAATGATTTTTTTCTAAACAAACAATTGTAAATCTCACTCATCGAGGTAATTTACAATCGACTACTTGAATCACAACTAAGCTACTTAAAAACTTAAAAGTTCAGTAAGTCAGGATTCGTCCATTCCTTATTTCTGCAGCAAAAAATATAATAGGTTGTTCTGATGGCAATAGATATCATTTTTCTGACACAATAATTTTGATGCTTCACATCAACTCCTACATCGTTTAACATTGCTATAAAGGAGGTACACTCTTTTGCGAAAACACCGAGTGAACTAATCGAGAGATTGACAAATTTAACAGTGCTAAAGTGTTCACTTTGTTGTCTAACTATTTCTTCATATTTGGCTTTTTTGCGCTCTACGTTGTTTTGAAGGTTGGATTCAAATCCCACGGTAAGTTCGACTATATATAGACATCCCTTTGAAGTAGATAGGAGTAAATCTGGACGATATTTGTCACCAGTTATTATTGAGGGGCTTTTGAATTCAGGAAGATCAACAAAAAGGTTGGAGCAATTGGCAGTTTGTAGGGTCTTGGCAAGAAAGTTGAGAATAGAGTCGTGTCTCCACGTAAAACGTTCAAGGTATGATTGACATCCGGCAACCACGTGTAGGAGAGTTTCTGGGCGTAAGCAAAAGGAACAGTCAGAACTTGATGATATACCCCATCTGGAAAGGTTTTTGCGGGTAGGAAGAGAGTTATTGATATAACGCATAGTAAAATTATAGATGTTTTTTGGTAGTTTAGATTGAGAAGCAGACCAGAATTTGTTTAGCTTTGGTAAGGAGAATTTCGTAACATTCGAGAAAAATGAGCCTTGACAGGTCAAGTGGTTTTGAAGTTTATCCTCTTGTCCAGAACGGAAATCTTTGATAACTTCCTTGGTAGAGTTGTAAATATCATACTGAATGTTAGTGCTGTTATTAGTTGATTTCCAAAGCTCTTTTATTGATTCATTGGGAGATGTTTTTAAGGCATTTCGAAGAACTGTTTGACACTGAGTGAATTTGATAGATGGTGGGAAAATACTTAGACCAAATTTGTTACGGGTTAGAAAGATGTTACTCAATGTTCCAGATACTGGTATTTCCAGCCATTTACGGATGTATTTGTTTACAACGGAATCAATATTTTCAGAGACCCAAGTTTTGGACAAGGTAGCAACAGTAAAATGCCAGGATATTTTAGATAAGACGTAGCGACTGTAAAGAAGAAGTTTATTTTTCGGATGTAGTGGTTTAAGGTCAATATCAGACATCAGTTCTGTGATGAGGGAGGTCAGCTCAGACTTGTGTTCTTGGTTGGACATATCAAAATCAAAGTATCTTCCTAAATATCGGAAAGATTCTCCAATTTTAGTAGTTGGGATTAGGTCACTGTTAATTAAGAGTTTAGGTAAATATTGGACTGATTTTGTTAAAGCTTTCTTGATACCAAATGTGCTACATTTGTCAACCCGGATAATCATACTGGACCATTGGTACCAGATACAGAAACGATTTAGAAGATGCTGGTTTTCTGATTCTTGGCCACTAATGACCGCGGCATCATCAGCAAACTGAAACCAGTGGATCGGGTTTAGAAATTGGAAAGAGAAACCAAATTGACGGTACTTATCGGCCTTTATGTGTTGAATGAAAGTGTTGAAGCACATATTAAATAGTAGAGGACTAAGACAATCACCTTGCAGTACACCACGGCCAACAGATATAAAAGGAGTACGAAATTCAGATGTTATTATTGAAGTCTTAAAATCCGTGTATAAACTTTTTATAACAGTTTTGATGTGATTAGGAATGTGATGGTAATCAAGGATGGACTGAATTAAATTATGATGAACTTCGCCAAAGGCATTCTTGAGGTCAAGTAGAGTGATGACAAGAGAACGTTCTTTTATCCTAGCTTTGTTGATAATATTGGTCATCTGAGCTGTGTGTTCTAAAGTGCCAGACAGATTAGATAATAATAATAATAATAATAATAATAATAATAACAATAACAATAATAATAATAATAATAATAATAATAATAATAATAATATCATTATGATCGTGATTATGACTATGATTTTGATTGTGATTGCAATTTTAATGATGATTGTGATTACGATCATGATTATGATCGTGATTGTGGATGTGATTTTGATTGTGATTACAATTTTGATTGTGATTGTGATTATTACTATGATTATGCAGATGACGATGATGATCTATTATTATTATTATTATCATTATCATTATCATTATCATTATCATTATCATTATCATTATCATTATCATTATCATTATCATTATCATTATCATTATCATTATCATTATCATTATCATTATCATTATCATTATCATTATCATTATCATTATTATTATTATTATTATTATTATTATAAGTGTACAACTTCTGAGTACTCAGTAAATCAAAAACATCAGTTGGGCGCGAACGTAGCCAATTGTTGCGTTAAATATTAAATTACAAATTCTAAAAGTTAGTTAAAAAAAGAAAAAAACAAAAAACCCCGACAAATTAACTATCTAAACATTAATGTACTATTCCACTAGAACCTTAAAAGAACGTGCTATGTTCAAACTGTTGCAGAGTACTGCTTTCTGCATGCGCCTTAGGGTTTCCCCACTTCTTACACCAATCAGCGTCTTTACTCTCTTATCAACTTCCTTAGAGTACCCTCCAAGTACGTCTATAATGATGTTGTGTTGGATTATTTGGTATCCCGGAAATTGCTTCTTCAACTCCCATCGTAGCGGTCCATACTTCTGGGTCTTTTCCTCATCTTTCAGCTGACGATTTTCTATCCATGGACAGCTCATTTCAATCACGATCACCTTCTTTTCGATCTTATCTATTATCCTTGCATCAATCCGGTTGGCTCTTACTTCTGTGTTTTCCGCGTACAGTGGTATATCCCAGAAGGTTTTCGCGCGTTCGTTTTCATACACAGGCTTAGGCTTTGCAGGCGAGTACCAAGGTGGGACTGATGATATCAACTCTCGATCCCTTAGCATCTCAAAAAACAGCACCTTTGGAGCTGCGTTGTGTCTGGCTAGATACTTCGTTTGGGCCAGAGCACTACAGCCTGCTAGGATGTGAGACAGGCTCTCCGGTGTTTTACCACATAACCTGCATTGCACGTCTGAGCTGGTATTCAATCGGGTTTTCTTCTGATGGTATATTTTTGTTGGTAGTAGCTGTTGGTAGAGCTCATGCACGCCTGCGATTGTATGCGACGGCGCTGTTCTCCATCCTGACATCCACCCAAAGCAGTCATTGCTTATGTCATCATCTTCCCATCTATTCTTAAACAACTTCCCTTGCCATTTCTCTTCTCTCATTTCTTCAAAGTATTTCTTCTGTTGAGCGGTTCTTGCCCATACTCCAATCTTCCGACCACTAATCTCTTCACCATCTCTTATCCGACACTTCGGCTCTGGGTACTCCAAACTCAACATCATATTTAGCTCTTCTGCATATTTGATCGCATCTTTAGTCAGTGACTGGCTTCCCACTCGTTCTGCTTTTTTTTCAAAGTCCCTCACTGCAGTCATGGTTTCGTCTGTGTTGGCGTATAATTTGACAGCTGCCTTGATCTTTATTAACTTATACTCGTGTTCTACTGATGTTAAACCTCTTCCTCCACTTTTCCGAGGAAGATACATCAGCGCTGTTGATCCTAGTGGATGTTTTCCTCCGTTCTCACTGATCACTTTACGAGTTTCTCTGTCCAGTCTTTGAAGCTCTGCTATGGGCCATACTTGCGTCCACATTAAGTAACTGAGGGTAGGAAGTGCAAACTGGTTTGTCGCCAGAGCTTTGTTGAAATCTGATAGTGGGCTGGACCAAATCACCGATAACTTTTGTAGGTAGACTTTCGCTGCACACTTTAGCACCCGGTTGTCATCCTGTTTCACATTTTCCATAACCCCTAGGAACTTGTAGTACACTCCCTCCTTCAGGCTGGTAATCACATCCGATTCACCTACTTCCATTTCTGCTGATCTCGTATCCAACTCACCTCTCTTGACATGCACCACCGAACACTTTCTCTCATTCCATTGTAAGCCGGCATCTGCCATTTCTGACTTAGTTGACCTTAACACTCTTCCAAGTTTACCTGAAGATGCTGCGAAGACCTTTAAATCATCAATGTACAGCAGATCGGTTATTTTCTTACTAATGGGTTTAGAAAGTCTGTATCCTTCTGTAGCCTTCAGCTTCCACGCTATTGGGTTGATACATAGCGTGAATAGCCTTGGGCACAGTCCTTATTATTCACAGTTATTATTATTATTATTATTATTATTATTATTATTATTAAAGCTAAGTACAAAGATCTAGTGAGAAAGCAGAAGGAGGACTTTATAAGTGTAAAATTTGTTAATCTTTCCATCAGCTCACTCGGAATTTTCGATAAAGAATGCCATACTTTTACTGAAATGTTGAATGATTTAGGACTAGATAACAAACATCAACAATACTACATCCGAAACATGATCTCGATCGCCATTAGAACAACGTATTATATCTTCTGTTGTAGAAACAAAGAATGGAATCCTGAACTACTAAATGTTTAAGTGTAAATTTGTTCTGTTGTTTTATAAAAGTTAATACTGAATATAATCATATGTGATTCAAGTAGCCAATTGTGAGTTACCTCAAGAAGTGAGATTTGCAATTGTATATATCTAAGAAAAACTTATATTAATAAAGTTTCCATTATTATATGTTTTATTTGCTGCGTCTTACCTCACTAGAATCCGATCTAATGGTTTATGGAGTAGCTTGGTACAAACCATCTGTTCGTGAATCTGTCTTTTCACTTGATTCGCACTTTCCTTATACGGGTCTTTTGACACGTTACCAGGCGGTGCAAATTGGGCAGTAATCGCTTCAATTTGGTCTCGCAACGAATTCACGACCTGTAAAGGGAAAATCAATTGAAGTACAAACAAAATATAAATAATAATTGTCAGTTGTTTGCTGTACAAGCTGTGTTAGTTAGTAATACTCAGAAAAACTCTGATCTCTAAGCGGGACTCGAACCCACAACCTTCTGAATGCTAGCCAGACGCCAGTATTACTAACTAACACAGCTCGTACAGCAAACAACTGACAATTATTACTAACATCAAGCTGCAATTTCTGAAACTAACTAACAGTGTTTAACTGGAAACTTACTGTTACAACGCGACTTGTGGACTAACAAGTACTTGTAACCGAGCGGTTAAGACTCGTTCCTGAAGGACTGGGCACAGTCTAAGGTATAATTACCTTAAATAACCTTGCTCTGCTATCTGAGTTCTAGTGGCCCAATGGTTAGAGCGTCTGGCTAGCTTTCAGAAGTTTGCGGGTTCGAGGCCCACTTAGAGCTCAGAGTTTTTCTGAGTATTACTAACACAGCTTGTACAGCAAACAACTGACAATTATCACTAACATCAAGCTGCAATTTCTGAAACTAACTAAAATATAAATAGCTTTTTTCCCTAGAGAAAAGTATGAAAACCGGAAGTAGATAATCACGATCAGTTTGTCTTTGTTCTTTCCAGTTTTCCCTCGGCTTCGCTTCGGGGGAAAAGCGTCGGTCTCGGAGCTACAAAATACAAGCTTTCCCACCGACCGTGCCAGTAAATACATGTAAGTGTTTATATTATTATATTTATATTCAGGACCGTCGAGATCCGCATTGGGCCTTGGGTCAAACGTTCGAGCCGGGGCCCCCCACCGAAATCAGTGTTTTAATACCATCATTAAATTGTTGAATAGCGTCACCTTAAACATTGTCAGGCAACAATGATTTTGTTGCAAGTTGAAACAGCATGTTGCAGCAAGTAGAACTGGAGTCTACTTTTTTCAACAAATTTTTTCATTGTTGCGTGACAATGTTTAAGGTGGGTGGGAATACGCGCAACAACGCTTTTCAACTTGCATGTTGCCCGTATTACCTCACCTTAAAAGAATGATTAAATTTCTATTTAGATTGCCACAAAACCTGGCACTGGTGTTCCTAGAGGTTTTGCTTTTGTTGATTATAAGACTGTTGAAGAGGCTGAACAATCTCAGGAGTACCACGATGGGACTCAGATAGGAGATGAAAACATACGAGTAACATTCTGTACCCCTGACAAAACAGCTCGTGAGATTTTTGGGAAATTTGACGAACAGGTAATGTCATTAAAGTGCATATGACACGAAAATTAAGTTTGTCTTCTTTGAAAGAACTCTTAGTTGAAGAAAAATGTTGCCCGTATTACCTCACCTTTATGGAATATTCTAAATGCCAATCTTTGCATCAGATTAGAATAACATAGCACGGGTGGCGTGTACTGTTAGGGAGCTGCCTCTCACCAATAGTTAATCCCAGTTAGACGGGGTTAGTACTTGGATGGGTGACCGTCTGGGAATAATCCCGTCCTCGAGCTTGGACCATGTGAGTAGAGTTTAGTTGGTCTCCCTGTCCTCCGAGGGTTTTTCGCCGGGTTCTCCGGTTTTCCTCCCTCCGCAAAATCAACACCATCTGGGATAGGAGTGGTGGCCACCCCTGCCTTAGGGTAGTAGCTAATGAAAGAGGGGCCTTCTGGCTCCTCCGACTGCGGTCGACTGGTATAGAATGACATAAATTAGGAGTAATATAACTTCTCGCAACTTTACTCTCCTTGACTACTCTTTGCCAGAAATCTGTAAGTTTTACTTTCCTTAGGTCTATTTATATACAGCAATAATAAAT